>VZQC01007215.1:172983-344951 GCA_009823505.1 Rhizomys pruinosus
GAACTGCTCAACATCACTAATCATTAAGGAAATGCAAATGAAAACCACTTTAAGATATCATCTTACTCCAATAAGACTGGCTAGGATCAAGAAAACAAATGATACCAAGTGCTGGAGAGGTTGTGGGGAAAGGGGAACACTCATCCACTGCTGGTGGGAATGTAAACTCGTACAGCCACTATGGAAAGCAGTGTGGAGAACCCTTGGAAGACTTGGAATGAACTTGCCACCCGACCCAGCCATACCACTCCTGGGCATGTACCCTCAAGACTTACGCCACCACAGAGATACATGCACGGCCATGTTTATTTCAGCTCTCTTCACAATAGCAAAGAGCTGGAACCAACCCAAATGCCCCTCAACTGACGAGTTGATAGAGAAAATATGGTACATTATACAATGGAGTTCTATGCAGCAGTAAAGAAAGACGACATCACGAGCTTTGCTGGAAAATGTCTGGAGCTAGAGGACCTCATGCTGAGTGAAGTAACACAGTCACAGAAAAACAAACGACGAATGATATCCGTCATCTCTGGATGCTAGTGCCAATTACCTAGTTGTAAGTATTTCTTGTGTAGGGCCCCCTGAGCTTTTGTCCAAAGCAGTTGGGCGTAATGCATATTGGAAACAACAACAACAACAACAACAACAACAACAACAACAGAAGGGACTGCATCAAGGAACTGACTGAAACAGTGAACTTCTGCTCAAAATAGTCAACTTCCTCATGGAGAATATTGAGAAAGACTGAGAAAGAGATGAAAAACATGTTTGGCAGAATGCATGAGCTCTGGTGGGGTGGGGGAATGGGTGGGAACATGGGTCTAGATTTGTTAAAAAAATAAAAAATTTATGTGAAAAAAAGCATTCCTGAAACTAAATGAAAATGACAATAGAACACAACAAAACCCATGAGATACATTAAAGTCATAGGAGAGAAATTTACAGCCCTAAATGTCCACATTAAAAAAATAGGAAGAGAACAAATAAACAATCTAATACTGCAGCTAAAAACACTTGAGAAACAACAACAAATGAACCCTAAACCAAATAGACAGGAAGAAATAACAAAAATCAGAGCAGAAATCAATGAAATAGAAACAAAGAAAACAATGCCAAAAATCAATGAATCCAAAAGCTGGTTCTTTGAAAAAATAAACAAAATAGATATGTAGCCTAGTTAACCAAAAGAAAGAAAGAAAGAGCAAGTCCAAATCAATAGCATTCATGATGAAAGGGGAAACATCACAACAGATAAAGAAAAGATCCAGACAGGCATACGAGAATACTTCAAAAACATATACACTACTAAATTTGAAAACCTAAGAGAAATGGATCAATATCTGAAATCCTGGGATTCACCAAAGCTTAACAAAGAAGAGAGTGACACCTTAAACAGACCCATAATAATTGAGGAAATTGAAGATGTAATTAAAAGCCTCCCAACTAAAAAAAGCCTAGGCCCAGATGGTTTCACAGCAGAACTCTAGAAAACATTTAAAGAGGTCTTACAACCATTACTACTCAAACTTTTCAGAAGGATACAGGCAGAGGGGAAATATCCCAAATTCCTTCTATGAAGCCAGCATCACTCTAACACCCAAACCAGGTAAAGACACAAACAAGAAAGAAAACTATAGACCCATATCATTAATGAACACAAATGCAAAAATTCTCAGCAAAATACTTGCAAATCACATACAGACCCACATCAAAAAGATCATCCATCATGACCAGGTTGGATTCATACCAGAGATGCAGGGATGGTTCAACATATGTAAATCAATAAATATCATAAAACACATAAATGGACTGAAAGAGAAAAACCACATGATCATCTCAATTGGTGCAGAAAAAACTTTTGACAAAATCCAGCATCCCTTCATACTTAAAGTCCTAGAGGGAATTGGACTGGAGGGATCATTTCTCAATGTAATCAAAGCCATATACAAGAAACCTACAGCCAGCATCATCCTAAATGGCAAAAAGTTGGAAGCATTCCCTTTAAAGGCAGCAGCATGGCAAGGCTGTCCACTATCACCACTCCTCTTCAATATAGTGCTTGAAATGCTTGCTAGGGCAATAAGTTGAGAAAGCAAAATTAAAGGAGTACTAATTGCAATAGAGGAAGTAAAACTATCCCTTTTTGCAGATGATATGATATTTTACCTAAGGGATGCTAAAAATTCCACCAGAAAACTCTTAGAAGTAATTAAAAGTTTCAGTAAAGTGGCAGGATACAAAATAAACCTAGAAAAATCAGTAGCCTTTCTTTACACCAACAATAAGCAACTGGAAAATGAATATAAGAAGACTTTCCCAATCACGATAGCCTCAAAAGAAATAAAATATCTAGGAATAAACCTAACCAAAGACACCAAAGACCTTTACAACAAAAATTTTAAAACTCTGAAGGAGATTGAAAATGACATAAAAACATGGAAAGACCTCCCATGCTCATGGATTGGAAAAATTAATACAGTAAAAATGTCTATTCTACCCAAATTAGTATACAGATTCAATGCAATACCAATCAAAATCCCATGAGCTTTTTCACAGACTTAGAAAAATCCCCTTAAGTTCATATGGAAAAACAAAAGACCACGAATAGCTAAAGCAACCCTAGGTGAAAAGTGCAATACTTGGGGGGGGGATTACATTACCAGACTTCAAGCTATATTACAGTGCTATAGTCATAAAGACAGCCTGGTACTGGCAAAAAAAAACAACCAAACAAACAAACAAAAACAGAACCATTGACCAATGGAACAAAATTGAAGATCCAAACTTAAGCTCATATAACTTCGGCCACTTCATCTTTGACAAAGGGGCCAAAAAAGCTCAATGGAGGAAAATTAGCATCTTCAGCAAATAGTGTTGGCAAAACTGGATCACCATTTGTAGAAGAATAAAATTAAACCCCTACCTCTCATCCAGTACAAAAATAAACTCCAAGTGGATCAAAGATCTCAACCTGAAACCTGAAACCCTGAAGGTGATAGAAGAAAAAGTCGGGAGCGACCTACAAGATGTAGGCATAGGAAAAGACTTTCTAAATCAAATAGCGGCTGCACAGGAAATAACGACAACAGCTGACAAGTGGGTCCTCATCAAACTCAAAAGCTTTTGTACAGCTAAAGAAATAATCAAGGAAGTGAAGAGAAAACACACAGAGTGGGGGGAAACCTTCACCACTGATATATCTGACAGAACATTAACATCCAGAATATATAAGTTACTTTTTTTACAAAGACATAAGAAAACAAATGACCTACTCAAAAGATGGAGTGAAGAGCTGAACAGAGACTTCACAAGTGAGGAATTAGAGATGGCTGAGAAACATCTTAGAAAGTGTTCAACATCATTAATAATTAAGGAAATGCAAATTAAACCACACTAAGGTATCATCTCACTCCAATAAGACTAGCCAAGATCAAGAAAACAAAAGACACCAAATGCTGGAGAGGTTGTAGGGAAAGGGGAACACTCATCCACTGCTGGTGGGAATGTAAACTGGTACAACCATTGAGGAAAGCAGTGTGTAGAATCCTTTAAAAACTCAAAATGAGCCTACCACCTGACCCAGCCATACCACTCCTGGACATATACCCACAAGACACATCCTACCACAAAGATACATGCACAGCTATGTTTATTGCAGCTCTCTTCACAATAGCAAAGTGCTGGAACCAACCCAAATGCCCCTCAACTGATGAGTGGATAACAAAAATGTGGTACATCTACACAGTGGAGTTCTATGCAGCGGTAAGGAAGATGACATCATGAGCTTTGCTGGTAAATGGATGGAACTAAGTGAAGTAACACAGTACCAGAAAAAAAAAGGTGAATGGTTTCCCTCATTTGTGGATGCTAACATCCCCAGTTGGCTGGCAAACTGAGCAACTTTATTATTATATTTCATTGTATCTGAAAGCAACTGTGCTTTTCCCATGTGAATCTCTTAATGGGCTCTAGAATTGTCCTACCACTTGTATTCACACATTGTAATTACCATATATGAATGGAAGATATGCATTCATATTCTATTCATATTCTTTTTACCTTCATGCAACTTTACTGTTAAAATGTGAATCTCTAAATGTGCTTTGGAATTAACCTATAGTTTATTTTCAGAATTTGTAATTTTGATTTATGTGTGGAGTTTATATATGCATATTTTGGAATAATATAAAATTAAAGGGTACAAAAAAGAGAGAAAAACAAAATAACAAAAAACCTGACCAAAATAGTAAACTTGTGCATCAAACAGGTTATAAAAGACTGAGAAAAAGATGCAAGACAGGACTTAACATGTATGATAAAGTCCATGAGCTCTGGCGGGGGGTGGGGGGATGTAAGTGGTGGGCATGGATGGGGGAATGAGTCTAGATTATATTGAGAAATATTGTATGAAATGCACTCAATAAAAATTAACTTTAAAAAAAGAAGTAGCCAATGGAGATTGTAGGTAGAAGGAAGGCTTGCTTTGCCACAGTGTGCTCTGGGATAATAGGAATTCTGTGACTCTTTATTTTATTTATTTTATTTTTTTTATGTGTTTGAATGTACTGTCTGCATGTTGGTTTGTGCGCCTGTTTCGTGCAATGCTGCGGAGGTCAGAAGAGAGCGTCAGATTCCCCTGGAACTGGAGTTAAAGATGGTTCTCAGCCGCCATGTGGGTGCTGGGGATCGAACCCGGGTCCTCTGCAAGAGCAGTCAGTGCTCTTAACCGCTAGGCCATCTCTCCAACCCGTGACACTTTATTTTTATACTGCGTGTAGCCGGAGGACAAAGACGCTTGTTCGTAAGTCTTTCTTGTGGGGCAGGCATATCTGACTGGGCTCATAGCAGAGGTAGGTATAGAGCCAAGATTATGGGTTGGCTTTAGTTCCACGTGGGCATTTTCAGGGAGAGACCCTCTGGTCCTTACAGTCCTTAATTAAGCAAGACACCGAGGAAGCTGAGTTACCAGCTTTCAGGATTTGCGTGACCGCTTGTCATTGCTTAGTTTTCTGTGTATAGTCATAAAACTCCAAACAGCAAGAAAACTTTGTTTTTTCCATGATTGTTAAATCCTGCTCACAGTTTGCTCTGTAGTCTGATGGAAGATCATCTGAGGAGACATGATGTTAATTATGTGAGTTATTGGTAGTTTTGGAAGAAGTCTAAGTGTGGACTCTTGCTGCAGTAATCATTGGGGTTACTGTGAAGCTCATTATTTTATTAAAGACTTCAAGACTTTGTTGTTGGAGACTGCTTGGAGCAGGTGGATGATAATGGGTGTAGTAGATGATTGTCTAGACAGCAAGGCTGCTTAAGTGAAGAATTGGCATATGGCCTAGGTGAGAAGGCCTTATAAAACTAGCAATAGCTAGAAAGCAGAATCAGCTTATGTGTCCAGCAACAGGCAAATGGATAAAGAAAACATGGTACATAGACACATGGGATTTTATTGCAGCTGTAAAGTAAAATGAAATGAGGTTTTCAAGAGAATTGTGCAACTGGACATCACTGTGTCAAGTATAGTCAGCCATACTTAGAGAGAGTAATAGCATGTTTTTGCTTATATATGAATCTAGAGTTAAAATTATGTGTGTGTCAGTGAGAGGGGAGAGAGAGAGAGAGAGAGAGAGAGAGAGAGAGAGAGAGAGAGAGAGAGAGAGAGAGAGAGAGAGAGAGAGAAAGAGAATCCTCAGTGGGGGATTAGTTCGGGGTCTGTTTTCAACATAAATGGTACTATATGTGTCTCTCTGCTTCTTATTACTACATGTAATAAGATACCACAGGCTGGGGAAACTAAACAGAAATTTATCTTCACAGTCCTGGATGCTGAATCTGAAGTTGAAGTGCCAACAGGGTTGGACTCTGATGAAGTCTCTCCTCAGCTTGCAGAACAAGGCCTTTCACTGCGTTCTCACACAACCGCTTGTCTGTGCTCCAGAAGACAGCAAGAGTGAGGGCTGGCTCTGGTGTCCCCTTCAGAAGAGCACAAGGCCTCTCTCACTTTTGAGACCATTTTAACTGTAATTACACTCTTCAACACTTTATCTCCAAATACAGTCCAATGGGAAGACAGGACTTCAACATACAGTGGAGCAATGGAACTCAGCCTATAGTGACTACAAAATTGGATGGTTGGGGGTCTTTTGGGACAGGGATACCCCTTTCTGTGAATATTCCCACCACCATGGTAATCAGCATAACATTTCACAGCATAGATATCCTCTAATTTATTAACCATAGTGTTGAGTACTCCCAGCTTTTCAGCATAACAAACGACCTTACAACAAAGCATTTTATTCATGCCTCACTGTGGATGTCACCAGTGTTCTCCTAGGATTGCTGATGAAATAAAGAATTACTGGGACAAAACGTGCACTCCCTTGCCAAATGGCTTTAAATAAACAAATATAATATTTTATTAATTCATTGAGAACTTTATATGTGCATATAATGTATTTTGACCATATTCAAAATATTCCTCCCAGATCCACCCACCCTCCCACCCATCTTAACTTCATGTCCTTTTTTTCCATAACCCCCGAAGCCCAATTTGTGCTTGGATGTGGCCCATACACTGGAGCCTAATCCACCTACCCGGAGCCACACCCTTAAGAAAATGGACTCTCCCTCCCCCAGAGGACATCAGCTTCCAGTGGCTCCTCTGCTAGGACTCATCACTCTCTCATCTGCATGCTGGCATGCTGACTGGCTTGATCTTGTGCAGGCCATGAGAGGTGCAGTTAATTCCTGCATGCAAAAGTCCTGTCATGTCCAGAAGACACTTCCAGTTCCCAACCTCTGGCTCTTACAATCTTTCTGCACCTTCTTCAGTCAGCATAAGTGTCTGAGCCTTGGGGAGAAGAGGCGTGGGGAACATATAAATGTCCCATTTATGGGTGAGCATTCCACAGACAATTATTCTTTGCATTTTGTTAATGTATCTTAAGTAGTTTGTACAATAACAGAAAGTTGACTAACACAAGGTGTAAAAGCTCTTTAAATCTGTTAGATAAATGTTCCTTATTAGATATATGAGTTACAAGTATTTTCTACTAGTCTATGTGTTGTCTTTCATTTTCTTGACAGTGTCTTATGAAGCAAAAAGCTTTGATTACAGTAAATTACAAACTATCATTATTTATTTATTTATTTATTTATTTATTTATTTATTTATTTATTTATTTTGAGTCAAGGTCTCCCTGTACTCCAGCTGGCCTGGAGTGCATACTGGGCTGACTTACCTGTCTCTGTCTTCCTAGTGCTGAGATCACATATGTATCACCATACATGGCTTTTCCAAATTCTTTTAAAATTAGCTGTTTATGTGTGTGTGTGTGTGTGTGTGTGTGTGTGTGTGTGTGTGGAGTGTGCCATATTTGAGAAACCCTTGTGTAATCAGAGATCATGAAGATAGAACCCTTATGTTTCCTTCCCAAAGTTTTTATAATTTTGGCTTTTGCATTTAGGTCCCTTCCTTCCTTCCTTCCTTCCTTCCTTCCTTCCTTCCTTCCTTCCTTCCTTCCTTCCTTCTTCCTTCTTTTCCCTCCCTCTCTCCCTGTCTCAGTCCCCCCTTCATCTCTTTTCTTTTTGTCTCATTCTATAATTGCAGCTGCCTGAAACTCATTCTGTAGCCTAGGCTGGCCTCAAATGCATGATAGTCCTTCTGCCTTAGCCTTCTAAGTGCTGGAATTATAGGTTTGAGCCACCATGCACAATGTCTTTGTTTTTTAGCTTAATTTTGATTTATTTTTGTCTTTGAGCTATCAGCATCTCACTGTGTAGCCCAGTATGGTCTTGAACTCTTGTTCTTCCTGCCTTTGCCTCCTGAGTGCTAGGATTACAGATGTGTGACACCATGCCCAGCTTAAAATTTTTGTATATGGTGTGAGATAAATATCAAACTTTAATCTTCTATGTGTGGCTATCGAGTTGTTCTGATACTAACCATAAAAAGACTCTGTTTTTTCCTTGTTGAATTGTCTTAGTGCCCTCATCGAAACCTGTTGATGATATATGACTGAGTCTATTGCTGGGTTCTTAGCCCCATTCCACGGACCCGGGTCTATCCTTATAGAAAGAGCTGCCACTGATTTTTAAAATCTTGTTTTATGTTTTAGGTGATTTTCTCTCCTATGGGGTATCTCCCAACATTCTTTAATAGTTCATGGCCAGTGGGCTGGAGAGATGGCCTGGCGGTTGAGGGCGCCGACCGCTCTTGCAGAGGACCCGGGTTCGATCCCCAGCACCCACATGGTGGCCGAGAACCGTCTGAAACTCCAATTCCAGGAGAATTCCAGTTCCAGGGGAATCCGACACCCTCTTCTGACCTCCAAGGCATTGCACGACACAGGTGCACAGACTTGCATGCAGACAGTACATTCATGCACATACAGAAATAAATAAAATTAATAAATAAAATAAAAAAATAGTTCATGGCTGGTGAATGTTCTGTGGCTGTGCGACGTGATGCTGTTTTTGTTTTGCTCTGACACTTTTGTGGAATGCCTGTTTCATCGTCTTTCCTTCATAAGAACTAAGCAAAAGCCTGGTGTCAGTCTGAGCCTGTTTATTTAGTTAATGATCATTTCTATTTTCTTTTTGAAAGGTTTTAGGATTTTTTTCTCTTTTGTGCCTTCAAGCTCTTGCAGCACTGTGTTCTGGGGTTCATTTTTGTATATACCTCTATTCTCAGTTTGAAGATTTTTGTAGGTTCAAGAATATTTCTCTATTATTGTGTCATGTGTCAAATCTTTTACATTCTCTCAGTTCTTTCTGACAGGCACTTCCACTTCAAATTTAGAGTATTTGGATCTGGCTCAAAAAAGGAAATGAAGTATGAGGGGACAGTTCCAGTGTTTGCTACTTTCATGAACAGATTCTCTCTCTCTCTCTCTCTCTCTCTCTGTCTCTCTCTCTCTCTTGAGACAGGATCTCTCTATAGCCCCAGTTGGCCTGGAATTCACTCTGTAGACCAGGCTGTCCTTGAACTCACAGAAATCCACCTGTCTCTGCTTCCTGAGTGCTAGGATTAAAGGTGTGCGCCACCACGCCAGCTTAAAGATGGTTCTTAGCCACCATGTGGGTGCTGGGAATCAAACCTGGGTCCTCTGCAAGAGCAGTTGGTGTTCTTAACCACTGAGCCACCTCTCCAGCCCCATGAATAGATTTTAAAGTCTTATTTTTCCTACATATTTCATTTTGATTTTATGCTTATCTTTTAATTCGACGTTTGTCATTAACTTGTCTGTGAATTCAAACCCTTTTCACCAAAATCTTTCCCCCTGAGAAGTGAAGGAAATGGAGTCTGATACCACAGAATGAGGATTGTTTGGGATTGAGTGTGTTCCATGGCTTTCCTGGGAGGCCAATTTGCTAGGACATAGCATGCTTCTGGTCCTGGCTCTAGCCCAAATTTGGTACAGTGCCTCAACTACTCCTTCCTACAGCAGAATCAGAGTAAATAATATTACCTTATGAATTTGCTGTGAGGACACAGTAAGATAATGTGTAAAAAGCCATTTAAAAATTTACAGCAGGGGCTGGTGAGTTAGAATCTCAAGCACCCATGTAAAAATCTAGGTGTGGTCATGTGCACATCTATAACCCCAGAGTTATGGTGGTGGAGACAGGAGGATCACAGGGCTTGCCAGTCACCAGCCTAGCTCCAGTGAGAGAGCTTTTCTCAAAGGAATAAGACAAAGGGTGGTGGAGTAGGACACTTGATGCCCTCCTGTGTCCTGTGCATGCCTACACAGACATATATCCATGTACCACACACACCACACACATGCAATACACACACACACACACACACACACACACTGCTTAAAGCATTTTTAGACTCTTTTTTCTTTATTGGAGAAGGAAAATCACATTTCCTCCCTCTTGTTTCCTTTCCTTCTCCTCCCCCTCCTATCTTCTCTCTTCCTCCTTCTCTTCCTCTTCCTCCTCCTCTTCCATTTTCTCTTCCTCTTCTTTTTTCTTCCTCTTGTTCCTTCTCTTCCTTTTCCTCTTCTCTTTCCTTTTCCTCCTCTTCTTCCCTTTCCTCCTCTTCTTCCTTTTCCTCTTCCTCTTTTTTCCTCTTCTGCCTCATTTCCTCTACTCTTTTCCATTCTTTTCCTCAGTTGTCTAATGTGATTAATGAATTTCTAGTTGGTGCTGAAATTCATTCAAATAATCACCAAATAATCCCCAAGATAGCATGATCATCTTTAGTTTTGAAGGAGGAAAGATCTTCAAGAATAGGTGTGTCATGTAAGCTCCGAGTCTCAGCATACCAGAAATGGGGCTGCGTGCAAATCTTGTCTCTCTGATTCTAAACTCTGTGGTGTGACCAATGATTAGCTACTTGACTTTTAGATAATGGTTAACTAGAATGTAAGGGAAGTTTGAGAAGATGTCTTAAAGATTTTTTTCTATTAGTAGATAATTTTCTTGAGGTAGTAACCTTGAAGCCTGTCTGAGAAATTGATCTAGTAGACAAAACCATTTGATAAAAATATCAGTCTGTTCAAGTACACCACTCATCAAAGGAGCTTCTTTTTGAAACAGGTGGAGGCTACTGCAGAATCCCACAACTGGTCAGACTCAGAGAATATATGCCTGAGAGTTGTCCAGGCCCAGGTGACACATCTACAGTTGAACCTCTACATTTAAGGCTCATGGAACGTAGTGGAATGAGAGGTAGAGAGAAAATGAGTGCATCCCTCAACTCACCAGCAAAGCTCCTTATACAATAGAATGTGATGTACATAGAAGGTCACAACCTGACAAGTTTTTTAAAAAATATTTTTTATTATTTTTTATGTGTATGAGTGTACTGTCTGCATGTAGGTTGGTGCACCTGTGTCGCACAGTACCGAGGAGGTAAGAAGAGGGCATAAGATTCCCCTGGAACTGGAGTTAAAGATGGTTTTAGCCACCATGTGGGTGCTGGGAATCGAACCCGGGTCCTCAGAAGAGCAGTCAGTGCTCTTAACCGGTGAGCCATCTCTCCAGTCCACAGTCTGACGAGTTTTAAAGAATAAGAGACTTCAGAGTGTGTGTCCCTGGATAAGACTCCTATATTAAACCTAAACTGTTCATGGCTCAGGGAACATTTAGGAAGAGGAGGTGGAAAGATTCTAAGAACACAGGGAAGCAGAGGCTTTCAGGCCACTGGAAACTTGCACATGTGAACTTGTGTCCATGGTGACATCGAGCATAGACCTATCCTAACTCAGTCGCACAAGGGCCCAGAGAAAAATAAGAGAAATAGGTGGCTTGCTGGTCCCAGACTGGGAACTACTGGAGACTGATTACTACTGGATGAGGTAGAGTAGGCCTTACTTGCAATCTCTAGATAGGGTGACTAGACTTTAGTGGACAAATTTGCACTGAAGGACATCTGGGTACAAATGTTTGACTGGATAGGAGTTAACATGTATGGCAGGATATAGGAGGTCAGGGGTGTGTGTGTGCACATGAATGGGATCTAAATTTGATTAAGAACTGTTGTATGAAATGTAGAAAAGCTCAATGAAAAATTAAAAATCAGTCTGGAGATTCAACGCACAAATTAGAATCAGTCTGTTATTAATATTAATCTGCTATCAGAGAAGGTTGGGGAATATTTTAATGTGGGGTTCCAAGAAAAGCACTGAAGACTTACAGTTTTGCTTAAATGTTTGTTTTAGAACAAGTCATTTACGAACTCTGATTTTGTTGTTGTTGTTTGGTTGCTTTGGTTAACTCAAACAAGGAAGGAATATTCTGGGCAGATGCTTAGTAGATCATAGAATAACAAGCAATTGCTAAGTCAGGTTCAAAACAGGGATCAAGGTTGGTCAGAAGGCTCAACAGGTAAAGGAGTTGCAACCAATCCTAAAGACCTGAGTTCAGTCACCAGAACCCACAAGGTGGAAGAGAGAACAGAATCTTGTGACTTGTCATCTGATCTCTGCATGTGTACTGTGATCTAAATACACACACACACACACACACACACACACACACACACACACACACACACCCCAAGAGCTATTTAGGCATTTGAGAACAAATGGGCTTAGATCATCTTTGCTTTGTTGTGTTTCTTGGATGCAGATGTGAAATCACCAGAGAGGGCCTGATTAGAGAGCCCGAGTCACCCTGCATCTTCCTTGTGACAGGAATGTTCTTTCTGCAGGCCCTGTGGATGCCTTTGGCTTGAAATGTGGGAGTGTCTGGATCAGGAATCCCATTTGTCTGTATACAGTGGAGAGATGAATTCACATCCTCTCCAGAAGGAATCAAAGTGGGCTTGGGAAGGAGGAGTGGCTGCTGCTGCCCTCCTCAAGGATCACTTCTCATATAACTGCTGCACGTGATTCAAGTACCGAGACTGACATTGGTAAAAAGCCATGTACTGAGCTGCTACCTTATTTTGGTTTTGTTAGTTTCTACAACATTGATATGTGTGGAAACAATTGTTTATTTGTGCATGTGCATGTGTGTATACTTATATTTTGTATATATGAATAAAAAAATTTAAATCAGAATGCCAGGCTTGGTGGCTCATGCCTTTAACCCCAGCACTTGGGAGGCAGAGGCAGGGGATGTCTGTGAGATCGAGGCCAGCCTGGTCTACATATTGAGTTCCAGGCTGGTTGGGGTTACAGAGAGACCCTTATTCAAAAAAAATTAAAGAATTCAAACTGTATATGTAAGCCTATTTTATAAACTGCTTTTTCTTGTTCACCAATGTATTTTCTTCTCACATCATTTGATGTTTTTTCTATACCATAATTCAATGGCTACCCTGTATTTCGTACGTATGCATCAAATCAATCTCTGTGACTCTGTGTCTCTCTGCCTGCCTCTCTTTGTCTCTCTCTGTCTGTCTCCCTGGTACTGGGGATCTTTTGAACCTACGACTTCATGGATTCTAGTCAAGTGCTGAGCTATGTCTCCAGCCCTCAATCCTGTTTCTTAGAACTTTACTAAGGATCAAAAAACCATTGTTCTAATATAAAAATTTCAAAGGGGGTGCTTCTAAGACTAGTATCTGTTAGATGTTGAATCAGCAGAGAAAATTAGATCTTGTCTTTTGTATCAGAAAAAAACTGTATGAGCAATAACAATACAGGGGGGTCTCTATACCAGACTTCAATCTATACTACAGGGCTATAGTCATAAAAACAGCTTGGTACTGGCACAAAAACAGACCTGTTGACCAATGGAACAAAATTGAAGATCCAAACTTGAGCACATACAATTTCAGCCACCTAATATTTGACAAGGGGGCCAAGAAGACACAATGGATGAAAGACAGCATCTTCAGCAAGTGGTGTTGGCAAAACTGGATCACCACTTGTGATTCATCCAGAAGAATGAAATTAAACTCCTACCTCTCACCCTGTACAAAAGTTAACTCCAGATGGATCAAAGACCTCAACGTGAAACTCCAAACTCTGAAGGTGATAGAAGAGAAAGTTGGCAGCACACTTCAAGACATAGGTGTAAGAAAAGACTTCCTAAATCAGACAGCAGCTGCACAAGAATTAAGGTTGGCAATTGACAAATGGGACCTCATTAAACTCAAAAGCTTCTGTACATGAAAAGAAACAATCAAGGAAGTGAAGAGAAAACCCACAGAATGGGAGGAAACCTTTACCACAGATACCTCTGACAAAGCATTGATTTCCAGAATATATAAACTACTCAAAAAACAAAGAAGAAAGAAAACAAATGGCCCACTCAAAAGATGGAGCAAAGATCTGAACAGAGACTTCACAAGTGAGGAATTAGAGATGGCTGAGAAACACCTTAAAAAGTGTTCAACATCCTTAATAATTAAGGAAATGCAAATGAAAACCACTTTAAGGTATCATCTCACTCCAATAAGACTGGCTAGGATCAAGAAAACAAATGATTGCAAGTGCTGGAGAGGTTGTAGGGAAAGGGGAACACACATCCAGTGCTGGTGGGAAGGTAAACTCATACAGCCACTATGGAAAGCAGCGTGGAGAACCCTTGGAAGACTCAGAATGAACTTGCCACCTGACCCAGCCATACCACTCCTGGGTTTGTACCCACAAGACTCATCTTACTGCACAGATACATGCACAGCCATGTTTATTTCAGCTCTCTTCACAATAGCAAGGAGCTGGAACCAACCCAAGTGCCCTTCAACTGACGAGTGGGTAGAGAAAATGTGGTACATCTACACAATGGAGTTCTATGCAGCAATAAAGAAAGATGACATCATGAACTTTGCAGGTAAATGGATGGAGCTAGAAGATATCATGCTGAGTGAAGTAACACAATCCCAGAAAAACAAACGATGAATGGTATCCCTCATTTGTGGATGTTAGCGCCAATTACCTAATTGTATGGCAAACTGAGCAACATTAATGTGATCTGAAAACAACTGTGCTCTTATATTGTAGAATCCCTTAAAATTAACAAATAAAAATAAAAAAAGGTATATGAGAAAAAGATCAAGAGTCAGAAACCATGGCAAGGGTCCTTTTGAGTTGAGCCGTGTGTATGTGATGGTTGGGTGTGCATGTAGATATGTTAGGGGTGGTGGAGACAGCACAGGACAGAGGTCTCTGGTGTAGTTATAGGATGATGCAACAGACAGAGGTTCAGAGCTTCTTCTGGGTATAGTCAGTGCCACTCCACAGCATTGACTCCCACTCTGGGTAGGCTTCTCGAGACCCACGTCCAGGTGATGAGGACGGTGTAGGTGAGAAGGTGGCTAAGCCATCTCCTAACACTGCCTGCCACTGGGAGGCTGGAAATGAAACACTAGGGTGATGGGGCATTCCACAGGACTGACAGAAGGATCAAATGGGGTTCGTAGGTACCCAATAATCTTTACTTTCACACATATACCCAAAAAGATGCATTGGGATTGAGATAGTCAGGTACATGGAAAAAGCTGCTTGGCTTAAAGATATAACACATATTGCCGGGCGTGGTGGTGCATGCCTTTAATCCCAGCACTTGGGGGGCAGAGGCAGGCAGATCTCTGTGAGTTCAAGGCCAGCCTGGTCTTCAGAGTGAGTTCCAGGACAGCTGGGGCTGCAGGGAGACCCTGTCTCAAGAAGACACACACACACACACACACACACACACACACACACACACAAAAGATATAACACATATCAAAGAACTTAGAGGGAAGCTTCATTGTTATTCAATACTTAAAATTCCATATCATATTAACTTCCATGGGACACAAGATTATGCTCAAGTCTTTAGTTGGTAGGAAGAAGATACAGACAGAAACTTAAGAAAAAGGATTAAAAGGAAACAAATGATGAATCAAACTGCAAGAGTGAAATACAGTGGTAGAATGATTTGCAAATATATTCGTAGCTATATAATACAAACTGATTAAACCCGCCCCCTGAAACCACTGAAAGGAAGGTACTAATAAATTACATGCAGAAATCTAGTATAGGCTTTTCGCACATCCACATGTGGAAAAAGTCAACAAATATTCACTGAAGATGAACTGGTATCGCTCTAGTAATGTTAGCTAAAGACCATCTTCAGGAGCAAAGTATTGTTAATAATAGAGAAAGTTCATATACATGGTTAAACTTCCAATTCATTGAGAACATATGTAAATTTATTTTTCAGTGCTGGAGGTTGAACTTGGGGCCTGAGACATACTAGGGAACTCTACCATCTACATCACCATATCTAAGAACATACATACCAATTCCAAACATATATGCACCTGAATGAACTGCCTCAAAATTTATAAAACAGGGCTGGAATGATGGCTCAGCTATTAAAGTGCTTGGTATACAAGCAAGAAGATAAGAGTTTGGATCCCTAGCACCATAAAATGGCAGTTGGGTATGGTGGTTACACTGTAATTCCATCTTGGGACATAAGACCCAGGGAATCCTTCAGCAAGCTGGGCAGCAAGTGGTACGCTATCCGTGAGCTCTGAGTTTGATTGAGAGATCTTGCTTTAAAGAATAAAGTGGAAGGATAAAGGGAGATTCCACAAGTTATCACAAGCTCATACAAACATACATACCTCACACATGAACATGCACACATACAAAACAAATACACAGGAAAAAAATAAAGAAAAAAAATCTATGAAATGAAAACCACGGGAATGTTTGGCATAAAGACTGGTAATGAATAAAATGGTAATTATATTTAAATTATTTACACAGAAAGTTCTAAAGGACTTCCAGTTACATTATTAGAAATAGTAGGAAAGCTCAGTGAGATGGGTGGATATATAAATGAATACATGAAAATCAACAGCACTTCAGTGCACTAGCAAAAAGGATTGAGGAAAAAGTGTCCACAGAGCCACACAAGAGTATCAAGGGGCTAAAAATGCACAGAATAAAATGTGAAAGACTTCTTAGAGGGAAAAACTCCTAACATTTTATTGAGGGTTCTTAGAGGAGATATAAATAAGCAAACATATCATCTATAGAAGACAACTTAATAAAGAGTATCTTTCCAAATTGGTTTATAGATTGAATGAAAATTCAGTCAAAATTCCAATAGGCTTTTCATGATAATTGACAGACTGATTCCTAAATTTTTACGAAAAAATAAGGAATTAAGAATGGCCAGAATACTTCACAATAAGAAAAATAAGAGAGATCTGTTTCTATTACATGTTCAGATTTATTCTGAACCTGTTGTAAGACATGCTCAGACATACAAATAAATAACCTGAATAGGTTTGAGAACCTATAAAGATAAAAATTTGGTCTATAACAAAGGTGGATTGTTAGATTATCGGGGCCTGGAAGGATTGTTCTAGAAATGCAACTGAATGAAAGTGATTGTCTTTATGCAGAAAGACACAATTGAAAATTGAGTTTTTGGCCGATGTCAGGCCCTGAGATGCTTGGGCAACGGCCCTTCCTACGGCCACTACTACAGGCCAGGAGGAGGCGATGTCCCCGTGCACGTACCTCCGCCCTTGTATCCTCCTCTTAGCCCTGAGCCTCCCCAGCCCCCCGTTTCCTGGCGGGGTGCGGAGGCGCCCCAGCCGAGACCACCTGGCTCATAGAAGGCGCAGGTGGCGATGGCTACTACTTCGGAGGTGCCTGGGCAGAATAGTTCTCTACAGCCACCTCCATCACCATCACCATCACCCCAACAACCTAAGAATTCCTCATACTCTTATAGCCAGTTGGAGCAAGGAATGAACAGACACAACTTTCCTTGCAGTGTCCATCAGTACGAATCTTCGGGAGCAATGAACAATGATGATTCAGACCTTTTGGATTCTTCAGTCCAGTATAGTGCTGAGCTTCAGCTATATGGTACTTCCACCACCGAGCATCCCAGCATTCAGGTTCAGAGTAATAATCTTCCAGAAGAGTGCTTGTCTTCAGATGAAGGCACTCCTCTAAGTATTAAGAAAATCATACATGTGCTAGAGAAGGTCCAGTATCTTGAGCAAGAAGTAGAAAAATTTGTAGGAAAAAAGACAGACAAAGCATATTGGCTTCTGGAAGAAATGCTGACCAAGGAACTTTTAGAACTGGATTCTGTTGAAACTGGGGCCCCGACTCTGTCCGTCATGCCAGGAAAGAGGCTGTTTGTAAGATCCAGGCCATACTGGAAAAGTTAGAAAAAAAAGGACTATGAAATGATTTAGAATGAAGAGTAAGCCTGTTGCTAACTTGGCCAAAGAACTCTTGAATTGGGTAGTTACCATCCTTTTGTTAGGAGAAGCAACACAGTCCAACTTTCCTTTGTCTTGAAACTTGGAGGAAAAATTTTTGAAAAGCTGGTGAAAGAACAGAAGAACATGAAGCTATGATTTTTTTTTCAATTTTCAGATTAATGAACATGATAAGAAACTGGAATTATTAATTTTGTCAAATAGACCCACTCCTTAAGAAATTCATGGATATCTGTAGGCTGTTGCATATCAGCAGAAGAGGAATATACTTTTAAGTATCAGGCTATCAGAAATAATATGAGACAAATAAGCTATTTTTATAACTGTGGATTGTCACATTTTTGTATATTGTGATTGCATATACTTCATGTGTAAATTACATCTTAGACTTTAGCTTTCTTGACTGTCTGTTTTGTTATTTGCGGTTCACAAATACAGTAATTATTCTACTTCTTGGTACATTTTACAGAAAATGTTTAATATAATTAAATATTGACAGCCAGATAGAAGGGCAGTTGTGAATGAATTTTTCTATCCTTTCACCACTTGCAGTGTATGCCTTTAATTCTAGCACTCAAGAGGCTAGGATTAAAGTTCCTCAAGTAAATTCTCTCTCTCTCTTTTTGTAGTTTGTTAGAGTTCTTCCCACTTGTTTTCATAGTAGTAGAGGTGAATTTGGAAGTTTCATTAACATGAAAATGTTTATGGACATTTTCTTCTTTGCTTTTTCATTGTATTTGGATAAAGATCCACTTTAAAATTGCTTTTTTAATGAAGTATATCTTTTCACTATTGCTGCTTCTATAAGTCTTACGATAAAAACAGACAGAAAATTATATGCCACAGTGAGTAGAAATAATGACTACAAAAGTAACAAATATGATTATTTAACAATATTGTTCTCCATTAAATAGCTTCTGTGGGGCAGATATCAGCTTAATTTATAATTGATAAAGCAAAAGAAAATTCATGCTCAGGCTAAAGTGGAAAATCTACCATGGTCTTCTAATTTAGATTTGATCTTTAGTTCACAAATTTCATAGACTTGCCTGTTTCATAAAAAGGTGTTTATTATTAATAGTAGTCATTTTAGAGCCAATTTAAGAAAGAGATATTGAAAGGGTGTGAACAGGCCTTGCCTAGTTATCCATATGCTGTTATACAGAGACAGGTAAAAATTTACTTTCAAATATAAAGTGAGGTCTAATATACAGATCTGCTTTTGCAAAAAACAGAGTTTCTCAGTATGGTGTAAATGTGTTTTTGTTTTTCTTGATTAGGCATATAAGTGATAACTAAATCTATAGCCATCTCTTCTATTCATATATACTACTCATATTCAAACATATGATGAGAAGAAATAAACTGAAAACATTGTCTGGGGGCCAGGGGTGGGGTGGAGGTGCAGCTAAGTTGGTAGAGTGTTTGCTCAACATGTATGAAGCCCTGGGAACCCAGTACACTACATAAACCAGATGTAGTGTTGAGTACCTATAGTCTCAGCACTTGGGAGGTAGAAGCAGGGAGATCACAAGTTCGAGGTCATTCTTAGCTATGTAGTGAATTCAAAGCTAGCCTGGGCTACATGAGAGCCTGTCTCAAAAAAATAAAACCAAAAATATTGGCTAGGTTTTATGTTTTGGATGAATGATTCAAGATGTGATAATTTCATTCTAGAATCTCTCTTTTTAAAAAATACTTCTTGATTTTTGAGATAAGATTTCATATAGTATCGCAGTCTGACTGAACTTGCTGTGTAGCTGGTGATGACCTTGGATTTCTGATCCTCCTGCCTCTACCTCCTATCACAGATGTGTCTCCTGGTGTATGTGGTGCTGGGGATCAAACCCAGGGCTTTGTGCATCTAGGTAAGCACTATACTAAGCTATAGCTCCAGCCCTGATTCTCTGACTTTGGGCCTAATACAGAAAGTTTTCTACAAAAATCAACAATTACACTTCAGAATAAAAATGTAGGAGGAGAATCCTTAATGCAATGTTACCAGTAAAGACAATGAAAAATTTAGAAAAGAGAGTTTCCACTTAATTTACTGACTTCCCAAGATGCCAATTTCTGCACATTCTTAATTTATATATATGTGTGTGTGTTATGCATAAATATACATATTCATATATCTTAAGTTATTTTTAAACTATTAACATGATTTTAAACTTATATAGGAGCTGTAAAAGTAGATTTCCTGTGTACCTTTCATGCACCTTCCCCTTATTTTGACATCTTACTTAACTAAAAACATTTGTCAAAATTAAGAAGTTAATCTTGTTATAATAGTATTCATATTAACTAAAGTAGGGAGCTAAAAGTAGACCGTTTATTAGTCTTTTTCCAAGCATCCTCTTAATTGTCGTGGATCACATTTTGCATTTAGTTGTTATGTCTCTATATAGTCTTCTAGTCTGTGGCAGTGTATCATAAGGTGATACCTGATGTTATAATGTATTTCTGGTGTTATTTACATTGAGCACTATGCTAGAGTGGTGTCTGCTAGGATTCTACCTTAAGTGTGCCATATTTTTCTTTGTAATTACTAAATATTTGCTAGAGATACTTTGAGACTATGCAAATGTCCTGTTTTTTGCTTAAAATCTGCCCTCTCCTTTTACTATCTATTGGCAGATCTTGCTAGTGGCAGCTGCTACTGCGGTGTTCAAATGGTGATTTTCTATTTCTCTCATTTCTTCTACATGTAATAATTTGAGTTCTTCTGTAAGGAAGAGTTGTGGCTTCTGGATATATATATATGCATATATATAATATGTAGATATAAAGATATATATGCCTTTTTATGAGACAGGTCTCCCTGTTAACCCCAGCGTCCTGGAACTCACTAGTATGACCAGGCTGGCCTTGAACTCACAGAGATCTGCCTGCCTCTTAGCTCCCAAGTCTAGGATACAGGCATGTGCCACCCATGCCTGGTCTCATGGATTTATATTTTAATTATGATGAGATTTCAGGATGGTATACACTTGGAAGCGTAAGATATAAACCTTGTTAAAAAATTATTACAGATACCTAGTCTCAAAGAAAGCTAAGTTGGCAACCTGCTTTTGAAAGATGTAATGAATTGGGCTGGAAGACTGGCCTAGCGTGTTAAGAGCAACGACGCTCTTACAGAGGACCCAGGTTCGATCCCCAGCACCCACATGGCGGCCGAGAACCGTCTGAAACTCCAATTCCAGGAGAACTCCAGTTCCAGGGGAATCCGAGACCCTCTTCTGACCTCCGCGGCATTGCACGACATGGGTGCACAAACTTGCATGCAGACAGTACATTCATACACATACAGAAATAAATAAAAAAAAAATTTAAAAAAAAAAAAAAGAAAATGTAATGAATTTAAGAAGGAAATAGCATTTATGATTTGTAAAGCGTGTTCAGCTTTTGTTCTGTTTTGTTTTGATTTTTTGTTTTTTTTTGTCTTTTTGAGACAGGGTCTCTCTTTAGTCCCAGCTGGCCTGGAGCTCACTATGTAGACCAGGCGGGGCTTGAACTCAAAGAGATCTGCCTGCCTCTGCCTCCTGAGTGCTAGGATTAAAGGCATGTGCCACCCCGCCCAGTTAATTTGTTCAGCTTTTGACTTAAGACTGACTTGAAACCGAAGACAATTTTCTTTTGAAATTTCACATCTAGACTTTTTTTTAAAAAAGTGTCTAAATTTATATTACTTTAGAGATCATTTTTGTCAAAAATCTTGAATAAAGTTACCTAGAACTTGCATGAAAAAAAAGAAAATTGAATTTTTATTTACATCACATATGAAATTCAACTTCAGATGCCTCAAGGATAAACCAAATTTTATTTTATTTTTTAATTATTTTTTCTTTAACTTATTTTGGCTGACATATACAAATATAAAGTTGTACATATTACTGCTGCACAATGGAGTTCTATGCAGCAGCAAAGAAAGATGACATCATGAACTTTGTAGGTAAATGGATGGAACTAGAAGATATTATGTTAAGTGAAGTAACATGGTCCCAGGAAAACAAACGACAAATGGTATCCCTCATCTGTGGATGCTAGCACCAATTACCTAGTTGTAAGAATTTCTTGTGCGTGGTCCCTTGAGCTTTTGTTCAAGTAGTTGGAAATGATGCATATTGGAAAGAAGAAGAAGAAGAACAACAACAACAACAGAAAAGACTATGTCAAAGAATTGATTGAAGCAGTGAACTTCTGCTCAAAACAGTCAACTTCCACATCGAGAATTTTGAGAAAGACTGAGAAAAAGATGAAAAACATATAAAAAAGTTGTACATATTAATAGGGCCACATGATGTTGCATGCATATATACATTGTTTAAAACTTAAAACTGTTTTTTTTTTTTTTTTTTAAAAAAACAGACTTAAAACTGGAGTGAGGTGCCGGTAAGGCAAGGTGGAACTGCTTTGACCCTTGGGGGCCAAAGTAGCAACACAATCCCCTCCCCTCTCCCTGTCAACCTGGTGGAGCTGTGGTGCCGAGGACCTAACAGGCACAGCATTAGTGATTATAGACGGTGCAGCCAACGTTGAGGTGCCAGAATCTAAAGAAACAAATAAACAGACAAATCCACATGCCAAAGACACAAAGAAAAACAGCATGGGAAAAGTTCATAATAAATCCACACCCAACTCTACCAACCCTACAGAAGATCCCTACAGGAAGATCTCTGAGGAAAGAAGCCAAGTCACCAAGCTTAGAAGAACAAGTGTAGATATATTCAAAGAAATTAGAGAACTAAGGGAAGAGAATGAAAAATTCGAGAAGGACCTAGAGGGAGATAACGACAAACTTTGGAAAGAACTAAAGGGAGAAAATGACAAACTCCAGAAGGAAGTGGAAACACTGAAAAGATCCCAGCCCAAAATGAAAAAAGAAAATGACCAGTGAGCCAAGGAGCTACAAGATAAGAATGACAGGTTCCAGAGGGAAGTGGAAAATCTAAAGAAATCACAGGATGAAATGAAAAAGGAAATTGAACATTCATCCAATCACCAGGAAAGGATGGGAAAAAGCCTCAGAAGCAAAATGGAACAAGCAAAAAAAAGAATATCAAACCTGCAGGATAATATGGAACAACTAGAAAGCTCAGGTAAATATTATGAAAAATTAAAAAAAATGCAAGAGTGGAACAACCAGGAAATGTGGGACACTATGAAAAGACCAAACCACTGCATCATAGGGATAGAGGAAGGAGAAGAATCTCAAGACAACACTATTGACCAGATCTTCAACAGGATAATAGAGGAAAATTTCCCCAAACTGAAAAAATACAATCCCATACAAATATAAGAAGCACATAGAACACCAAATAGACAGGACCAGAAAAGAAACTCCCCATGCAAATTGTGCTGGCAAAATTGGATCATCATCTGTAGAAGAACAAAATTAAACCCCTACCTCTCACCCTGTACAAAAATCAACTCCAAGTGGATCAAAGATCTCAACCCGAAACCTGAAACCCTGACGGTGATAGAAGAAAAAGTTGGCAACAACCTACAAGACATAGGCATAGGAAAAGACTTTCTAAATCAGACAGCAGCTGCACAGGAAGTAAGGTCAATAATCAACAAATGGGACTTCCTAAAACTCAAAAGCTTCTGTAGAGTGAAAGAAACAATCAAGGAGGTGAAGAGAAAACCCACAGAGTGGGAGGAAATCTTTACCAGTGATTCATCTGACAGAGCATTAATGTCAAGAATATATAGACTACTCAAAAAACAAAGAAGACAAATGACCTACTCAAAAGATGGAGTAAAGAGCTGAACGAGGACTTCACCAGTGAGGAAGTAAAGATGGCTGAGAAACATCTTAAAAAGTGTTCAACATCATTAATAATTAAGGAAATGAAAATTAAAACCACTCTCAGATATCATCTCACTCTGATAAGACTGTCTAAGATCAAGAACACAAAAGATACCAAATGGTAGAGAGGTTGTAGGGAAAGGAGAACACTCATCCACTGCTGGTGGGAATGTAAACTTGTACAACCATTATGGAAAGTAGTGTGAGGAACTCTTAAAAGACTCAAAATGGTGGCTGAAGAGATGGCCTAGCAGTTAAGAGTGCCAACTGCTCTTACAGAGGACCCAGGTTCAATCCCCAGCACCCACATGGCAGCTGAGAACAGTCTTTAATTCCAGTTCCAGGGGAATCCTACACCCTCTTCTGACCTCGAAGGCATTGCACTACACAGGTGCACAAACCTACATGCAGACAGTACATTCATTCACACACAAAAATAAAAATCAGGTTTACCATTTTAAACTGCAAACCTTACAGAATGGATTTTAATGACTATCTTCCTCCAAGTTCTTGGCCTTCTTCAGGCCTGGCATGAAAACCTGCTTTAAAGACTTTTCAATATCTAGCTCTTTTTCTTATTTTATTTTTATTTATTTTATTAAATTGTTTTTATGAGTACAAGCATCCTTCGTGTAAAACCAATTTGTAAGCAGTTGTGCTCAAACCCACACAGCCCAAGGCTCCCACTATCCAGGTGGAGGGGCTTGTATGTACAATCATGTTGATCAAATAAGTGTCCAATCTATATTGCTGTAGTTTCACCTTTCACCGGGATCGCAGCCCTTACATTCTACCATGCCCCCTCTTCTGCAGATTGTTCCCTAGGCTTAGAAAAGGGGCAGAGGTAGACGAGAAACAAAGGAGTCTATTTTCTCTGGAGATGTTGTTTTGGACTCTGATCAGTTCTGGCTGTTTCCTTTCATGGGCTGACAGTTTGTTCAGGAATAACCTTTAATCCTACTAATGAAGCACAAGCAATTAGATATATAGGTATTTAAACAGTACTATTTATTATGGTAGGTTACTTTGGTATAGATACAGATGTTTGGATGGTATGCTAACACATGAATTATGTTTTTTCTGTAAAATATGACAAGGTCTTAACTGTGGCTTATAACATCTCCTAACCACTAGAGGATGTAAGCTTGTGGCATCAGCTGTGAATTATTCCTCCAAGGAGAGAGCTAATAGCCAATTAGATTTGGGATATACAGACATATGGCTGCCACTGCTGCACAGTATTTCCAGGCAGGTGAGGTGTAGCTGGTGCTGACTGAGGAGTCTTGCTTGACTCAAGGAGACCAATAGTTGCATTATTGGTTTAGTGGCCTTTGGTAACACTCTCTGGTAATCCAGAGACCATCTGTACACTTGCAAGTGTGGTCTCAATACATCTTTCCCATGCTTACATCAGGTCTTTGACAGCAAGGCCTTATTGCCTCTCTTCTTGCAGGTATCCCAGTTTACAGGTAAGAAGCTTTTACCTTTTGGGGGGGCTTGGATCCCCTGGCCAACATCTCTTTGGTAAAATAATCCATTGCTGATATCAGAGCTCTCCTGTATTGATATATTTTTATAGAGAGATATTTCAGTAGAGATTTATACAGAAATACAAAATAAACCATATAAGTTAATGTACTTGATTTCTCTGAAGTCATAGTCTAGTCATATAGTTTTAAAGAGCAAAGTGTGGTTGGTGGTAGCGGCTCGGGGAGGTGCTCGCTCTGTCGGTCTCGCTCCGTCGCTCACTTCCCCCACCCCGGCTCCCTTCGGGACCCCCCTCCCCTGTCGCCGGCGTGTGGCGGAGCGTGTGCGAGGGAGGGGGCGGGAGTGGGGGCGCGGGGCGGGCCCCGGGACGGCGGCGAGGGACTCGGCGCCGCCATGGACGTCGAGAGGCTGCAGGAGGCGCTGAAAGATTTTGAGAAGAGGGGGAAGAAGGAAGTTTGTCCTGTCCTGGATCAGTTTCTTTGTCATGTAGCCAAGACTGGAGAAACAATGATTCAGTGGTCCCAATTTAAAGGCTATTTCATTTTTAAACTGGAGAAGGTAATGGATGATTTCAGAACTTCAGCTCCTGAACCAAGAGGTCCTCCTAATCCTAATGTCGAATATATTCCCTTTGATGAAATGAAGGAAAGAATACTGAAAATTGTCACTGTATTTAATGGTATCCCTTTTACTGTTCAACGACTATGTGAATTGCTAACAGATCCAAGAAGAAACTATACAGGAACAGACAAATTTCTCAGAGGTGTAGAAAAGAATGTGATGGTTGTTAGCTGTGTTTGTCCTTCCTCAGAGAACAGTTCTAATAGTTTAAATCGAATGAATGGTGTTATGTTTCCTGGAAACTCACCAAGCTATACTGACAGGTCTAATATAAATGGGCCTGGAACACCCAGGCCACTTAATCGACCAAAGGTTTCTTTGTCAGCCCCTTTGACAACAAATGGTTTGCCTGAAAGCACAGATAGCAAAGAAACCTACAGCAAGATGAAGAGAAAAACCACAGCGACTCTCCAGCACCTGAATCGGAAGTTTCCACACTGAGCCCTACTAAAAATAAACATGCAGATGAAGATGCCATGGAAGCTGAGGAGCACGAGGTAAAAAGACTGAGGTTTGACAAAGAGGGCGAAGCCAGAGAGACAGCCAGCCCAACACCATCCACTGAGAGTTCTTTAGCCATAGCAGAAGAAATGGAAGCACCTTCTTCATCCCAGGATAAGGAGCTAGAAAGTCACACCAGGCAGCATTGTGCAGAAGATGATGAAGAGGAGGAGGAAGAGGAACAAGAAGAGTCTTTTATGACATCAAGAGAAATGATCTCAGAAAGAAAAAATCAAGAAAAAGAACCGGATGATGCCTTATCTGGGAATGAAGAAACGTCAGAGGAGACTAATCAAATGGAGGAGTCTGAGGTGTCTCAGGATGAGAAGGATTCCCATTTGGAAAGGAGTGAAAGTACAGGCGCTGTGAGTAGAGGTTCTGACTGCCATGAGACAGAAGAATCAGGAGGGTCCACTTCTAGTAAAACTGGGGAGATTCTGTCAGAGGCATCCATGGAAAATGACGAAGCCACAGAAGCCGCAGACGAGCCAATGGAGCAGGACTAACTGTGTAGAAACATTAGAAGCAGTATTTTACATACAGTTCTGGTTTTACACTGTATAAAACTTTTAAGTAATAAAGTGGACCTTTAGTTTTACAAGAGAAGCAGGTTGTAAAATACAGTACCTTAAGAATAAATCCTAAAAGAGTTGTCCATGTGAGAACTGTGAATATCAGTCCCTCTGGGTCCTGCTTATCGCTGACTTGTTTTGTTTAGTTTTTTTGTTGTTGTTTTTTTTTTTTTTTTTTTTTTTTTTTTTTTTTTTTTTTTTTTTTTTTTTTTTCTCATTTCGAGATTAAAGTGTTTACACTGGAGGTAATTATAAGTTTGACACACTTTTTAAAGATTATCACATTTGGTTTATACATATGCAAGAAAGTTTTGTCTTACCTCTTTCTGACAGCTCTAGCAGTTTTCATATTTTGGCCATAGTTTCAGCATTTTAACATGTGAATTATAGGGTTTCATGTGGTTTCCAGATTTTATTGTCTGACTACGTACAATGGAACTTTAAGTCATATATACATATATATATTATATATTATTCTAAGGGGGGGAAATGTTATATTTTTCTGTTTCTATAAGAGATAATACAGTGGATACTTTTTCTATTGGTAATGACTGTGTTCACTTCTTTCAGAAGACATTTTCTTTCTCTTCTGAGCAATTCAGATAAAATCTGGCCCCTGTGAAACCCTGGAAATCTTTTAAGTCTATTGAAATACCAGGTTAACACATTCCAAGAGATCTGTGCAAACTAAAATTCTTTTTTGTATACTTCTATGGTGCCTGAGAAAAAAGAGACTTCATTATTTATAAGAAAATGACTTTATCTTGGGAATTGTGTTCAAACATTAGCTTACTGTTTTGTAGAATGAATGCTTATGAAGCTGACATGAGACCATCTCAGAAAGAACCAGGCAGGTTCCTTAATGTTTTGCTTGCTTTTCTGAAACATTGTGAATATTACACTTTTTCTTTCTAAATTATTCTAGAGTATCAAATGTCAATGGTATGAAACACCACTGTACTGGAAGAAATTAATATATACATTTACTGATGTACTGAGCTAAAAGGACAAGCTTTAGGGGTACATAGGAGCCACCATGATTTGTATAACATTTTGGAAGTGAATTAAATTTACTTTTGAACATGCTTCTTATCGACACGCCCAGTGTTATATTTTTCAGATCAACACAAAGCACATGGTTACTCTAAACTCAAATATTTTCAAAATCAACATATTTAAAGTATAGCAAGCTGCACTTTCCCTGTTCAGAATTACTGGCTGCCAAATTTATACCTTGTCCTTTCTTCAGATGTACTTTTGATATTTAGAGTTTTTAAATTTCTGTAAAGTAGATTTTGTAACTGTAATGTGTTCACTGCCTTTGTGAAGCGGTATATACTTGTATAATTTCGTGTGTAAACTGAATGCTTGGGCTTTCAATACAGTATTCATATTAACAATAAATATTTAATGTTATGAAAAAAAAATACAAGAGCAAATGTATATTGGTAAAATTATTGGCAGGTAATTCACTCTGCCCAAGCTTTGTCCACTATTATAGGATATTTTAAGACTAGTAAAATATTTGATTAGTTAAATCTGGTTGAAGATTTTGGTGAAAATGGTAATACATTGGAGCTAATTAGGAGAATATTTAAAATGTTTAATCTGTTTTATTTATAATTGTATTGAATTTTTCCAACATATAACTTTGGGATTAAGGTAACAAATGATCTCTATTTTGTTTTTATAATTGTTTGATTTCAATAATTGGGTTAAGTACATGAAACAATTTTTGTTATATCACCTTGTAAAACTTTCTTTTACTTGGAGGGTAATTTAAAGAATTAAGTTTAAGTTTACTTCCAATATAAGTATCCCCGCATACAGTCAAATGAATAAACATGCGGCAAATTAATGAAAACAAATGCCTTGTCCTGTTTTATGAGTATGTGTAATCCAATTAGGCATCTCTAGATCAAACACATAAAAAATTTAAAAAAAAAAAGATGGGAGGTCGAGTGATGTAGTACTTCCTTCTGGGAATACAAATGGAAAACTCTGTGTTCCAACCTTGTTGATAAAATTTTCAAGTTTTGAGATCTTGAAACTAACAACTGGAGGAATTTGTTATGTTCCCACAGGTAAAAACACAACTACTAAATGCCTGAAAATGTACAACTTTTTGCTGTGTGCAGGATGGACTGGGGAAATGCCAGCAGAGAGCTGACCCATCTGAATATGAAGAAAAGAGGAACCTCATTGACGCTGAGTCACAGACACTGAGCATTCTCTATTTATTTGGGTTAACTGTTTATAGATGTGTATGAGGTTTCCTTCCAGAGCTGAGAAACCTTCCTACCTCTCCCCTTTGTAGGAAAAAGAAAAAGATGATGGTAATGGAAGTCATTCCCTAACTGTAAATAGAGCCAATTGTTATAGTGTAATTTCTTATAAAACAGGTATAACTACCTTTTTAAATTGACTGACAGACATTCAGGAACTGTGAAAGGATAATTCTCGATTATAACCAAATTACAATAGTAAAGTCCTTTATAAGCTGTGTCATTAAAGCAAAAATTATTATTAATACAGATAGCTCTGGAATCAGCAATGGATTATTTGCCTAGAGCCTAGGAGATGTTAGCTAGAGGATCCAACCCCAAACTTAAGGTACAAACTCAACCAAAAAAGAAATTTTTAAATATAATATTAGAGAACAAAAGAACACAGCTTTTGCCTATTAAGTGGGATATATGCAATGAGAAAGGCAGTGTTCTAGTTTGTCTTCCATTGCTTGACAAAAAACATTCTGACTGCACATTCAACTTGGGAGAAAGGGTTGTATTCAGCTTACATCTCCTGGGTCCAGTTCATCACTTAGGAGCCAAGACGGAAACTTTGGGCAGGACCTGGAGCGGAGCTGAACACAAGGCCATGGAGGAATGCTGTTCACTGGCTTGCTCTCTGGCTCATGCCACAGCCTTGCCTTCTTATACCATACACAACCACTGCCCGGGGTTGGGCAACCACTCATTGTGGGCTGGGCCCTTCCACACATGCTCGACCATCAAGACAATACTCCACAGATGTGGCCACAGGCCAATCCAATGGAAGCCAATTTCCCAATGGAGGCTCCCTCACACCCAGGTGTGTCAAGTTGACATTAAGCTAATCCAGCACGGGGCTGTGAAGATGGCCTAAGCAGTTAAGAGCGACCGACTGCTGCTCTTGCATGAGACCCGGTTCTATCCCCAGCACCGCATGGTGGCCGAGAACCGTCTTGAAACCAAATTCCATGAGAATTCCAGTTCCCAGGGAATCTTGAGACCCTCTTCTGACCGCCATGGCATTGCACCGACATGGGTGCACAGACTTGCATGCAGCAATACATTCAATACACATACAGAATAAATAAAAAATGTAAAAAAATAAAGCTATCCAGCACAGATGACTCTTGTCAATTTGACACACGACACATCAGTATTAAACCACCACCTATTCCAGTCTTATTCCCAAAGTATAATGCTAACACTATCACAAACTAAGACAGTAATCCTTAAAAACCCACAGTCCTTAAAATGTCCAAACACTTAAAGTTCACAGTCTGATTAAAAGTTTCTTAAGTGTGGGCTGCTTGTAAAATCCAAAAACAAGTACTGTCTTATGTTGAAAGGGAAGAACCAGGCATTCTCAAACAACAAAACCTAAGTCCAGCAAAAGTAGGTCTCAAGGCTGGACACCTGGGGACTCATCATGATTCTGGGCTCGAAAGGGTCTCGAGCAGCTCCCACCCCCCCCCCTCTCCCTCTCACTCTGCTGTCTGATGGCAGCACACACTCCATCTCGAACACCAAGGACGAATCCATTCTACACTGCCAACTGCTCTTGGTGGTCGTCCATGGTCCTGGCATCTCCAAAATAGACTGCGAGGTCCCACTGAAACTGAGGCAGTCACCTTACCAATGGTCTCTTCTGACGCTCTCCTGTGCAAAGCCTCAGCTTCTCTCCAATGACCCTGCAATCCTTGGGTCCTCACTGACAACAGAAGTGCACTATTCCACCAGTGGTCTTTCTGACCTCTCACAGTGCCAAGCCTCGGCTGCTCCTGTAACCCTTCAAATTTCAACACCAGACCCATATAGGAGACTCTTACACACTACCAAGTCGCTGCTTCTGGCTTGAGATGAGGCTCAGCCCTTCTGGACCACAGCTTATCGTGTGTGCTGACCCTCGAAGAAATTCTTCCCAGAGATTGTCACCGCAATGATGTGGTCTCTTTTTATTTACAGCTTATTCTATCGCGCCCAGCTTACTCAGCATCAATTGTCCCAGTACACAAAGATTTCACTTCAGGTCTGGTCTCTTGTTACTTATAGCTGATTCTTCAGCCCCAGCTGACCAGAACGTTCATAAGATATCACACATAGTCCTATGATAATCCCTGTTCCCCTTTGAAACTAGAAACTTCACAAACCAGGCCTCCATCTTCTAAAACTCCTTCAGCAAAACTGCTCCAAGCTCCACAGCAACAATATTTAGGCATTCAATGATCTTCCCAACCCAAAGTTCCAAATGCCTCCACAATCCTTCCCCAAAACACCAAGGTCAGGTCTGTCACAGCAATACCACACTTCTGGTACCAATTTCTGTTCTAGTTTGTCTTCCATTGCTGTAACAAAACACTCTGACTGACACCAACTTGGGGAGGAAAGGGTTTATTCAGCTTACATCTCCTGGGTCACAGTTCATCACTTAGGGAGCCCAAGACAGGAACTTGGGGCAGGAACCTGGAGGCAGGAGCTGAAACACAGGCCATGGAGGAATGCTGTTCACTGGCTTGCTCTCTGGCTCATGCCCAGCCTGCCTTCTTATACCATACACAACCACCTGCTCAGGGTGGCACCACTCACTGTGGGCTGGGCCCTTCCACACTGCTCGACCATCAAGACCATACTCCACAGATGTGGCCACAGGCCAATCCAATGGAACCAATTCCCCAATTGAGGCTCCCTCAACCCAGGTGTGTCAAGTTGACACTAAAGCTATCCAGCACAGGCGGTAAGTTCCTGTTGTCAAAGACCTGGTGTAAGCATGAAAAAATATTTTGAGATGTCACTTGTTAATGTATAGTTGGCCTTTGAAATGCCAGAGTGTTACCAAAAGCCACTAAAGCAATAAAGCAAAATATTGGTCTCCTTGAGTCAAGAAAGACTCCTCCATCAGTATCAGCTACATCTCAACTGCCTGGAGATACTGTGCAACAGTGGCAGCCATGCGTCTATATATATCCCAAATCGAATTGGCTATTAGCTCTCTCCTTGGAGGAATAATTCACAGCTGATGCCACAAGCTTATGTCCTCTAGTGATTAGGAGATGTTATAAGCCACAATAAGAACTTGTCACCTTTTATAGAGAAACCACAGTCTGTGGATTAGCATACCATCCAAACATCTGTGTCTATGCTCACAGCTTAGCTTGCCATAATAATTAGTACTGCTTAAATTCCTGTACATCTAATTGCTTGTGCTTTGTTAGTAGGATTAAAAAAGTACCCCTGGATAAGACATCAACCCATGAAGGGGAACAACCTGAACAGATTAGAGTCCAAAATTACATCTCCAGAGAAAATAGACCGTTTTGCTTCTCACCCACTTGTGCCCCTTTCTCAAAGCCTCAGGAACAACTTATGGAAGAGGAGGCATGGTAGAATGTAAGGGCTATGGATAGATTGGGGTGAATCGTGAGACTACAGAAATATGGACTGGACTCTTGTTTCATCAACATGCTTGTGCATACAAGCTTCTCCAACTGGACTATGGGAGCCTTGGGTTGTTCAAAATTTGGACATAGATACTTGCAAATTGGCTTTACACGAATGTTACTTACATTCATTTCTTATGCTTAATAATTTGGCCCACTTCAAAAAATATGCACCAATTACCTAATTTTATGGCAAACTGAGCAACGTCAATGCTATCTGAAAACAACTGTTCTCTTATATTGTAGAATCCCTTAAAAATAAACAAATAAAGGAAAAAGAAAAAAAATCAAAAAAAGGAAAAAACAAACCAAAAAAAAAAAAAAAAGACTCAAAATGAGCCTACCTCCTGATCCAGCCATACCACTCCTGGGCATATACCCACAAGACTCATCCTACTGCAAAGCTACATGCACAGAGCTGGAACCAACCCAAATGCCCCTCAACTGATGAGTGGATGAAAAAACTGTGGTACATCTACAAAATGGAGTACTATTCAGCAGGAAAGAAGGATGACATCATGAACTTTCCAGGCAAATGGATGGAACTCAAAGCCATTATGCTAAGTGAAGTAACACGGTCCCAGAAAAACAAGCAGTGAATGGTCTCCCTCATTTGTGGATGCTAACACCAAATCCCCAGATGAAAGACAAGCTGAACAACATTATTGTTATATTTCTGTTTATATGAAAGCAACTATGTTGTTATAATGTAAGTCTCTTAACTGGCTCTAGAATTGATCCATCACTTGCTTTCAGTCTCTGTAATTACTGCATATGAGTGGAAACTATGTATGCATATTTTAGAGTAATATAAAAATTAAAGGAGGAAAATGTGAATTCCTAAACATAAAAAAGACTGAGAGAAAGATTCAGGAGAGTTATGGAAGAGTGCATGATCGAGGGCAGGGGTAGGGAAAGGGGAATATGTCTAAACTGAACTGAGAATTGATGTCTGAAATACACAAAACATAAATAAAAGCATAAAAAAATACAAAAATTTCCACAATTCTGAACAAAATTACACAGTTCTTTCTTTGAGTCTTTTGAAATGCACGCAATATCACATCTATATTAATCCTACACCAAAGCATCATGCTGTATATAACCAACTTGGTATTCATTGATCAGTTTCATCCACACTTCCCTTATTTTTTTTTTTTTATTATGTTCAGGGGTGCGGATTTTTTCTTTTAATTTTATGTTACTCTAAAATATAAATAAATATATATCTTCTGCTAATGTGCATTAATTACCATGCCTGAAAGTAAGTGGTAAGTTACTTTTAGAGATCATTATGATATTCAAATTATAACATCACAGTTCCTTTCAGATAGAAAGAAATATAACAATACATTGTTCAGCTTTTCTTTCAAATTGGGGGAGTTGGTACTAGCACCCACAAATGAGGGCAACTATTCCTCATTTGTTTTTTTGGGGGGACTGTGTTACTTTACTTAGCATAATGGCTTCAAGTTTCACCCATTTACCTGCAAATCTCATGATGTCATCTTTCTTTACCACTGCATAGAACTCCATTGTGTGGATATACCACATTTTTGTTATCATGTCCTCAGTTGAGGGGCATTTGGGTTGCTTTCAACTCTTCACTATGAAATAAGGTCAACAACTGACAAATGGGACTTCATAAAACTCAAAAGCTTCTGTACAGAGAAAGAAACAATCAAGGAAGTGAAGAGAAAACCCACAGAGTGGGAGGAAATCTTCACCAGTGATTCATCTGACAGAGCATTAACATCCAGAATATATAAACTATTCAAAAAACAAAGGAAACAAATTACTCACTCATAAGGTGGAATAAAGAGATGAACAAAGACTTCACCAATGAGGAAGTAAAGATGGCTGAGAAACATCTTAAAAAGTGTTCAACTGTAGGAATGAAACTTTGCCTGGCTCGAGGCAAGGACCTGTAAGACCTGCCCCACAAAATCTCCAAGAGTTATATGATATCTCTGTGGGCATTCAGTTGCCTCTGTGAGTTATCTATAGCTCCAGAAGTTCCAGGATATTGCAGTGTTTTCTTGCTTCACCCATCTCTGCAAAGTTCCAGAACCAGATGGCCCCTTCCCTTGAGGTATTGAGCAAAATGTTTCACCTCTAGTTTGCCAGCTGTACAAACAGGGGCTCTGCAGCCCCCTAGTATGAGCCAAGTTGGCTCACCCCTCCCTTCTGCCTGCCCCCCATTTCCTTGCCCAGAGCACAGTAACTTTTGGTATATAAACACACTGCTGGCATGAATAAATGAGAGAATTTATCTCCTGGACTTTCTCTGAGTCCCTGTGTTTCTTTTCCATCGGGTAACTTTCTCATGGTCCCCTCCCCACTCCTTGCCAGAGCTAAACCTAGAGACTGTTGGCCTGCAGGCAGGAGACAGCCTTGAAACTCACAGTCCTGTGGGACTGCCAGCCTGGTTCTAGGAGGGAAGAATATCATGTGGATTGCGGCCATACATGATTAAAGGAACATCAGATGATAAAAACAATCCATATTCAAAATCATTTATAATTAAGGAAATACAAATTAAAACCACTTTCAGATATCATTTCGCTCTGATTAGAATGGCTAAGATCAAGAAAACAAAAGACACCAAATGCTGGAGAGGTTGTGGGGAAAGGGGAACACTCATCCACTGCTGGTGGGGATGTAAACTTGTACAACCACTGTGGAAATCAGTGTGGAGAGCCCTTAAAAGACTCAAAATGAGACTACCACCTGACCCAGCCATACCACTTCTGGGTATATACCCACAAGACTCATCCTACTGCAAAGATACATGCACATACATTACCTTCAGGGTTTCAGGTTTCAGGTTGAGATCTTTGATCCACTTGGAGTTGAATTTGTACAGGGTGAGAGGTAGGGGTTAATTGTGTTCTTCTCCAAATGGTGATCCAGATTGCAAGCACCATTTGCTGAAGATACCATCCTTCCTCCACTGAGGTTTTTTCCCCCTTTGTCAAATATGAGGTGCCTGAAATTGTATGAGCTCGTTTGGATTTTCAATTTTGTTCCATTGGTCAATGGGTCTGTTTTTGTGCCAATACCAGGCTGTCTTTATAAATATAGCCCTGCAATATGCTTGAAGTCTGGTAAAGCAATCCCCCCTGTATTGCACTTTTCACTCAGGGTGGTTTAGCAATTCGGGGTCTTTTGCTTTTCCATGTGAATTTAAGGATTTTAAAACTCATTGTGGGCAGGTGAGATGGCTCAAGTGGGTAAATGTGCTTTTGCCACCAAGGTGACAACTCAGTTTAATCCCTGGAGCCTATATGGTAGAAAGAGAAAACTTACTCCTGAAAGTTGTCTTTTGTCCTTCACATGTGAACCATGGTGCTAGAGCACCATTCTCTACCTGCAAAATAAGCAAATGAACATAATTAACAAATACTAAAGGCTCTGCAGAAAATTTGATACTGCATATTGAACTTTGAATAAGACAACATCCTCTTTTAGAAGTGCCAACTTTAAAATATCATCGTTATTACCATTCAAAATTTTAAACTAGTTTGATGAGTACAAATTTCATTCAGCATTTTGTGTTTCAGTTATTATTGAGAAGTGGAATTTTTCATATTCTTTTGTTAATTGATAACAAAATTCTTTTGTTAATTGATAAGAATTTTTACCTTGTTTCCTATTAATTCATGAGAACTTTACATTGAGATATTAGCTGCTATATAGTAAGAGTGTTTTCCTCTCTTGTTTAACAAGTGTTTCTATATAGAGAAAGATGAATATGAGAATTGCTACAGTTGTATGCTGAATTTTTGTCTGCTTGAGTTTCCATGGGTCTTGTGCATGCTGACCCATCTGCTGTAAGTTCATATGAGCAAGGTCCCAGGAGCATGTAAAACTCTATTTCCATATAGTCATACACCTCCTCTCCCGGCTCTTACAACCTTTCTGCCCCCTCTTCTGCAATGGTTTCTTGGCCCCGGGTAGGGAAGTTTAATGTAGGTGTTCTGTCCAGAGACCCACATTCTGCAGACCCTTATTTTCTACATTTGTGGCCCTGCATGTTCATTGCTGTCTGTTGCTTGAGGGAGATTTGTTGATGAGAGTTATGAGATGCATTAATATTCTCTCTACCCCTTGTTACATTATGTTCTGTGAGCTTCAGGTATAGAGGTTCCATTGTAGATATGTCACTTAGGGTTGGGCATCTCACAGATACTTATTCTCTGTGTGTGACCAGTTGTAGAACTTTGGAATTGTCTCCATCTGTTGAAAAGAAGCTTCTTTGATGAGTGGTAACTGGGATATATGGCTGTAAACATAAGGATCCATATTTAGCACATAGCAAGAAATTATATTTGTCTAAGGATGGGACAGCCTTGAGTTTTTCTTCACGATCCATTTCCCCTCCAGCCCTGTGACTTTGGCTACAGTACCAGCGATGAATTCCCTCCCATTGAGTAAGTTTTAAGTCCAATTAGGTAGTTGTTGATTACCCCAAGATAAAAGTGCCATTACTACCCCAATATAGTTTGCTCTGCCAGTCATTATTGTAGTTATTAGAAATTAAAGGTGGGGTTGAGCTGTCAATTGATGTTCTCCCTTAGCAGCTTGCATAGTGTTCTCCAAAATGATGAGAGTTAGCTTTCAGGAAGGTGGCTTCCAGGTCAGTTCCAGATTCATTGCTCCAAGTCTTGTAGCCAAAGAATGCCCTATCTTCAGCACTAGGGTCTAATCTTCAAGTTCTGGGAGGCAATCAAGACTGTGGCACTAACCTATGTAATTGGGGAGTCTCTTTTACCACCATGGCCAACACCTCGAAGGGAAGGTTTCTCCTCTTTGGCACTGTTTCTTGTCGTATTATACACATGGACTCATGCAGAGCTATGGTATGTGAAATTTTCAGTAGGTTTTTGGACTAATACATTTCCCTCTTTTTTTTTTTAACACTGGCAAGGCATTATTTATCTCTCTTCTCTCTCTCCCTGTCTAACCTTTAGTCCTCCCTCCTCAGCTTATGGTTCCCCCCTCTCTTGAGCTTCTTCCCTTTCTCTTCCGTAGTTCCTTGTATAACCATCCCTCTCTCTTTCCCATTTAAATGCCTCCAATTTCTTCATCTCCCCCCCCCCCATACACCAGTCTCCTGTTCTTTTCTCTCAGGCTCCTTATTTCTCTTTATGACCCTGGTTTCTTTCCATTTTCCTGGCTCTTGCCTTAACACAACATTTTTTTTTTGGTCTTTTTTGAGACAGGGTCTCCCTGTAGCCCCAGCTGTCCTGGAACTCACTCTGTAGACCAGGCTGGCCTTGAACTCACAAAGATCCACCTGCCGCTGCCTCCCAAGTGCTAGGATTAAAGGCGTGTGCCACCACGCCCGGCAACACAACAGTTTTAAAGAAAGCAGAATCCATGTCAGTTCTTTGTGTTCACTAGGTGAGTGAAATGAACAGATGACTCCATTGGCAATAGGAAGTTCTGAAGAAGACCCACGGGGCTTTATGCCTATGGTATCAACCACAGTGAGTTTAGGTATGGAGCAAGGCCACTATTCTGCTCCTAAATTCTTAACTTTGCTCTGACTTTATTTCTCAAATTCTTTATGTATTTATAACATATTCCATGCAAGGGTGAGTTTCAGCCTGGTCTGGGGTGGAGCTTCTGCGATGGGCAGATCTGGGCTCTGGCTCCAAGGTTGCAACTTGTAGAGATGTGGCTCTGGCCAAAGCACTCCACTCTTCCAGCCTCAGTTTCCTCATGCAAAATCTCTTTTGGAGGACCAAATGAAAAATGTAGACAATTTGGTCATATTTGGTGCTGCATGCTTGTAGGAGGATCAGGAGTTCAAGGTCATACTTGGCTACTTAGTGAGTTCAAGGCCAACTGGGCTACATAAGACACAAACACATTTTAAATAGGAAAAAAAGAGAGAAATACATAAACTTCACCAGAACATAATTTTAAGCAAGACATAAGTCTCAGAAGAATATAGTTAAGATTACAGTTTGAAATTGGTGAAGAGGCAGAGCATACAATGTTTGGTTTAGAAATATTTGCAGCTGAGGGCTGGAGAGATGGCCTAGCTGTTAAGAGCACTGACTGCTCTTGCAGAGGACCCGGGTTTGATCCCCAGCACCCACATGGCGGCTGAAAACCATCTTTAACTCTAGCTCCAGGGGAATCTGACACCCTCTTCTGACCTCCGCAGCATTGCATGGCACGGGTGCACAAATCTGCATGCAAACAGTACATTCATACACATGAAAAATAATAAATAAAAATTTAAAAAATAGTTTATGGTGACTTAAAAAAAAGAAATATTTGCAGCTGTGATAAATTATACAGAAAAGGAAGGGAAAGGTAAAACTGAAATCTGAGTAGTGGTGACTTTGCTTTAGGTGGGGGTGAGGATTTGGTATATTTTGGAAATATCCTATCTTGATTTTAGCTGTGAAGTACATTTTGAGTGTTTTTTTTGTCTACTTTTTTTTTTTTGGCCTTTTTGAGACAGGGTCTCCCTGTAGCCCCAGCTGTCCTGGAACTCACTGTGTAGACCAGGCTGGCCTTGAACTCACAAAGATCCACCTGCCTCTGCCTCCCAAGTGCTAGGATTAAAGGCATGTGCCACCATGCCCAGCGGTCTACTTTTTTTTTTTTTTTAAAGAAGTATATGTGTACAACAACACACACACACACACACACACACACACACACAACCGAGAGGGACCACTTTCTGACACACAGGTAAGCTTTAATCTTCCCCTTCATCTCTAAACACTATTTCTAGTAGTGTGTCGATGGTGATTGTGGCGGCTTGAATGAGAATGTCCCCTATAGGTTCCAAGTCTCCGAATACTTGGCCCCAGTTGATGGCACTGTGGAGATTTAGGAGATGTAACCTTGCTGGAGGAAGTCGGCCACTGGGGGTGGGTTTGAGAGATTTTAAGCCTTGCCCCATTTCCAGTTTCTCTCTCTGCTTCCTGCACGTACTTGAAGATGCAAGCTCTCGGTTTTCTGCCCCTGCTGCATCCTGCCTTGCCTCCCTCACCATGGTAGACGCCCACCCTCTGGAACCACAAACCCAATCAACTCTCCCTTATAAGTTGTCTTGGTCATGGTGTTTTTTTCACAGCAAAAGAGAACTAATACAGTGATTTAGAGTCTTTAGACTTTTGAAGGACTTCAGAACACACAGTCATTCAAGCTCTCCATGCCCCCGACAAAACATTCTGGATTCTCTATTTTTTGATGCTTAAACCTGGCCCTTGTACATGATAAACTTTAGTCTCACTCTAACCCTAGGCATTCTGATTTAATTCATAGGATTGGTCCTAGGTATTCCCAGATAATTCTCAGGGGAAGTTAACATTGACCCCTGCTGCTCACTTTACAAGAGACACTACTACAATAGTAGCATGGTGGAAAATGTCAAGAGTAGCGAAGTTATTTTAAAAGGATATTTAATGCTTTACCCCAGTTAGCTTTAATTGTTCACTTGACACAGCCTGGAGTCATCTGCAAAGGGAGTCTCAGTTGAGGGACTGATCAGATCAAATTGGCCTATGGGCCTGTCTGTGGGAATTTGTCTTGACTGCTAATTGATGCAGGAGAGTCCAGCAGTCCAGCCCACTGTAGGAGGCAGACATTCTCTGGGTAGGTGGGTGGTTCTGGGCTATATAAGAAAGCTAGTGAGCACGGGTCTGTGAGTGAGCCAGCAAGCAGCATCCTCCATGATTTCTGTTTCAAGTTCCTCCTTGAGTTCCTGCTCTGACTTTCCTCAGTGTTGGATTGCGACCTGGAAGTATAAAATGCAATAAACCCTTTCCTCCCCTAAATTGCTTTTGGTTAGAGTGTTTTCTCATAGCAACACAAATGAAACTAGAACAATATATTTTTTTGTATGTTTTTGAGACAGGGTCTCCCTGTAGTCCCAGCTGGCCTGGAACTAGCTCTGTAGACCAGGCTGGCCTTGAACTCACAGAGATCAACTTGCCTCTGCCTCCCGAGTGCTGGGATTAAAGGTGTGTGCCACCACACTTAGCTTAGAGACGGTTCTTAGCCGCCATGTAGGTGCTGGGAATTGAACCCGAGTCCTCTTCAAGAGTAGTCAGTGCTCTTCCCTGCTGAACCATCTCTCCAGCCCCTAGAACAGTATTTTTTAAGAGTCCATGGGAGAACTCTGTTGGATTTGCAGCAGTGTTGTTTGGAGGATCGGGTGGAAAGCAGAAAGCTTTCCAAGGTACACATTACAACAGGAGGTGTCAGTGGAGAGAAAAGTCCAGCCTGCATTCTTCTCTTCAGGGAGGGTGTCCCGGTAGGTCGCTTCCAATGGGAAGATGAAGTGTTTTCCACCGAGATTCCCTAAGTGCTTAGCTTGTTCCCATAGGTATAAGCTCTTATTTCAGTGCCTAAGAATACTGAATCCATAAAATATTTTCCCCAAACAAGCTAGTATTCAAAATATTATGAGAAATTATGAACGCAAACCAATGAACAATGCTGGCCAGTTCTCTAAAGGAGGAGCTGGATGTCTTTCTAGCAACCATCCATCATCTTGCTAGGATCTGACCTTTTCTTGTTGGATGGAGTGAGATAGAAGGGGCCAAAACAGCTGAGATGGTACAGGAGAGCACCTGACTTGAGACGGTGGTTCCTTAGCAACTAGGGAGGAGGTGTTTCAATGTTTGAGAAAACAGAATGGACTTAGGAGGAGTGTGTGCAGGGTAATTATGAGCTCTTCCTCCCGATGATCACAAAAGTAAATTCCCAGCTCCATTTCTTTTTTTGACAGCCAACATTTCACGGGCGAGTGTGTTAGTTACTTTTCTTATGGCTGTGAGGAAATACCTGGCAGAAGCAACTTTTAGAGTTTAGTTTGTTCCACAATTTGAGGACACCGTCCCTCCTGGCGGAGAAGGCAGAAGCTGCTGACATCACACCCAGAGTGAGGAAGTAGAGAAATGGATGTTGGTGCTGACATCACACCCAGAGTGAGGAAGCAGAGAAATTGATGTTGGTGCTTCGTCTTTCTCCTTTTCACTCAGTCTGGGACCTCACTCATGAACGATGCTGGCCCCAGCAGACTGTTTCCCTGCCTCAGTTCAACTTCTCTGGAAATGCTTGTCTTCCTGGAGAAGTATCTTTCCTAAGTCGTTCTGGATCCTGCCAAATTGACAATCCCAGCATGTTCACATGAATTTCAGTTCTGGGAAATAATAATCATGGCAATCGTTATTGGGAACTAATAATTTTATCTGAAGTTCATACCAAGCCTTGGAACCTGCAAACTTTTGGGAGGGGGTATTTTTGAGAGAGGGTCTTCCTTTAGTCGGAATCCACAAACTTTTTTTTAAATTTAATTTTTATTGATGGTTTGTGCATTTTGTACATCATTTTCCAATTCAGATCAGGCATATTTCCTTTCCCTTCCCCCCCACCCTCACCCCATCCCAGATCATGTATTCTGCCATAACTGTCCTGCATCTTTCAGGATTTTTTTTTCCATTTTTTAGCTATAAGTGATAATCCATGAGTATAAGCATCCTTCGTGCAAAACCAATCTACAGACTGTTGTGCCCAAACCCCCACAGTCCCACCATTCAGTGGGGGGGTGACAGGTTGTTTGTTCAATCAAGTTGATCAAATGAGTGTCCAGACTACATCGCTGTAGTTTCACCGTTCACCCCAATCGCAGCCTTTACATTCTACCACGCCCCCTCTTCCGCAGATTGTTCCCTAGGCTTAGAAAAGGGGCACAGGTGGATGAGAAGTAAAACTGTCCTCTCTCTCTGGAGCTGTTGACTTGGATTCTGGTCAATTCTGGCTGTTTCCTTTCATGGGCTGACAGTTTGTTCACAAACTTTTAAAGGGGAGGAAAGAGATTAATGAACTTTCTTGTAGGCCCTAGCTGGGAATTGGAAGAACCAGCCTTCCATTCCAGGTTTGTCTGGATCCTGGGCCAGGCTTGGAATCTATATTCTAGGCTGGTATTTTAGCTGCAAAGCCCCCTGCATCCTTCTTCTTCACCCCTGCTAGCAAACCCACATGTCCTGGGATGAAAAGCAGAGACAGTGGAGATCAGGAAGCACAGCATCCAGAAGAGATAGCACTGGGAAGTTCAGGAGATGCTGAGCCCCTTTTCAAGAAGGGACTGTCAGCCCCAGGGCACAGGAGACAGAGAAAAAGACTCACAGACATAGTACCTCATAGGCTCTGTTCAAAATCAGTTGCAGAGAGTGGTCTCAAAAGTGTCTAGCATATATGTAGAACATTAGGAACTTTGTTCATAAGAAAAAAGTGCATTATTCTTGGGCTTCCCTAGAAAACTTGCTCAATTTTTGTGCAGCTAGTAAATTAAGTCATGATTTATTCTATGTGATGGAAGTGCATGCCTAAATTATTCTTAAGAGACCAGCTTGTAGTAAGGGTGGGATCCCAAGTTCATGGTAGCATTGGATAGAGTTTCTCAAGCCATATGAGTCCTGGTGTTCTCTGGAGAACTTGGACTGGTCTACTGCTCAGGAGGGACTTGGCCCAGTCTCCTGTGTACATCTGGTGGAGCCTCAGCTTCCCTTTTGGTGATTATTCAATTCCAGATGATAACAAAAGTAGAGGATTTTATTCACTGTCTGGCATGCAAATTTGTATGTTTGAAATTGTGTCCCCCACCACAAAAAGGAGGTGGTTTAGAAATGAATGAATGGCCTGTGGATCTCAGTATAGGTTGAACATTTAAAATAACCCATTTGTACTATTCATCACTTGTATTTTAACATCCTCCCTTCTGCAAATACCAGGTAGGAAATTGCCAGCACCTTGCTCAGTGTGTTTAGTAAAACTTGACTGGACATCATAGACTCAGAAATTTTTTTTTATAAGAGTTGATGCCTGTTGTTTCGATATTTAAAAAACTTAAAACTATTTTATTCATTATTTTTATTTTATGTTTAAGAGTGTTTTGCCCTCATGCATATAAGTGCAATGCCCCATAGAGGCCAGAAGAGGGTATTAGATCCCCTGGAACTAGAATTATGGACAGTTGTTAGCTGTCATATGGATGCTAGGAATCAAACCCTAGTCCTCTGAAAGAACAGCAAGTGTTCCTAAACAATGAGTTATCTCTCCAGGCCCCATTTAAATTTTATTTATTTATTTATTTATTTATTTATTTATTTATTTATTTATTTAATGCTTGTGTGTTTTAATGAGCAGACATGTGTATGTGCAGGTGTGGAAGCTATTAGAGGGTGTCAGGTTCCTGGAAGCTGGAGTTATAGGGGTTTGAGGATATGTGGCTTGTTATATAGATACTGGGATCAGAACTCCAGTCCTTACGATTGTGCAACAGGGCTCTTACCTGCTGAACCTTTTCTCCAACCCTGGTTCAACATTTTCATATTATAAAGATAAGAACATTTTGTCAGTTGTTCTTATAGCACCTGGTAATGACTTTCTGCTTGGCAGAGGCCCAGGGTGGGACAATTATTCATGCCAAGAGATAGGGAGCACCATGTTGGCTGCCTACGACAACTGAAGCATTTGTGCATTTTCATAGGATTATTAAGCAGATCCTGACCTGGGGATGGTATCTGCGCTCTTTCCTTGTTCCATTTTGTTCAGAGCCCTCTGGAGCACTCACTGCATTCCCAGAACTGTGCTAGGCTAGCCCAAGGCCACATAAGTACAGCTTCAGATCCAGAGAGATGACATGTTGTTGGAGAAAACCTTCCACAATAGGGAACAACACAACAGCACAGAATGCATGTTCTGATTGCCGCATTAGTAGCTGAGGTCTGAAACAAGCACCTTTTATACAGACAGCTCACAAACAGGATTGTGGGCTGCAGGCAGCAAAAGGAGTGGACTTGGAAGAACACTCCAGGCCTGTGATTTTCATTTGAAGCACTGTTTGGTATGGGCTTTTTGTGGCAGGCACTTTTGTCTCCCTCTGCCTGGGATCCTCCTTTAAAGAGTCCTTTCTATGACAGATTTTAGCTGTATCTCAGTAGTGCCCCCTCTCCCTCTGTATTACATTCTTGATGTTGTTCACTGATATCACTTTTCTTTTCTTTTCTTTTCTTTTCTTTTTTCTTTTCTTTTCTTCTTTTCTTTCCTTTCCTTTCCTTTTCTTTTTCCTTTCTTCTTTTCTTCCTTTTCTTGGGAAAGTGTCTCCCTGTGGCCTCAGCTGTGTTGGAACTCACCATGTAGACCAGGCTGGCCCTAATCTCAAAGAGATCCACCTGCCTCTGCCATTTGAGTGCTGGTATCAAAGGCATGTATCACTATGGTCATCTCATTCTTGCTAAGTGAGTAAAGGTTAGCACAATTTGAAGTAAAACAAACAAACGACAACAAAAGAAGTAGAGGCTTAGAAGTGAAGAAATACAGACCATGGAGACCTGTGGAGAAAGCCCTACTTGGATTATGGGACATGCTGAAAACTCCCATTTCCGCTGGTCGGAAGTGAGCAGAGGAGAAGGTGGACCGGCTGTTAGAGCAAATAAACAAGGCCACGGTCGTATGTTGTGTTTGAATGTGAAATGTTCCCCACAGGCTCATGTGTTTGGCACTTGGTCCTCAGCTGGTGGGAAGGTTGTGGAACCTTCAGGATGTGGAGCCTTGTTGAGTCACTAGGGGTGGGCTTACAGTTTTACAGGCCAACCCCGTTTCCTGTCTGGTCTCTGCTTCCTGTTCCCCTGGTATGTGAAGAGGTAGAGTCCGTAGCCCCAAGCTGCCTTGCTTTCCATACCATAATAGACTGTATCCTTCAGACTGGGAGCCAAAAGAAATCCTTCTTCCCTTAAATTACATTAGCCAGTTGTCTTATCACATGGTGAGAAAAGTACCAAACACATCATATTTTCAAGTGCTTTAACAGAACTTAAGTTGCACCGATGCTGACATAAGTTCTAAATGATTATCTGTTAGAACATCCCCAGTAGCATATAGAAACATGATTGAAGAAGAAACAACTACTGAAACCACATTAGGTGGTGATAAGAAAAAAGCCTTAGGTAGCATGGAAAGACAATTTTTCACTGGGCAGAAAAAGTTGTCAGCACAGATTTATCTTTGACAGAGTGACCTGCCAAAATCTCCTTGCTGCAGCCCATCTGATAAAGGTCACTGACTGGATCCCAACAAGCTGATGCACACAGCACCTGCCTGACCAACACAGTAACTGACACTGTCCTCTCAGGGTTTAAAAATGAATAAACTGAATTTCATCGTGTGCCACCTTTCCTTCTTTCTCACACTAGACAACAATCTGTGTTGTTGTGAAAGTGGAGAAAGATGCCACATGTGTGCTGTTTTCTGCTTTTGATACTTCCTTTAAAATATTGCCAACAGAATTCTCCCACTTGGAAACTGGGCAGGCAACAGGGGAGAAAGACCCTGAAGAGTCTTTGAAATCGTCTTTGAAATTGTCTTTGAAGACAATGGATGATACATTATCCTTTCATGATTATGACAAGTTTGGGTTTTACACAGTAATAAGTATTTTCCAAATTATGGTGTTCCGTTGTTCAGTGGTAGGAAGCATGCCAAGTCACACTTCCCCAAACTTACAGCCCTCAAAATATTTTTTGTATCACTATTATTGTTTTTATTATTAACAGAAATAGCAGGAATAACGTTCAAATCAGGCTTTGTGGTCACTTCGAATTCCATATGTGTGTGTGGGTTAGCTGGAATTAATAGAATTTATGCTCTTCTTGTCCACAGCTGTGTCCAAGGCAATTGCTTTCATGCTATGGGCTGCTCTAATTTTCCTGGCCCGAGGCCTCCTCTATTAAACCAGAAAAGGAGGTGGGAAGGATCAGAGGAATCGTGGGGGACAAGGAATTGGACCTGAACTCGAGTTTCATACAAGTGTCTGATTTTTAAGTGGTTTGTTTTTTAGAAATGTCTGTCGTGAGCTGTAAATCATAGTTAATTTCATCGTTAAACTGACCACAGAGAGATTTCGTTTTAAAGAGACACAATAGTTAGAGAATTTTGATATCCGAACTCAGAACCACAGAACTTCAGAGCTGGGAGTGACCAGATGTGAGCCAGCAAAAGGCTCCAGATGCTCCATGGAGCATTTTTAATTTATTTTTATTTTATGCATATGAGTATTTTGCCTGCATTTAAGTAACTGCACCAGTGTCATGAAATGCCCACAGAGGCCAGAGAGAGTGTTAGATTCCCTGGAACTGGAGTTATAGACAGTTGTTAGCTGCCACATGGATGCTGAGAACCAAATCTGGATCCTTTGCAAGAGCAGCCAGTGGTCTTAACCACTGACCCATCTCTTTAGCTCCCATAGAGTAGGTTTTGACAGCTGTTGACCTCAGCCTTCAGCTCTGACTCTGACTCTGCCCCTCTCTCCCTGTCTCTGTCTCTCTGTCTCCTTCTGTGTGTCTCTCTGTCTCTCTGTCTCTCTCTCCCTTCTTCTGCCCATCTGCCCACCCTTCCTTCTGTCCCCTCACCCCAAGCTTAATGGGAGTAAATGTTGGTAGTTTTTATGAAATGTAATATCAATTTTTATGACAAATTTTGAACTAGAACCCTTAACCCCTTTTGCTGATAAGTTAAGTCCTGGGTGGGAGGGAGGCTGGGGTGGGACCCCTGTGGACTTTAGAAGCTTCTACTTTCTGCTTTTTATTTCTAAATATATCTTCTCTACATTTTCCATGCCAAAACTTAAAAGTTTCAAATACTTTAAAAAAGACAGCTTCTAAATAATCTCAAAGCCACTGACACAATGCTTTATCACATTTTCCTAAAGTACATAGCATATTAAGAATTGATTTCATTTCTTATCCATATTCTCTTTTAGGGATATAAGACATTATCTCAAATTATTACTCCAGAGACAGAGACAAGAATTTTGTGCCATTCTATTTCCTAAATCATTTGAAGTACTTTATTTCATCTTGCCTCAATCTCTTGGAATGTTATTTCCTTCCACATTTTCTTATGTCACTTAAAAATTACATTTTACCTGGCCAGGGTCTAGAGGATTGCATTGAAAATCTAACGAATTATTGAAAAAAAATCCCATTAACAAAACTAGAGTGATCAGAAGAAATTGGCTAATTTCACTGTCGTTCTCTGGGCTCTCAAGAGAAATTGGTTGAAATGTGTTTGCTATAAGTAACTGGCATTCTGAAATCAATTTAAGGTTGTAGCATGGAAGAAAAGCTACACTGAAAAATTAAATATCAGATTTAAAATCCCAGCAAGCCCTCTGTTGAGAGACTCATCATCAGCGCTGAGCCTCTTTTTCAGCCATTAGAAGTGAGGGAAGGAAAGAAGTTACACAGTTGGCGTGAAGGGAAACAGGTCCCAAAGACCAGTCTTACAAGAGTATCTTCTTGCTAATAGTCGCAATTATTTCTGTACGGAAAAGTGCACATTCCCATTTTCTGGTGGAAGAGTACCCAAGGAAGTGGTCCTTCTCCCCTGGATGAGACTTCAGAAAGTCTCTGGATATGGTGTCTCCCCTGACAGCCTCTACTGACCTTAAGGGTCTGTAGCTCTGTGAGTTGTCCATTCCTTGAAGGTGCCAGAGCTCCTGGTCTGTGTGCATCTGCTTCTGCAGTTGGGACACTTCCACTGAGAAGCAGATGTCATTTGGCTGCTGACTCCCACCTACTCTGTCCAGACCTCCTTTTCCTCCACATGGCTGGTACATTTGTTTGCAAAATGAGTTGAGCTCAAGCATGGATTGACACAGTGGAGCCTGAAGGCTTTGTCACCACCCAGGTGAACTTCAACTCAGCAGAGTTCATTGGTGCAACAGGTCTGATTTGCTCACATGGGTGAGTGGAAGAGGGCAAGCAAGTTGAATGGGAAGAACTGGGAGAGTGGAATGGAGAAATGGAGAATGGGGTTCAGGGGAGAAGAGAGGTGAAATAATGGGAAAGCAGGTGAAATGTTATCATAAGTTGGAAGAGATGAACCAGAAAGTATAATGGAGAAAAGAGCCTTCTCGTCAGCTCCCTCTGCCTTCAGTAAGTTAGGACATCGATAAAGAGCTAGAGAGATTATTAGACTTGCTTCCTGTCCCTGGTCTCACCAGTGAGTGAGAATCTTCTTCCTGTGCATTTTGCTGGCTCATTTCTACTGATGATTCCTTATGTCTAACATCCATTACAGCCAACTGGGGCTGAATGTTTCTGTAGGAAGCAAGTCTTCACACATCAGAACACTTTTTGACATTTCATCAAAATTGCTTCTTATCTTCCTTTCCCATTAGCTAGTTAACATCACCAGGGGGGAATGCAGAGTCTTTTTCATCCTGGGGACCCTAGCACCTCACAAAGTGAGAATTGCCCTTATAAATAATTATTCACCGAAAACCTATAGCTCAGGGAAGTTTTCAGCTCTCTGAACTGTGGAGTCCCTATTTGTACTATGAGGGGATTTCTCTAGTTTGATAGTTAGGACCCTCCTCTCACACTGGTCTTCTATGACTCTTGTGCTTCCAGGGCTTCCTGCCTGAGACTGGAAACAGTTTAATTGAAGGCAATAATCCTGGCAGGAAAGACACTGAAGATCTTGTGAGCCAAAATGTGACTGGGACCAGTGCTCCTTGTAGGAAAATCAGGACAGCATCCAGCTCGTTCTCCAGGAAGAAGGACTTGCCCTCAAATTGATCCTAATGAGCCATGGCAAGTTCATTTAGGAGCTGTTTCAGACATAAGCCATTTCTCCAGAGTGGTAGGGAAGGAAGATCCAGAAAGCAGAGATATATACATGTTCTTACAAATACAGGTATTATACGTGTATTTTTAGTAGGCTTTTGAGTTAATACATTTCCCTTTGTTTTTTCACAGCATCTAAACATTACTTATCTCTCATCTTTCTCTCTGTCTAATCCTCCTTCTTCTCTCCTCCAGTTAAAGTACCCCCATTTTTTTCATTTCCCCCTTGATAATACCCTGTCTCCTATGGTTCCACATCTCTGAGTTCCTTCTTCCCCCATGGTTAGCTGTATATCCTTCCCTCTTCCTTTCCCAGTTAAAAATAGCCCCATTTCTCTTCTTCCCCTTTGTCTGTTCTCTACTATCCCTCTCTTGGTCTCTTTATCTTTATTTCCATGATTAATTTCCATTTTCCTTGATCCTTCAATAACATCAGGATACAAACTCACATATAAGGATTTAGTGCAAAGGTCTGCAAATGAAGGAGAACATACATTGCTGTTTGTCTGAGTCTGTGTTACTTTACTTAGTATAACAGCTTCTAGTTCCATCCATTTACCTGCAAATTTCATAATTTTGCCTTTCCTTCCCATTAATTAGAACTCCATTGTGTAAATGTATCACATTTTCCTTATCCATTTTTCAGTTGAGGGACATCTAGGTTATTTCCATTTCTTAGCTATTGTGAAAAGAGCAGCAACAAATATGGATGTACAACTATCTCTGCAATAACAATAGTCCTTTTGGTATATATGCCAAGGAGTGGTATAACTGGATAATAGACTAATTTTTAGTTTTTTAAGGAGTTCTCCACACTGCTTTCCATAGTGCTCGCACAAGTTTGCATTCCCACCAGCAGTGAATGAGAGTTCTCCTTTCTCCACATCCTCACCAGTGTTTGGTGTCATTTCTTCTCTTGATCTTAGCCAATCTGATTGGGGTGAGATGAAATCTTTAAGTGGTTTTGATTTAATTCCCCTAATTGCTAAGGATGTTGAACACTTTTTAATGTGTTTCTTAGACATTTTTACTTTTTCTCTTGAGAACTCTATTCAGATCCATAGCACATCTTTTAATGAGTCATTTGTTTCCTTGTTTCTTTGTTTTGAGTTCTTTGTATATTCTGGATATTAATTCTTTGTCAGGTGTGTATCTGGTGAAGATTTTCTCCCACTCTTGGGTTTCTTCTTCAGTTCCTTGGTGTTTTTTTCGGTACACAAGTTTTTCATTTAATGAAGTCCTGCTTATTGATTGTCTACCTTAATGCCTGAACAACTGATGTCCAATTTAGGAAGCCCTTTCCTGCACCTATATCTTGTAAGATACTCCTGATGTGGGAAAGCTTAGTTAAGATGGGTAGCATGCTAAGCCAATGGGACCTCCCTGGCCACACCCATGGGGTGGGGTGTGGTGACAAAAAAATTTAGGATTTGGCTTTGAGAATTGAGTCACATCCGCTACATAACCATTTTGCAATAAAATCTCTCTCTGCATTTGGACCTCAACATGAGTCCACATGTTGTGCTTTCCAGCACGTGTTTTCGACATGGGTTGTCCTGGGATTAAGTGGGCCCCCGCACAAATCTTGGCGGCAGACCCACACTCTGATTTGGGTTGCACAGGCCTTATGCATGCTGTTAGAAGTGCTGTGGCATGGGATATACAGGCATATGGCTGCCTCTGCTGCACAGTATTTCCAGGCAGGTGAGGTGTAGCTGGTGCTGATGGTGGAGTCTTGCTTGACTCAAGGAGACCCGTATTTGCTTTATAGGTTTAGTGGCCTTTGATAACACTCTCTGGTGTTCCAGAGGCCATCTGTACACTTGCATTTGTGGACTCAATACATCTTTCCCATGTTAACATCAGGTCTTCAGAAGCAGGGTCTTATCGCCTCTCTTCTTGCAGGTATCCCAGTTTAGAGGCAAGGAGCCTTTACCTTTTGTGGGGCCTTGGATCTCCTGGCCAACATCTCCCTGGTAGAATAATCCATTGCTGATGTCAGAGCTCCTGTATTAATATATTTTGCTTAAGTGCATAGCTTAAGGATTTTAGTATTATATTTGGTTCTGAACAGAGAATAATCCTTTTCACAGTTCTTATGTCTATTAGTCAATTAAAGAAGGCATTTTTACCGGTTTTATAAGAGATTACCTCTATAATAGTTGTCTCCAATTTACAGTTGGAGAACGACCTCATCATTGTCATATTTCTCCTTGTTCTATGTGGGGGAGGCAAGAAAGTCTCTCATATCAAAACCTTTGTGGCACCTAGAAGGTAAGTTTCATTAGGACTCATTATAAATAGTTGTTACATGTAGGATCCACAGAGGGGTTCGATGTTTATGGCAATCTGAGGCTTTTCTTCCTTTCAATGTTCAGACGGGTCAACCTTTCAGTTGCCACTTTTTGGTACATCCTACTCAATGCAAAGCTGTATCTTCTCTTTCTCAGCCATTAAGTTGGTGACATTTTGTCCTGTTGGGACAAACAAATCTTTTCCCATAGTTAGTTTTAAGATTTGATTTGCAAGGTTTTTGACGAAAAGGTTTCATGTCTATCTGTATCCCCCCCCCCTTTTTTTAACCCATGAGTCTCCAGAAGACAGTTGTATTACACATAACTATAGGGTGGAATCAAGGCACAGATTTCATCAAATTCACCCATGTTGTTTTGGGTGACTATATATGATTAACTTGGGAAGCAAACTTAATTTTTACCTTAAATCATCTTAAAGAGAATGCTACAAGGTGATACTGTACAAAAGAGAAATTATAGAGAACATTTGTAGGTGCCAATCCCAAAGTTATTGCTCTACAGATTTTATGTAAAACAATGTGGACAACAGCGAATTATATCTCCATTTAACTCAGATGCATTACCGTTTTTATCAGAGTATGTAAACCAATGTTGTTTAATATACACATATTTACTTTTACTAAGTCCTAAAACACCATGTATCCTGTAGTCAGTGTCTAGGCAAAACTGGGTACTTGTTGAACTCACGTCAATTAAATATGCATTAATCGAATATACACCCATGTCCCTCTCCTACCCCTCCCCCCTTCCCAATTCACCATTTCAGTCCGTTTTCTGATGCAGTCTTTCTGTTGTTGTTCTTTTAGTATGCATCCCTCTCCATGAGAAATATTTATATCTGGGTTGTTGGTACTAGCATCCACATATGAGGGACACCATTTGTCGTTTGTTTTTCTGGGACTGTGTTACTTCACTTAACATAATGTCTTCTAGCTCCATCCATTTACCTGCAAAGTTCATGATGTTGTCCCTCTTTACCGCTGCATAGAACTCCATTGTATACATGTACCACATTTTCTCTATCCACTCGTCAGTTGAGGGGCACCTGGGCTGGTTCCAGCTTTTTGCTATTGTAAACACAGCTGCAAAGACTCCACTGTCAGCACCAGCTACACCTCACCTGCCTGGAAATACTGTGCAGCAGAGGCAGCCATATGCCTGTATATCCCAAATCTATGGTGAAACTACAGCAATGTAGTCTGGACACTCATTTGATCAACTTGATTGAACAAACAACCCGTCACCCCCCACTGGATGGTGGGGCTGTGGGGGTTTGGGCACAACAGCCTGCAGATTGGTTTTGCATGAAGGATGCTTGTACTCATGGATTATCACTTATAGCTAAAAAATGAAAAAAAACCTGAGAGAAAGATGCAGGAGAGTTATGGCAGAATGCACGATCTGGGATGGGGGTGGGTGGGGAAGGGAAAGGGAAATGTGCCTGAACTGAATTGGAAAATAATGTATGAAATGCACAAAGCATCAATTAAAAAAAAAAGAAGGCAGGCTGGGCATGAGCCAGGGAAGCAAGCCAGTAAACAGCATTCTCCATGGCCTGTGCTTCAGCTCCTGCCTCCAGGTTCCTGCCCTGAGTTCCTGCCTTGGGCTCCCTAAGTGATAAACTGTGACCCAGGAGATGTAAGCTGAATAAACCCTCCCCCCCAAAAAAAAGAAGTGCTGTGGCTTCCAGATCACACAGTTTCCATATCCTCTTCTACAATGATCTGTGAACCCTGAGAGGAGAGGGTGCTATGTGGGTATCTCATTTAGGGCTGAGCACTCTATAGTCTCTTGTTCTTTGTACCTTGATTAGTTGTGGGGTTCTGTATGGTAACAGATACTTAAAATTATCTTAATATACTAATTTAAAAACATTTGTATATATATGTATGAATGCATATATTGCCAAACATTGTGTTATACACTAAAATAGATTCAACTTTTATTGACCAACATTATAAAAGAATGCAAGGGGTGGACTTGGGGCTCAGAAGGCATGCTACAGTAGAGGCTCCAAGAGAAAGTGGCATAGCAAATGGGATGAGAGCTATGGTGCAGCCCTGTTTCTGGGGGATGGAGAAGAAGGTTTAGCACTGGGAATTCTCAGTATAGGCAGGTAAGCAGGTTTCTGGGGGATGGAGAAGAAGGTTTAGCACTGGGAATTCTCAGTATAGGCAGGTAAGCAGGTTTCTGGGGGATGGAGAAGAAGGTTTAGCACTGGGAATTCTCAGTATAGGCAGGTAAGCAGGAAATTTGAAGTTCTTGCTTTGGGTGCTTTTGTTGTTGTTGTTGTTGTTGTTGTTGTCTTTGGATGCAGGTTTCTAGGTGTAGGAATGAAACTTTGCCTGGCTTGAGGCAAGAACTTGTGAGACCTTCCCATAAAACCTCCAGGAGTTATCTGATATCTCTGTGGGCATTCAGTTGCCTCTGTGAGTTATCTGTAGCTCTGGAAGGTTTGGGATATTACAATGTTTTCTTGCCTTGCCTATCTCTGCAAAGTTCCAGAACCAGATAGCCTCTTCCCATGAGGCATTGAGCAAAAATGTCACCTCTAGTTTACCTGTTGCATAAACAGAAACTCTGCAGCAACCCCCACCCCCCATTAGAGCCAAGGTGGCTTGCCCCTCCCTTCCACCTGCCCTACACTTCCTTGCCCACAGCACAGTAACTTTTGGTATATAAGCACACTGCTGGCATGAATAAAGAGAGAGAGAGAGAGGGGCTGGAGAGATGGCCTAGCGGTTAAGAGTGCCGACCGCTCTTACAGAGGAGCCGGGTTCGATCCCCAGCACCCACATGGCGGCCGAGAACCATCTGAAACTCCAATTCCAGGAGGACTCCAGTTCCAGGGGAATCCGAGACCTTCTTCTGACCTCCGCGGCATTGCACGACACGGGTGCACAGACTTGCATGCAGACAGTACATTCATACACATACAGAAATAAATAAAAATTAATTAAAAAGAGAGAGAGAGAGAGAGAGAGAGAGAGAGAGAGAGAGAGTTTTATCTCCTGGGCTTTCTCTTAGTCATGTCTGTTTGTTTGTCTTTCCATTCCATTGGGTAAATCCCTTGCAGTCCTCTCCTCCCTCCTTGCCTGAGCTAAGCCTAGAGACTCAACCTGCAGGCAGGAGACAGCCTTGAAACTTGCAGTCCTGTGGGATTGCCAGGCTCCGTTCAAGAGAGGGAAGAAGATTGTGTGGATAGTGGCCATGCATGTGACTAAAGGACTATCAGGTGATTATTAAACTCTGACATCTTGGGCCAACTGAAATGCCAACCATGGCTACCACATTTTGCATACTCACTTCAACCTTGGGACAGTGACACATCTTTGAAAGCATTTCCTGCTTCTTTACTGACACAGTAACTCCTGAAATGGGGCTACTCTGAGACTGCTAGGTTTGCTTGGACATCGAAGCATAGAATTGTGAAAGTCATTAATAAGTCAGTAGGTGTGTCAGGAAGAAAGTCAGTAGTAAGTCAGTAGGGATGCCAGGAAGCAAGTCTAGACCTGTATGTACAGATGACCATCTGGAGCCCTGCTCCAGGGTCTATCTGAGTGGTTCCAGCACTCAGCTAGGGCAGGCTATCTGGCAGGGCTCCACCAGGGAGGCTGGCTTCAAGCTACAGTGAATTAAAGTGTGAACGAAGAGGGAAGGGTGGTTAGGACTCTAGTTCCACCCACCCCACTCAGTGCTTCTGGAGCCTGAGGGTAATCAAGGTCTTTTCCTCACCACCTTTCTTTTCTGTGCTAAATAGGACTCAGCTGCCAACTCATTAGGTCACAGACTCCTTCTCAAAGACAGCTGTTCAATAACCTCTCCTGTTCTCTATGATGCTTGATCTACTCAACTTTTCCCTACAATTTCTCAGGTCAATTGTAGCAATTTTCTTTTTCTAGGTAGGCTAACTGGGTAGGCCTCCCTTTCCCTGACATGGGCCATTGCATGCATAATTCTCTCTCTTTTTTAAAAATTTATTTATGTCTATTTGAGACAGGGTCTTCTTGTAGCCCCAGTTGTCCTGGAACTCACTATGTAGACCAGATTTGCCTTGAACTTACTGAGATCCACCTGCCTCTGCCTCTTGAGTGCTACGATTAAAGGCATGTGCCACCATGCCTGACATTTATTTATTTATTTATTCATTATTTATTATTTTTATTATTTTTTATGTGTATGATTATATTGCCTGCATGTGTGTTACCTGTGTCATGTAATGCCCAAGGAGGTCAGAAGAGGGCATTGGATGCCCCCCACCGCAGAACTGGAGTTACAGTTGGTTGTTAGCTGCCATGTGGGCGGTAGGATTCAAACACCAGTCCTCTGTAAAAGTAGCCAGTACTCTTAACCACTGAGCCATGTCTCCAGCCCTATAATTAATTCTTTTTTTAAAAAAATTGTTTTTATTGAGTTTTTGTATATTTCACATAATAGATCTTAATCAGATTCAGACCCCTCCAACATCTGATTCTCCCCCCTCCCCCACCAAACTTTATGCTTTCTGTCATATGTGTTAATTCGTATCTGGCCAAGCATTTGTACCCAGATGTCCCTCGGTGAAAGTTCACCCACTGGAGTCTACTCAGTTTATCTAGAGTCACTCCCTTAAAGAATGTCTAATGTCCCTCATCAAGCAGTAATCAGTTGCTAATAATTCTTCCATAGGGCTGGGGCCTGCTGCTCAGTTCCCAAATTCTATGCTGGATTCTGGTTCGATTGAGTGGGCATGGGTCTTGTGCATGCAGTCACCATTGTTCCAAGGAACAAGTTACAGTGGCCTGAAAACCCGTTTCCTTATGTTTGGGCACTAACCCTGGCTCTTACAATCATTCTGTTCACCCTTCCACAATGGTCCTTGAGTGGCGGGTGGTGTCCCACTCAGGGTACACAGTCTGCATCTCTTGTTCTCTAAAACTTAGTTGTGACTTTCTGCGCCCATCACACTTTGTTGTAAGCAGAAACTTTGCTGGTGAGAGTTGGGGGATGAATTAATATCCTCTGTACTCCCTGTTCTGCCTTGTTCCATGAGCCTGAGGTGCAGAGGTTCTACTATAGATTCGTCCCTTAGGATTGGGCATCTGTCACAGAGGAATTTTCCTGGGGGCGGGGGTGGGCCCACAGCCTCACAGCCCGCCTGCCTCTGCCAGTTTCCTGATTCCTGGTTGCTAGGCAAAGGAAGGGAAAGAGCTCTCTAATCTCAGACTAAACCAGAATTTGAGATTGCCTACAGGGTAATGGCTGGGATGTGTACTTACTTGAGCCCCGGGGGCAGCTTGGTCCGCAGATCAACATGGCTACCTAGTGTTTCAACGAGAAACCTGTGCCCTCTGCTTGTGCTTATATGTGGCAAGAGAGAGAGAGCCTACCTTTTATATGTCTCCAGGGCCCCGAAGTCCCAGAATTCCCAAGTCCCAGAATTCTTGTGTACCTTCTGTGGGAACATCAGCATCAGTGAAAGTCAGCACCATAGGTAAATTCCTGTGCAGCTGGGCTGCGATCTTAGGCTTTTTAAAGAAGTAATTTATGTCACAGCATCTCTCAGACATATATTTTCTGTGTGTGACTAGTTGTGGAAGTCTGTAATAGCCTCCATCTTTTGCAAAAGTAGCTTCGTTGATGAGTGGTGTATTGTACACTTGTCTCTAAATATAAAGATCCATATTTAGCGAACACTAAGAACTTTCATTTATCTTGCAGCCTATTTATGTCATGGAAAGTTTTTTTGTTCTTCTTCGACTATGATAAATAGTTTTGTTGAGTAAGTGTTCTGGGTTGGCATGGATGGTCATTTAGAACTGAGAATACTTTGGTCTAGTCTTTCATACTTTGCATTGACAGTCAGCTGTAATTCTGATAGATTTTCCATGATATGTAATTTGTTTTCCTCTAACAACTTTCAGTACTCTTTGCTTTGTGCATTTTGTGTTTTTACTGTGATATGCTGTGGGGAGTTTCTGTTCTAGTCCTGTCTAATTGGTGTTCTGTGTGCTTCTTGTATCTGTATAGTATGTCTTTCTTTACTTTAGGGAAGTTTTCTTCTATAATCCTGTAGAAGATCTGTCAATGCTATTGGGCTGAGATTCTTCTCCTTTCTGTATGTGTAGATTTGATCTTTTAATGGTGTTCCACATTTTCTGCATATTCCGTTCTTGTGTGTTTTTGAAATTTCATAGTCTTTGCTTGAGGAATCCAGTCCTTCCTTCCTTCCTTCCTTCCTTCCTTCCTTCCTTCCTTCCTTTATTTTTTTTTTTTTTTTTTTTTTTGTTCTTTTCGAGACAGGGTCTCCCTGTAGCCCCAGCTGTCCTGGAACTCACTCTGGAGACCAGGCTGGCCTTGAACTCACAAAGATCCGCCTGCCTCTGCCTCCCAAGTGCTAGGATTAAAGGCGTGCGCCACCACGCCCGGCTTTTTATTTTTTTTTTATTTTTTTTTTATTTTTTTTTTTTGGTCCTTCCTTTATTTTTTTATGTGTACAAATGTACTGTCTGCATATTGGTTTGTGCACCCATGTCCTGCAATGCCGCGGAGGTCAGAAGAGGGTGTCGGATTCTCCTGGAACTGGAGTTAAAGATGGTTCTTAGCCACCATGTGGGTGCTGGGGATCGAACCTGGGTCCTCTGCAAGAGCAGTCGGCACTCTTAACTGCTAGGCCATCTCTCTAGCCCGGAATCCAGTTCTTTAACTTTGTTGTCCAGTCTTGATATTCTGTTTTCCACTCATTTGTTCTGGTTGTAAGACTTTCTCCTGTTGTTTCAAATTGACTTATTAGATTTTTCAATTCTATCTTCATTTTGGCTTGGGTTTTCTTCAATATTTCTATCTCTTGTGAATTAACTTTTTAAGTCCTGAATTGTTTTAGTTATTTTATTCAGATGCACATTTGTATTTTGGAGGGCTTCTATCAAAAGTTTATGCCTATCTTCTTTTGAGTTCATTGAGCTGTTTGTGTGTTCAGTTTCTTTGATAATGTTTATGATTGTTCTTTTAAATTCTGCATTGTGAGTTTTTTCAGGGTGATTCTCATTGTAGCACACTTTTGTAGGACTGGTGGATTTTGAAAGGGGGCATAGTCTCTTGTTTTTCATTTATTTGTGTGTTTGTGTTGCTGTTTGAACATATGAATGTCTATTGTTGGTTGTGTGTCCAGTAGGAAGTTCTATTCTGCCCTTATTTAGTTGAAGTTTGGTTCTGTTTATGTTGTTAATGTAGCTTGGTTCCTTTTTGCTCAGGTATGAAAAGTTAGTTGATGTGTGCTTCAGGTTCTCCCAAGGTAACAGCCTCGTTTGGGTAGTAGGCAGGTCTGTGGTAGCTCTGGAGTTGGGGGGGTTAAAGGCAATTCCGGGTGGGGACACTCTGTGTAGGGTCTAACAAATAAACCTGGATAATTGACCTAGTCTGGGTGCAAGGGGTCAAGATGCAGTGGGTAGGTCTAGACTAAGGGCAGCCCGGAGATGTGGTCTGGAAAGAGCAGAAGGTGCCTGGGCCCAGGGGAGAAGGACAGTGTGCAGGGAGTGTGGATGGAGGAGGACAGGCTGCAGGGATGGATGCCCTGGGTGGGGTCTGACTTCCCAGGGTGGTAGTGCTCTCTCTCTCTCTCTCTCTCTCTCTCTCTCTTTCTCTCTCTCTCCTCTCTCTCTTTCTCTCTCTCTCTCTCTCTCTCTCTCTTTCTCTCTCTCCTCTCTCTTTCTCTCTCTCTCCCTCTCTCTCCTCTCTCTTTCTCTCTCTTTCTCTCTCTCTTTCTCTCCTCCCTCTCTCTCTCTGTCTCTCTCTCCTGCTCTCTCTCCCCCTCTTTCTCTCCCTCTCTCTCTCCCTCTCTCTCTCTTTTTTCTCCCTCCTCCCTCTCTCTCCCTCTTCTCTCTCTCTCCTTCTTCTTTTTTTTTTTTTTTTTTGAGAAACATCTTTTTTTTTCTCTCTCCTTCTCTCCTCCCTTCTCTCTCTCCTTTCCCTCTCTTCGGGCCGCCTCACGCCTCTCCTCTTCTTCTCCTCTTTTCTCCCTTCTCTCTCCCCTTCCTTCTTTCTCATTCTCTTTCTCTCTCTTCCTCTCGTCTCCTCTCCTCTCCTCTCTCTCTCCCTCGCTCTTCTCTATTCCTACCTCTTCTCCTTCTTCCTCACCCTCTCCCTCCTCTCTCTTCTCTTCCTCCCTCTCTTCTCTCCACTCTAGCGTCCCCTCCCTCTCTCTCTCTCCTCTCCCTCTCTCCTCCTCTCTCCCTCATTCTTTCTCTCTTCTCTCCCCTTTCTTTTCTCTCCCTCCCCCCCTCTCTCCCTCACTTCGATCTTTCTCTTCTCTCTCCTGTCTCTCTCTCTCTCTTCCCTCTCTCTCTCTCCTCTCTCTCTCTCTCTTCCCCTCCCTCTCTCTCTTCCCCTCTTGCTCCTCTACTCTCTCTGTCTCTCTCTCGTTGTCTCTCTCTCCTCCTCTCTCCCCCCTCTTCCCTCTCATCTCTCGTCTCTCTCTCTCTCTCTCTCTCATTTTCCATGTCCCATAGGCTTTGCTCTGAAGCCACTGTTTCAGACCATCCTTAATATCACTGGAATATTGCTTTTGATTTCCTTAAGTCCAAAGGTTAGCTATGCATATGTTTTATACATATGCATATATGTAAATATACATGCAGACATACTATTGAGAATCTGCCAAACACAAGAAAGGACTGTTAACTGCTAGACTACATCCAATACCAAATATTTGGAGTGCACAGAGTGAGTGCATGACTTACAAAGTGCTGCTCATTACATCTACATCCCATGACCTGTTCAGCCAATATGGACTGAGATCTACTGATGGCATGCCTCCTCTCCGGGCTGGGTGGACGTGTAGGTCCTGGCTAATGCACCAGGTCAGGATGGTTTCATGGTTAGGGCAACATCTTAAAGCTTCTGGAATGTATTCTAAGAACTTCTAAGTTTCCTCAGAAACCTAGAGTGTTTGGGGAACACCGTCATTCATTTCTTCTTCTTTCTCCCCTGTCACCCTTCACTAGCTCCCCTTATCATCATCACAGGAAATCTGGAATAGATTGAAAAATGGCCTAGCAGTTAAGAGCGCCAACCGCTCTTGCAGAGGACCCGGGTTCAATCCCCAGCACCCACATGGCGGCCAAGAACCGTCTGAAACTCCAATTCCAGGAGAACTCCAGTTCCAGGGGAACCTGACACCCTCTTCTGACCTCCGCGGCATTGCACGACACGGGTGCACAAACCTGTATGCAGACAGTACATTCCTACACATACAGAAATAAATTAAAAAAAAAATTTAAAAAAGAAAAAAAAAGAAAAAAACCCCCAAGGTTTCAACTCTGGATAAGAACATGTATCCTAATGATTTGAAAAGTTATATTCTAGGCTGGATTTTTCTGAATTCTTATTATATCACCGCAATTTTATGCTTCTTTAAAAATATCGTGGCTCATTTATTCACTAGCATAATTTGGCCATTAACCATTAGGAATAGTTTGGGACCCATAAATGAACTCACACAGGAGGGAAAATAGTTTGGGACCCATAAATGAACTCAGACAGGAGGGAAACAAAATTAGCAAAATTGAGGTTGCCTTTAAGGATTTCAGGCACTAGGTTTTTAAGTTGTTTTGTCTGATTACCACGGGCAGATTCTACGATGGATCAGCTGGGGGCAGCAGAGAGCCAACTGAAGTAGCTGGAAAGGAAGGCTGGCCCATGCCCTTTGGAGTCCAAGGTGTCAGTTGAAAAGGAGAAAAATGACAAGGAGTCAAGGTTTCCACCAATAGCTGAGAAGAAGGGGGTGAAGAGTTAGAAGCACTGTGGTGATCTGAATGCAGGCGGAGCAGGAATTGAAGCACACAGATGTGAGAGCTGAGAGCAGGGGCAGAGAAAACAGGGTTCGGTGGAAAGGAGGTGCTGGGGAGGCAGCCCCACCTCAGGCGCCCCCCCCCTTCACTGACGTTCCTTCCAGTGCCCTCCTAATATGGTGGACCAGGTCCCTACTCAGTCCTGCTTAATTTTTTCAAGGGCAGTGGCTCCAAATGAACAGAGACTTGAGAAAGCCCCGTCTCACTATCTCGCTTGAGCTCGGATGAGCATGGATGTCCCTGTTCCCGCAGCACTTGGAACCACTTGACCATGATCAGGGTGTGGTGGCTGAGGTTTGCTGGACTCTTCCTTTTGGTTCCAACAAAGAATAAAGCCCACAACATCTCTCTGTCCATTTTCACAATCATCAAGGAAATAGAGAGTTCCTGTTTGCTTAGTGGTCTACCGCACTTGGAACACCATGTTCTCCCTGTGCGGTCTCATCATAATTATCTTCAAATGGCGCTAATTAGTAGAGCCAACACATGGGCAGCCTCCTCTTCCCTGACTTGGCATTCTCACACACTGCATTTAGCACCCGTCGTGGGAAGGCATTCTGGAGAGCCCCCATTTGTACCCCTCCCCCTCTACCCCTCACCACTTGCTTAATCTGCCTCCCCAGAGAGATTACCATCTCGCCAGGCACATCCTCAAGCCCCAGCAGATGGCTGCTTAGCTCAAGGCACATCTAGCCTCCAAATCCTAGCAGAAGAAAGAGGCTTTTGGATAGTCCCTGGGAACTAATTATAACTGAGTTTGAATTGTGTAAGACAACTTAGAAATTGAGACAGAGTATGAAGAAAGAAAGACAAAGGGAGAATACTCGAAAGAGTTCTTGGAAAAGAAGAAAAATCTGAGTTAGGCTTCAGAACACCACACTATGGCCACTGGTTCTCTTGAGAAAAATGGGTGGAAAATTTTGATTAGTGATGATACCAGGCACCTAATTTGTTCCTATCCTTAGCAGAGCCTGAGACAGTTTAACTGCTGCTCAGTTGAACAGCGTGATTAACCTCTTCCTACCTTGAATTCCCTTTTTGTAAAGTGGGGATTTCAATGCTTGATAACAAGGTTTCAGATAAGAGTGACAAATATTTGTGACACATGAATGGTTCTCTGGTGAAAGGGCTTTCTGGGTGAGTGCCAACTGGAAGGGTGCTTCTGTAAAAGGCATCCACTATTAGTGTGGACTACTGAGCATTGTTTGGCTGTGTTGTTTGTAAACCTTTGGAGTGATTACACAGTATTTGTTCTCTATTGTTTGAAATACCCTTCAAAAGCCGAATATAGAACTCCAGTCCCTGCTGGTTTTGTTCTTTTCCACTTGGCAAAGGTTGATTGATTTTATTTTTCTTTTGGCCTGTGCTTCTCAGTGGCTTGAAATGAGCATGGCTTTAAAAAAGATTTTTTTTACCTCTTTATCCACACCATCAACAATAGACTTGCACTGTGAACAGGGTGCATGGTGCAATTTCTGTTGCAGTTTGCAGAGGGCGTGGGGTCAGTATGAATTGTCTCAGCTTTATTTCCTCAAGAGTTGCTTTTTTTTCTTTTTACTAATGAAAATTCACACATTCTCTTGCGTTGTACTATTGAATGTGGAAAATATGTTAGAATGAATGAAATCAAAGAAGCAGGAAGTGTGTAGAAATGGCAGTGTGAGGAACCAGCTGTGTCATGGTCTGGTTTGATTATGAATGTGTGAGGTATGTAATGACTTCCCAACATGAGCAGGTTTTTAGCTATGGTAAGAAAAGAAGAGTCAAGTCTAATTTATTTTCTCCTCCCCTGCACATTAGAATCACATGAAGATCTAAAAAAATAGCCATGTCTCGACCCAGAGAATGTGGATTAGGCATAGATATTAGTGAGTCTCTTTAGATATACAGCCAGATTTGACAGCCACTGAAAACCAACAGAAACAGGTTTTTCCTACAAGTGGCCAGGGAAGGAGCCTTACCCAGGCGATGGTTAGTGATGCTTGTCAAATGGACAAGATCTGGAATCATCTAGGAAACAAACTTCCAGGCATACCAAGGGATTTATTTATTTTAGAATAGCCTCTTCTCATGCCTCTGAGTGGTTATTCTGATTGGATTAACTGAGGTGAGAAGATCCACCCGAAAGAAGAGGGGCTTCATTTCTTGAGCTTGGATCCTGGACTGAATCAAAAGGAGGAAGCCAGCTGATCACAAGCATTTGTCATTTTCCTGATCGCCAAGCAATATGCTCAGCTGCTCCAAGCTCGTGCGGCCTTCACTTCGCCTTCATAACGACTTCCCTCCATGCTGACTTCCGTCCATGCTGACTTCCCTCCGTGCTGACTTCCGTCCATGCTGGCTGACTTCCCTCCTGCTGATTTCCCTCCGTGCTGACTTCCCTCCGTGCTGACTTCCCTCCATGATGACTTCACTCTATGATGACTTCACTCTATGATGACTTTACTTGGTGATGACTTCCCTACATGATGACTTCCAAGTCTCAAACAATGAGCCAAAATAAATCTTCCTCCCTCAAGCTCCTTTTGTTAGGTGATTTTTTTTTTTGTCTTTTTGTGACAGGGTCTCCCTGTAGCCCCAACTGTCCTGGAACTCACTCTGTAGACCAGGCTGGCCTTGAACTCACAAAGATCCGCCTGCCTCTGCCTCCCAAGTGCTAGGATTAAAGGCGTGCACTACCACGCCCCGCCTTTGTTAGGTGATTTTAATCAAAGCAATCAAAGAAAGAAAAGTAAGACAGGCTACTTCCGTACAGCTCTTTGAACCAAATACCATCAGTGGGGTTTATCTGACTCTATGGCCTGCCCCTTCTTTTTTTCCCTTTCTTATTTGTATTGAAGTTTGTATTGAAGTTTGTGCATTTCATATTATACTTCTTAATCAAATTTAGACCCATCTATGGCCCCCCACCCAGCCAGAGCTCATGCATTCTGCCATATATGCCTTGCCTCTTTTTCTCAGTCTTTTTAAAAATTTTCGATGCAGAAGTTTACTGTTTTGGGCAGAAGTTTACTGTTTTGGTCAGTTCTTTGAACAAGTCTTTTTTTGTTGTTGTTCCATTTAATTTTATATTACTCCAAAGTATGCATGTATACACATATATAACAAAATTATGACATCTGAAAATATAGGCTAATTCCAAAACATGTTTAGGGATTCACCTTTTTTTTTTTATGTGTATGAATGTACTGTCTACATGTAGGTAGGTGCACCTGTGTCGTGCAATGCCATGGAGATCAGAAGAGAGTATCAGATTCCCCTGGAACTGGAGTTAAAGATGGTTCTTAGCTGCCATGTGGGTGCTGGGAATTGAACCTGGGTCCTCTGCAAGAGCAGTCAGTGCTCTTAACCCCTGAGCCATTTCTCCAGCCCTGGGATTCACCTTTTAACAGTAGAGTTGCATGCAGGTAAAAAGAAATATTACTTTACATTCCTAAATTACATAGCAAGTTGATGTGTGTTTAAATGTGTGTGGTTTGTTTGTTTGCTTGTTTGTTTCTTTTTTGTTGTATTTTTGAGACAAGGTCTTCCTGTAGTCCCAGCTGTCCTGGAACTCACCCTGTAGACCAAGCTGGCCTTGAACTCACAGAGATCTGCCTCTGCCTCCCGAGTGCTAGGATAAAAGGCATGCACCACCACACTGGGCTTAAATGTGTTACATTTACTAAAAAAAGAAAAAAATACTTAATTTGCCTTACAAGTAAGGATTTGGTGCTAGGATCCACAAATGAGGGACACCATATATCGTTTGTTTTTCTGGGACTGTGTTACTTCACTTAGCATAATGTCTTCTAGTTCCATCCACTTACCTGCAAATTTCATGATGCCATCTTTCTTTACTGCGCATAGCCCTCCATTGTGTAGATGTACCACATTTTCTTCACCCACTCAGCAGTTGAGGGACACTTGGGTTGCTTCCAGCTCTTTGCTAATGTGAAGAGAGCTGCAATAAACATGGTTGTGCATGTATCTCTGCAAGAGGATGAGTCTTGTTGGGTATATAACCAGGAGTGGTATGACTGGCTTAGGTGGTAGGTTCATTCATTTTGAGTCTTTTTTTTTTTTTTTTTTTTTTTTTTTTTGGTCCTTTCGATCCAGGGTCTCCCTATAGCCCAAGCTGTCCTGGAACTCACTCTGTAGACCAGTCTGGCCTTGAATTCACAGAGATCCACCTGCCTCTGCCTCCCGAGTGCTAGGATTAAAGGAGTGTACCACCATGCCCGGCTTCATTTTGAGTCTTTTAAGAGTTCTCCACACTGCTTTCCTTTGAGTATTTGTTTTATATGGATTTTTATTCACTTTTCAGACATGATACTGATGTGTGCCCCTCAGCTGCTGAGCAAGCATTTGTAGCTTGTACAAAGGCAGAATGGGCCAAAAGCTCAGTGTGGTGACCTGTGTTAAAAATAAAGTATCTTGAAATGAAAAAAAAAATGAGTTCTCCACACTGCTTTCCATAGGGGTTGCATGAGTTTGCATTCCCGTTGTTCTGCTCTTTGCTGAGGACAGTCCAGCAGGGCCAGCGTCCTCTCTGGTTCCCAGCTGGGACACTGTGGTTTTTGCACCTTTTTACAGCCAAAATGACCCTCCCAGATGTCTACTTGCTCCTCAACCTCAACGCCACCTTCTCCAGTCACCTTGCCTGATCATTTTCCTGCCCCATCTTCCCGTCTCTGTTCATTGAATATGTTCACCTTAGCATGTTCACCTTTTGGCCATCTGTCTTTTTTGTTTATTGGGTATTGCCTTGATTAGCTTGGGAGAGAGTGACTATCATAACCTGGGTGGCTTAAAAAACAGGAATCTGTTCTCATAGTTCTGGAAGCCGGAGGTCTGAGACCCCTTGTGTATTGGTGTGTTGTGGGTGGCTGAGTGCGCTCTTCTGGATTCCTGGCAATCATCTTGCTGTGTTTTCACATGGCAGAAAGAGCTCAAGAGTTCTCCTTTACAAAGGCATCAGTGCCTCATGAGGGCCCACCAATGCCTTTGCTTTGGTGGTTTGGGATTTCAGTATACGTATGAATTTGGGGGGCATACAAACTTACAACTCATAACAATTCATAATAATTAGTTTGTGTATTCACCTTTCTCTGCTGGAATCTAAGCTTCCCAAGGTTAGGACTTTGCCAATTTTTATGTACCCAAAATTTAAAATAGTACCTGGTACATTGCAGATGCTCAATGAATAATGCTTGGTTGAAAAGATGAACTGTACTATGTAATCTCTAGGATCCCCTGCAAATGACTGGGCTTGCCTTAGGCCCTTATGGCCAAGCCTTGCCTTGTGCCTGGTCTTCCATGGATTCCCTACTGGTGGGAGAACTGAAAGCTCTTGGGGGACTGGATCTCACTCTGTAGCCCAGGCTGGCTTCACATTCATGGCAATCTTCCTGTCTCAGCCTTTCAAGTATAAAGATGTGAGCCAGGGTGCCCAGCTCTCTGGTGATCTCATCTGCCTACCTGCTTGAAAGCTGTCTTACAGGGGTGGCTTCTGGTCACTTCTCTGTTCCTATTCAGTCAACAAACTGGAGTCTGTGTTGGAATCTTCACTGACAGAGGCATTCAGCCCCACCTGCTCCTCTCCTTTACTTCTGATCTTTCCCTTACAGATTAGCACCTCTGGCTGTTACTCACTACTCACTTTCTAGAATTGTGATGCATCAGTCCCCAGTGTTGCCTCAGCAGCTCTTCAAATGATTCTTTTTTATTTCATTTATTTATTTTCATTTTATGTGTATAATTGTATTGCCTGCATGTGTGTTAGTGCACTGGTGTTGTGCAATGCCCATGAAAGTCAGAAAAGTGGTGTCAGATTCCCCTGGAATCGGAGTTATAGATGGTTGTTAGCCACCATGTGCATGCTGGGAACTGAACCTGGGTTCTCTGCAAGAGTAGTCCATGCTCTTAATCACTGAGCCATCTCTCCAGCCCCTTTGAATGATCCTTAATTCTACTCTCCATTAGCTTGCACAGCAGACCCTGTAAATAATGATTCTACAGTTGTGTTGGAGGGTGTGTGAGACAGCTGAATCCTCTGGCTTCTCGCTATATAAGGCCGCTGCCAGGATCTAACTGTTGACCTTGTCAGATATGCCTCTGGAAGCCTGAGCAACTGTGGAAACTTGAGGCTGCTGCTGGACTATTTCACAACACTTTTCTCCAGGAAAAAAAAAAAGACCTCATTCTCCTCATCTCTGGTGTTACATAAACTAACCTTTCCCCTGCTGGCTCAAATGAATGTCCTTTCTTTGCCTGAATAAATAGGGCACATACTTTGAGGACCAGGCTGCTTCCTCCACTCCTGTGCTCCTGAGGGGATGGCCACTGTAATGGCTGGTGGTGGCCCACAGCTGAACATGGACTAGATCTTCCTTTACACGTCTTCCCTAGACTGTAGACTCTTCCAAGACACATTTTAATCATCTCATCGTAATTCCACCTGTGGCTCTTGTAGTGGTTCTGGAAGACCTGCTTGCCACAAGATGTCAGGGCCATTTGAAGTCGGAAATCTCTTTCCTGAGTGCCCAGCTCCTAAGTGATGCAGAACCACAGAGAAGACACTGAAAGGGGCAAAGCCTCCGAAGTGTGGAGTCACAAACACAGGTACACCAGCCTTCTACCCCTCCATAGAGAAACTGTTGATCAGAGATTGCTGTGCTGTGTTCTTTTTCCCATGCTTGTTTTCTCGTACCTACAGCCTGTTTTCTTTTTTGTTCCAAAGCCAATTTTTTGAAGCTTCGTACCCTTCATACAACATTTCCCAGTCAAATCTAGACCTGTTCCCCCTTCCTTGCCCCCCCCACCCTACCAGAGCTCATGCATTCTGCCAAACATGTTTTTCATCTTTTTCTCAGTCTCTTTTAAAACTTTTGATGCAGAAGTTTACTGTTTCTGGCAGAAGTTCACCGTTTCAGTCAGTTCTTTGACCCAGTCTTGTTGTTGTTGTTCCTTTCAATTTGCATCACTTCAAAATATGGAATGAGATTTCTGTGGGGTGAGATCCATGCTGCTCACTCTGATATCAGGATCACCTCATATCACTACTTGATAATTATGAGTATATCTACAGTTTTGAAAATTGAGAGTCTCTTTGTTTTTTTTTTATTTTTTTTATTTTTAAGGGATTCTACAATACAATGACACAGTTGTTTGCAGATAACATTGATGTTACTCAGTATGTCATACAATTAAGTAATTGGTGCATTTTGCAAGTATCTATGTCCAAATTTTGAACAACCCAAGGTTCCCATAGTCCAGTTGGAGAAGCTTGTATGCACAGGCATGTTGATCAATCAGGTGTCCAGACTATATTCCTGTAGTCTCATGATTCACCCCTATCTCTCCACAGCCCTTACAATCTACCACGCCTCCTCTTCCGCAGTTTGTTCCCTAGGCTTTGGGAAAGGGGCACAAGTGGGTGAGAAGAAAACAGTCTAATTTCTTTGGAGTTGTCATTTTGGACTCCGGTCTGTTCAGTTTGTTTCCCTTCACGGATTGACAGCTTTCACAGTGATACCCTTTTCAGTCATACTAACAAAGCTCAAGCTATTGGATGTACAGGCATTTAAGCAGTACCACTTATTGTGTCAAGCTAAGCTGTGAGCATAGACACAGATGCTTGGATGGTATGCTAATCCGCAAACTGTGGTTTCTCTATAAAGGGTGACAAGTTCTTATTGTGGCTTATAACATCGCCTAACCACTAGAGGACATAAGCTTGTGGCATCCGCTGTGAGTTATTCCTCCAAGGAGAGAGCTAATAGCCAAATAGTTTTGGGATATAATATAGACACTTGGCTGCCACTGTTGCACTGTATCTCCAGGCTGTTGAGGTGTAGCTGATATTTTCGGAGGAGTCTTGTTTGTCTCAGGGAGACCAATATTTTGCTGTATTGCTGTAGTGGCCTTTGGTAACGCTCTCTAGCATTTCAGAGGCCAGTTGTACGCTAGCAGGTGACGTCTCATAACATTTTTCATGCTCACACCAGGTCTTCGACAACAGGGACTTACTGCCTTTCTCCTTGCATATATCCCACTTATAGGCAAAAGGCCTTTATATTTGGGGGGGGCGGGTTTGAATCCCCTAGCCAACATCTCCTAGGCAGAATAATTCATTGCTGATGTCAGAGCTTTCCTGTAGTAATATATTTTGCTTAATTACACAACTTATAAACACTTTACTATTGAATTTGGCTCTAGATAGAGAAATATCCTTTCACAGTTCCTATGCCTATCAATCAGTTAATACGTTGTGCCTGTTTTATAGGAAATTACCACTGTAACAATTGGCTCTAGTTTACAGTTTGGGAGTGGTTTCATTACCATCCTGTTATTCTTTTTCCTAAAAACAAAAGAAAAAAAAAGGGGGGGGGAGAGGTAGGAAGGTTTCTCAGCATTAGGGTCCATTATTAACAGTCAACCCCAATATTATTCATAGAGATGCTCAGTGTCCGTGTCTCAGGCAGTCTGAGGTTCCTCATTCCTTAATGTTCAGATGGGTCAACCTCTCTGCTGGCATTCCCCAGTTCATCCTGCACAGCCATAAGTTGTATGTTTTCAGGCATTTAGATTGGTGATTTTTACCTGTGGGAACATAAAATTCTCCTCCCATTGTTATTTTCAAGATCAGAAAAATTGAAAATTTATCAATAGGATTGAAACACAGAGTTTTCCATTTGTATCCCAGAAAGGATAGTACCCCACCTCCCACCTCCCTTTTTTTTTTTTTTTTTAGATTTTTATGTTTTGACCTATAGATGCCTAAGTTGTATTACACATACCCATAAACAGGAGCCAAGGCATAAGCTTTCATTACATTTACCCAAACTGGTTCTCATTGACTGTATGCTACTTATTTGGGAAGGAAATTTAAGCTTAGTTCCTTTAACTTGTCCTACAAGTAAAGAAAGTGTTATAATGTGATATTGTGTTATTCAGAAAAAATATATAGGCCATTTGTATACCTTAACCCGATACAAATTATAAATAAAACCAATTAACATTTTATATTCCCGATTAGTTCAATTGTATTACCATTTCCACCAAAACCTACACCTAAATTTAATTAATCTAAACAATTCACTAAGCCATTAAAATATCCTATACTTGGTGGATAAAGCTTGGGCAGAGTTGAGAACCTGCTAAATAAATTTTACCCAATAAACACTTTGCTCTTTAACGCTTTATGACTGGACTAAGACTTCTACTTATTTGGTAAGTAAAAATTTAAGCTTAATTCCTTTAAATTGTCCTACAAGTAAAAGAAAGTGTTACACTGTGATGTTGTGTATTTCAGAAAAATATAGAGACCAACCCAATACTAACTATAAATAAAACAACTAGCATTTTATATTCCCAGTTAGTTCAAATGTCAGTATCTAGCTCCTTTTCTTTTTTTTCCCAGCACAAGATTCCTTCATATAAAACCAATTTGCAAGCAGTTGTGTCCCAGCCCACAGAGCCCAAGGCTCCCACCATCCAGCTGGAGGGGCTTGAATGTTCAATCAAGTTGATCAAATAAGTGTCCAGACTATATTGTCATAGTTTTACCGTTCACCCCAATCGCAGCTCCTACAATATACCACTCCCCCTCTTCCGCAGATTGTTCCTTAGAGATGGGGCACAGGTGGACAAGAAGCACAACAGTCTACTTTGTCTGGAGATGTCGTCTTGCACTCTAATAAGATCTGGCTGTTTCCTTTCATGGGCTGCCCGATTGCCCAGGGACAGGCTTCCAATCCTACTAATGAAGCACAAGCGGTTAGATATATATGTATTTAAACATTGCTAGTTATTATGGTAGGTTACTTTGGTATAGACACAGATGTCTGGATGGTGTCTTAATCCCTGGATTACTTTTTTTTTCCCCTGAGAGAGATCACAAGGACTTACTGTGGCATATATATCTCCTAATCGCTAGAAGGTATAAGCTTGTGGCAACATCCATGAGTTATTTGTCCAAGGAGAGAGCTAATAATCAAATAAAGTTAGGATATAGAGACATATGGCTGCCACTGCTTCACAGTATCACCAAGCAATTGGGGTGTAGCTGATGTTGGTGGCGGAGTTTTGCTTGACTCAAGGAGACTAACATTTGCTTTATTAGTTCAGTGGCCTTTGGTAACACTCTCTGGTATTCCAGAGACCAACTGTATACTTGTAAGTGCGATCTCGATACAATCCTTCCATGGTTACATTAGGTCATTGACAGCAGGGCAGACCTTACCACCTCTTTTCTTGCAGATATCCCAGTTTGCAGGCAATAAGCCTTAACCTTTTTTGGGGGTTGGGGCTTGGGTCCCCTGGCTAGCATCTTCTTGACAGAATAATCCATTGCTGCTATCAGTGCTCTCTTGTATTAATTATATGAACTACTTAAAGTAGTATTTAAGTGTATTGTCTATTCAGAAACAAACACAATACTTTAGTATTATGTTTGTTTCTGGATAGACAATAATCCTTTTTATAGTTCCTATGTATATTCGTCAATTGAAGAAAGCCGTTTTTCCAGTTTTATAAGAGATTACTTCTATAACAGTCAGCTCTAATTTACCATTGAAGGATGACTTCATTACCACCCTGTTTTTCTTTGTTCTATGAAAAAGAGTTAAGGAGGTCTCTCATATTGAAACTGTGCTGCACCTAGAAGGTAAAGTTCGTTAGGACTCACTGTAAACAGATGTTACACCTATGGTCCTCAGAGATGTTTGCTGCCTGTAGCAGTCTGAGGCTTTTATTCCTTTTAGTATTAAGATTGGTGAACTTCTCTGCTGGTATTTCTTGGTACAAGCTACACGTCGGAAGGCTGTATCCATTCTTTCTCTGCCTTTGAGTTGGTGTCGTTTTGACCTGTGGGAACATACAAATCTTTTCCCATGGTTAGTCTTAAGATTAAATTGAAAGTTTTGGACAAAAAGGTTTAATATGTAACTGTATCTCCCCTTTTTTAAATTTTATTTTATTTTTTGACCCATGAGTCTCAGGAAGGCAGTTGTAGTACACGTACCTATAGGCAGGGATCAAGGAGTAAATTTCATCAAATTTGTCCATTTTTTTTTTTTGGGTGAGTGCATGATGTTAATTTGGGAAGCAAACTTAAATCCTTTAGTTAAATTATCCTACAGGTAAAAGAGGATGTTACAAGCTGATACTGCATAACACAAAAATTATAGAGAACATTTGTATATGTTAATCCCAAAGTTATTGTTATATAAATTTTGAGTAAAATACCATATAATTTTAAATTAAATATACATTAATAGAATATAGACCCATGTCCCTCTCCCGCCGCTCCCACCCCTCCCACCCCTCCCGGTTCACCATTTCAGTCAGTTTTCTGATGCAGTCTTTCAGTTGTTGTTCTTTTAATATGCATCCCTCATCACAAGAAATACTAATAACTGGGTTATTGATGCTAGCATCCACATATGAGGGATACCATTCGTCGTTTGTTTTTCTGTGATTGTGTTACTTCACTTAATATAATATCCTCCAGCTCCATCCATTTACCTGCAAAGTTCATGATATCATCCTTCTTTATTGCTGCATAGAACTCCATTGTGTACATGTACCACATTTTTTCTATCCACTCAGCAGTTGAGGGGCATTTGGGTTGGTTCCAGCTTTTTGCTATTGTGAACAGAGCTGCAATAAATATAGCTGTGCATGTATTTCTGCAGTAAGATGAGTCTTGTGGGTATATACCTAGGAGTGGTATGACTGGATCAAATGGCAAGCTCATTTTGAGTCTTCCAAGGGTTCTCCACACTGCTTTCCATAGTGGCTGTACAAGTTTACATTCCCACCAGCAATGGATGAGTGTTCCCCTTTCCCCACAACCTCTCCAGCACTTGGTATCATTTGTTTTCTTGATCCTGGCCAGTCTTATCGGAGTGAGGTGATATCTTAGAGTGGTCTTAATTTGCATTTCCCTAACTATTAGTGACGTTGAACAGTTTTTAAGATGTTTCTCAGCCATCTCTAGCTCCTCCTCTGTGAAGTCTCTATTCAGCTCTTTGCTCCATCTTTTGAGTGATTCATTTGTTTTCTTTTTTCTTTGTTTTTTCAGTAGTTTGTATATTCTGGAAATTAATGCTTTGTCAGATGTATCTGCAGTAAAGGTTTCTTCCCACTCAGTGGGTTTTCTCTTTACTTCCTTTATTGTTTCTTTTGATGTACAGAAGCTTTTGAGTTTAATGAGGTCCCATTTGTCAATTATCGATCTTATTTCTTGTGCAGCTGCTGTCTGATTTAGGAAGTCTTTTCCTACACCTATGTCTTGTAGTCTGCTGCCAAGTTTTTCTTCTATTACCTCCAGAGTTTTGGGTTTCACGTTGAGGTCTTTAATCCATCTGGAATTGACTTTTGTGCAAGGCGAGAGGTAGGGGTTTAGTTTCATTCTTCTACAAGTGGTGATCCAGTTTTGCCAGCACCACTTGTTGAAGATGCTGTCTTTCCTCCATTGTGTCTTCTTGGCCCCTTTATCAAATATGAGGTGGCTGAAGTTGTATGTGCTCAGGTTTGGATCTTCAGTTTTATTCCATTGGTCAACTGATCTGTTTTTGTGCCAGTACCAAGCTGTTTTTATGACTATAGCCCTGTAGTATAGTTTTAAATCTGGTATAGAGATCCCCCCTGTATTGCTCTTTTCGCTCAGGGTTGCTCTGGCTATTCGGGGTCTCTTGTTTTTCCAAATGAAATTGAGGATTTTTTTTTCCAAACCTGTGAAGAAGCTCTTGGGGATTTTGATTGGGATTGCATTAAATCTGTATATGAGTTTAGGTAGAATGGACATTTTTACTATGTTTATTTTCCCAATCCATGAGCATGGGAGGTTTGTCCATCTTCTGATGTCTTGTTCAATTTCCTTCTTCAGAGGTTTAAAGTTTTTGTTGTAGAGATCCTTGGTGTGTTTGGTTAGGTTTGTTCCTAGGTATTTTATTGTTTTTGAGGCTATTTTAAGTGGGAAGGTCTCCTTGTAGTCCTTCTTCAGTTGCTTATTGTTGGTGTAAAGAAAGGCTACTGATTTTTCTAGATTTATTTTGTATCCTGCCACTTTACTGAAGTTCTTAATCATTTCTAGGAGTTTACTGGTGGAGTTCTTAGCATCCCTTAAGTATACAATCATATCATCAGCAAAAAGGGATAGTTTAACTTCCTCTTTTCCTATTAGAACTCCTTTAATTTCCTTTTCTTGCCTTATTGCCCTAGCAAGGGTTTCAAGCACTATATTGAAGAGGAGTGGTGACAAAGGGCAGCCTTGCCTAGTTCCTACCCTTAAAGGGAATGCCGCTGTCGTTTCCCCATTTAGGATGATATTGGCTGTGGGTTTCCTGTATATGGCTTTGATTACATTAAGGAATGATCCCTCCAATCCAATTCTTTCCAGGACTTTAAACATGTAGGGATGTTGAATTTTGTCAAAGGCTTTCTCCGCATCAATTGAGATGATGGTGTGGTTTTTGTCTTTCAGTCCATTTATATGCTTGATGATGTTTATTGATTTTCGTATGTTGAACCATCCCTGCATCTCTGGTATAAATCCAACTTGGTCATGATGGATGATCTTCTTGATGTGTGTCTGTATGCGATTTGCCAGTATCCTGTTTAGAATTTTGGCATCTGTGTTCATTAGGGAGATGGGTCTATAGTTCTCCTTTTTGGTTGCATCTTTGCCTGGTTTTGGTATTAGTGTGATGCTGGCTTCATAGAAGGAATCTGGGAGAACTCCCTCCAATTGTATCCTTCTAAACAGCTTGAGTAGTAATGGTTGTAGGTCTTTTTGAAATATTTTATAGAATTCTGCTGTGAAACCATCTGGGCCTGGGCATTTTTTGTTTGGGAGGCTGCTTATTACATCATCAATTTCCTCATATATTATTGGACTGTTTAAGCTGTCGATCTCTTCTTGGTTCAGCTTTGGTGGTTCCCAGGTTTTCAGATATTCATCCATTTCTTCTAGGTTTTCAAATTTAGTAGAGTATAGGTTTTTGAAGTAATCTCTTATGGTTGTCTGGATCTTTTCATTGTCTGTTGTGATATTTCCCCTTTCATCACAGATTCTATTGATTTGGAGTTGTTCTTTTTTTCTTTTAGTTAACTGGGCTAGAGGTCTGTCTATCTTATTTATTCTCTCAAAGAACCAACTTTTTGATTGATTGATTTTTTGTATGGTTTCCTTTGTTTCTATTTCATTGATTTCTGCTCTGATTTTTGTTATTTCTTCTTGTCTGCTGCGTTTAGGGTTCATTTGTTGTTTTCTCTCAAGTACTTTAAGCCTCTGTGTTAGATCATTCACTTGTGCTCTTTCTGTTTTTTTTAATGTAGGCACTTAGAGCTATAAACTTCCCTCTTTGGACTGCCTTTAAAGTGTCCCATAGCTTTTGCTGTGTTGTATTATCATTGTCATTCAGTTCCAGGAATATTTTTATTTCTTTCTTTATTTCATCCCTGACCCATTCATTATTCAGTAGAGTGTTGTTTAGTCTCCATGTGTTCTTGTACGGTGTAGGGTTTATCCTGGTATTGATATTGAGCTTTATTGCACTGTGGTCTGATAGAATGCATGAAATTATTTCAATCTTTTTGTATTTTTTGAGTTTTTTCCTGTATACCAGTATATGGTCTATTTTGGAGAATGTTCCATGGGGTGCTGAGTAGAAAGTGTATTCTCCGGTGTTTGGGCGAAATATTTGATAGATGTCTGTGAGATCCAGTTGGTGTATTGTATCATTCAGTTCAGATGTCTCTTTGTTTATCTTTTGTCCTGTTGATCTGTCTAAAGGACTTAGTGGGGTATTAAAGTCCCCTACTATTACTGTGCTGGGGTTAATTTGAGCCATGAAGTCCTGAAGAGTTGTCTTTACAAAGTTTGGTGCGCTGGTGTTTTGGTGCATATATATTCATGATTGTGAGGTCTTCATCGTTAATTGTTCCTTTAATAAGGATGTAGTGGCCCTCTTTGTCTCTTTGATTTCTTTTGCTTTGAAGTCTATTTTATCTGACACTAGAATAGCAACTCCTGCTTTCTTTTTGGTACCATTTGCTTGGAATATTTTCTTCCATCCCTTCACTTTAAGTTGGTGCCTGTCCTTGAAATTGAGATGGGTTTCTTGTAGACAGCATATAGATGGATTTTGTTTCCTAATCCATTCTCCCAGTCTATGCCTTTTGATTGGGGAGTTCAGCCCATTAATATTTAAGGTTATAATTGAAAGATGGATGTTGCTTCCTTTCACCTTATTATCCATTTGGACTTTTAGTCTCTGTTTCAGCGCCTATGATTATGTTTTTATTAGTTTCTTTCCCTAGGTGCTTGAGGATAGTTGCTCTTCTCTTCTGCCCTTTGAATTGCTTCAAGTATTTTCTGGAGAGTTGGTTTTCCGGAAATGTATTCTATCATCTTGCTTATGTCATGGAAGATTTTTCTCTCTCCTTCAAGTGTAATCGACATTTTTGCTGGGTAAAGTATTCTGGGTTGGCATCCATAGTCCTTTAACACTGGAAATGCTTTGCTCCATGTTCTTCTTGCTTTCATGGTTTGCGGCGAGAAGTCATTTGTGATTCTGATGGGTTTCCCTTTGTATGTGACTTGTTTTTCTCACGTGGCCTTCAGAATTTTATCTTTGTTTTGGGCATCTAGCACTTTGACTATGATATGGCGTGGGGAGTTTCTTTTCTGATCTTGTCTATTTGGAGTTCTATGTGCTTCTTGTATTTGAATGGGTTTGTCTATTTTTAGTTTGGGGAAGTTTTCATCTATTATTGTGTTGAAGATATGCTCAATACTATTCTCTTGAGATTCTTCCCCTTCCTCTATTCCTATGATGCGGAGGTTTGATCTTTTCATAGTGTCCCATATTTCCTGGTTGTTCCACTTTTGTGTATTTTTAAATTTTTCATAATCTTTATTTGAGTTTTTTAGTTGCTCTGTGTTATCTTCCAGATCTGATATTCTTTGCTCAGCTTCCTCCATTCTATTTCTAAGGCTTTTTCCTTTCCTTTCTTCTTGATTGGACGAGTGTTCTATTTCCTTTTTCATTTCATCCTGTGATTTCTTTAATATATCAATTTCTTTTTTGAGTTTCTCAATCTCTTCTTCGTGCTCCTTACTTCGTTGGTTGGCTTCCTTTTTCAGTGTTTCTACTTCCTTAAGGTGTTTGTTTTTTTCTCTCTCTAGTTCTTTCTGGAGTTTGTCAATCCCTTCCTTTAGTTCTCTGAATTCTTCTTTATGCTCTTTAATTTCTCTGCATAGCTCTGCAATTATTCCTCTAAGGTCTGTTTCTGGGGTCACCTCCAAGGGGATCCCACTATATCTATCTCCTACAGGGTTGGTAGAGCTTGGTGTGGAATTATCCTGCACCTTTCCCATGTTGTCCCTTCGTCGTGTCCCTGGCATGTGGATTTCCGTTTTGTGATTCAAATCACAAATGCCTTTTCAGTGTGTTGAAGGGTGAAAGCTTCTTTTGTTTTGCTTACCTCCTTTTTGCGCTTTTTTTTTCTTCCTCTCCCCCTCCTTCTTTATGGAGTGTTGACTTGTCTAGGTTTTCAGGCTTTCACTTTTGTTTGTAGATTGGATATTGAAAGTCTAAGTCACTCTTCCCTCCCTCTTCTGAGAGTTCTCCTAATCCAGTCCACTGGATACTCTCTCTTCCTTAAATCCAATTGTTGGCAGTGGGGGGGATATGCCTGGCTTAGCCCACACCCCGGTACCCAAGCGAGCCAGATCCAAGCTCAAGTCTGCTTCTGGCTGCGAGGGGGGAAGGGCGTCCTGGCGGGCTGAGGACCCGAACCTAGGCCCTGCCAGCCACCTGGCCCTCTGCCACCTACCAGAAATCAGTTGTCCAAAACCACAAAAGTCACTCTGCCCTAAGCCTTTACCTGGCTAGAGCCGTGTCGGAAGACTCCAAGTGTTCCTAACAGGTCCGGACCTGGAGTCCAGACACACCGCCCTTCTACGGCTCCAGAGTAGTGTATTTTAATCCAGGCATGGAAGAAAGGAAGGTTCTGTAGAGAAACTAATTTAAACCTGTGACTGCTAAGACTTACTGCAGGAAATTATGACATTTATTTGCATTGCAATCTCAAAAAGTGGCCTGAGTGGCCATGTTTATTAACACATTCAAGAAAAATGACTAGGTGTTCAAAATGCTATATCCATAAGGTCCAGATACCTGGGAAGTAACCTCTCTCCTCTTCACAGAGAAATCTTTTAACTTATTAAATCACCAAACACTGTACAAAATTGGAGACTAGAAACTTGAGAATCACCAAGCATTATAAATCTGAATAATTCTCTTATCAGATCTACATATCAAAAATCTGGGTTCAGTACGATTTGCCTTCTCAGGCCTTGTGAATGCACTCTGAGAATGAATGTGATAGTGTATAAAATTGATTTGAAATAAATGCCATATATGTATTCCAGGAACAATTTTGAGAGATGGATTTCAGAACCTAGAATCTTGAATTGCTGTTGGGTGGCATGCTGCCACATAATGTCTTGGACCCTTCCTTTCCTCCCCTCACCCTGGGGCACTGTTCCCCAATATATTTTCAGACTGACAGAGTTATGATGGTTTGGGAAACATTATTGTAACAACAAATAGAACGTTTTAGCCACAGCTGCCTCAATATTAAGGGAGATTGTATTTGCAGAGCCTGTATTAGTAACAGGCATCATGTGAAGTTTGTTGCAAATATCAGGCTTAGTACTTGTAACAATTCTATGCAATAAGTATTTGTGACAAAGCCAGTATGCAAAAATGTCATTTTAAGCAGACTTTCAACATACTAGCTGAAGGTAGTAGCATCATTGTGTAATGCCGAGTTACTAATCAAAAGTAAGGTAGACAGTTAAGTCCATTTATTCCATGATGTAGCCCAAGGTCTTGTCTGGCAAAGCAGATTCAGGGAACAGACTAATATTAATAACCTCATATCAGACAAACCCTCTTAATCTATCAGTCATCTCCCACAAACAATATGTAACTTATGTGATGCACCGCACTGTGATTAATGCTTCTTCTATTTATCTGAAGAATAATCAACATTTCTACCAGTCAAAATTGTTGCATATATGGTAGTGGTAACGTCTCAGCCAAGAAACGACAAATGCTCATTATAATGATGGAAAAGTGATCAGGCTGGACACAGATCATCCACACTCATTAGAACAGAGGAATTCTTGGTTCCTGGTGTTTCTCATAATTTTGACAGGAGTGTGCTTTTTACATTTTTATTTGTAAACAACACTTAGCCATATCCTACTGTGTTTTCATAAATCCTTTCCAAAAGAGGTGGAGAGAATGTCAGTGTGATAACTATGGAAATTACACTTTTCAGTAATTGGCTTAGTACTGTCCATATTACGCTTGCATGGCTTTCAGGAAGATTTGTCCTTCCCTTGTCCTTAAGACCTCTTTACAATGTGATTTGCCTTGGTCATAACTGGGTGAAAAAATGTCTAAGAATATTCTGTGGATCAGAATTGACAATGATATTTGTAAAATAAATGAAAGTCATTCCTATCTTCCTGAACAATATCAATATAATCAGAGTGACTCGTTTGGGGCCTAGTCATTATAAACTTAATTTTATGTACCAACTTTTGCACATGTTGATGAGCTGTGTGGATGAAAGAAGTCCATTTAAGGGAAGCTCCTTGAGAAACCACAGGAGAGAATAAACATCAAATTATTGGTATATGAAATTCAAATTAACCATTCTTTCACAGTGACAGCAGGTCTTAAATAACAAATTGACAATGAAGAATCAAAGAAGAGTGCATGAACAAAATCAGTTACTTTCCCCAACCAAAGGTAGCTTTTATTTAGATTGAATTTAATTTTATGCCCATTAATGTAGAATTATAGCTATGGCAATTGATAATAATTAAATATATATTATACAATAAGATTAATTGTATAAAGGAAGGCTTACTTTCATTGAGGTAAAACTAATGGAAGAAAATTAATTGGAAGAATATCCTGAAATTATTTAGGTAATGGAAGAGGTAAAGAATGTTCCGGGCAGAAACAAAAGTCTACCTTCCTGTCCCATGGTAGAATGAGATGTGACATACTTGTGAAAATCAAAATACCAGAAGTCAAGAAAAAAAAATGAGGCATCCTCTGAAATAGTAGTCCAGAGATTTAACCCAGAGAAATATCATGCTTTAGTCCCTAGACTACATTATGGATTTTGACAGTTATTTTTAAGGCACTTGGAGCTGGCAGGATTTTTTTAACAGGAGAAAGAATGGAATGGCATGATAAAATTTGGTCTTTGAAATGACAATTGATTTGAGTGACTGCATTATGGATAAGTGATTGAACAGGAGCAAAAGTTCATGACAAGAAATTTTCTCAGGATTCATATTAATAAAGTACAATGAGAGATAATCGAGGACCAGAATAAAGAATAATAAATATAAAAGTGGGGAATGAATTAAAATCAAGATATATCAGCAGATAATTTAAAGAAATGGGAAATGAAGCAAAAATGGAAATTGAAGGGGAAATGGACATGTGAGTTCATTCTGTGACTCGTACAGCTGGATGAAGAAGTTGGGATTAAACAAGGAAAGCGATACAGAAAAATAATCCTGTTGGAGAGGATCTGAGCACGAGTTCACATTGCAGATGTTGAGTTCTAAGTGACCTTGAAGCTTTCTTTCAAGGATAGATTTCAAATGGATATGGAGATTTAGAGTTCAGAGGAGATGAGAGACAAAAAAATAATAAAACAATGGACATTTGAATTTTTAATGTTAATGAATGTGTAAAATAGTTCCAAGTGGATAATATAGACCGAGAAACACTCTGGGATAAGATCTTAAAGGTGAACAGATGAGAAAGTATCTGTAAATGTAAGACAGAGAATATAGAGTGTAAGGGAGACAATGGAGGTGTTGTGAATTATACAAGTGAATTATTCTATGTGGAAATCAGTGAACACCACCCAGAAAGAGAGAGAAAATAAACCTAACAGAATGCCTTTAGTAACAGCATGAGTCAGAAGCTAAACTCAAGCAAAACCCCTCCATCAGCACCAGCTACACCTCATCTGCCTGGAAATACTGTACAGCATTGGCAGCCTTATGTCTGTATATCCCAATTCTAATTGGCTATTGGCTCTCTCCTTGGAGGAATAACCCGCGGCTGATGCCACAAGCTTACATCCTCTAATGGTTAGGAGATGTTATAAACCACACGATGACCCTGTCATACTTAACAGAAGAAAATGCAATTCATGGATTAACATACCATCCAAACATCTGTGTCTATACCAATGTAACCTACCATAACAACTAGTAATGTTTAAATACCTATATATCCAATTGTGAGTGCTTCATTAGTAGGACTGAAAAGCTATATATTATACTGATTAAATACCTATATATCTAATTGCATGTGCTTCATTAGTAGGATTGAAAGGTTATGCCTGGACAAGCTGGCAGCCCTTGAAAGAAAACAGCAAGAATTGACTAGAGACCAAGACAACAGCTCCAGAGAAAGTAGACTGTTTTGCATCTCATCCACGTGTGCCCCTTTTCTAAGCCTAGCAAACAATCTGCGGAAGAGGAGGCGCGGTAGAATGTAAGGGCTGTGATTGGGGTGAAAGGTGAAACTACAACAATATAGACTGGACACTCATTTGATCAACCTGATTGAACATACAAGACCCCCCCCCTGCTGGATGGTGGGACCCATGAGCTGTATGGGTTTGGGCACAACTGCTCGCAAATTGGTTTGACATGAAGGATGCTTGTAATCACAAATTATCACTTATTGTTAAAAAAAATGAAAACAAAACAACAACAACAACAAAAAAAAAAAAAACCAGAAAGATGCAGAAAAGTTACGGCATAATGCATGATCTGGGATAGATAGGGGTGGGGCGGGGTGAAGGGAAGGGGATATACGCCTGAACTGAATTGGAAAAAGATGTATGAGATACACAAAGCATCAATAAAAAATAAAAAAAAAATAAAAAAAAGAAGCTAAACTGAAGTGAAGTACGGGAACAACGTGAAGTGATTGAAGACTAAGGAGAGACAATCAAGCCAGAAAGTTTCAATAGCACATAGGATGGATATGTCCAAATAAACATGGGTATTTACTTATAACAAGTCATGTAAAATAGAAAGATCCAGACATTACTTAGAAAGCCACAAATACTCACAATATATATTAATATAAATATATTATATATATAGCATGCCACACAAAGAACTCAACAAGTACACAATCAAGCAAACAAATGACCCAAGTAAAAAAATGAGCCAGCGAACAGAGTGTTCTAAAGAGAAGAAATAAAAATGGCTTAAAATATATTATAAAGAGTTAAGCATCCTTACACATTGCCCTTGGTTGCCTTCCAGAACTTGAAGTTAAGACCCTATTGCTGAACACACAGTACATTTTGGAAACAACACTTACAGGAATCCAGCTGCACCTAATTTGGAAGCCTCCTGCCTAAGGAACAGATCTGAGTATCAAAAGATACTATTCAAGCTGCCAAGGTTGAATAGAGTATCAATATTCATACTCTGGTCCAGAAAGCTATAGCTAAATATGCAATAGTGGAATTTTTATCTTAGGGGTAAACAACAACTGTCTAATTGTACTGAAGCCCTGCTCTTTTGGAGAGAATTCATTCCTTATTACTATAACATTAGGCAAATACCTATGGATAGAAAGGTCACAGACCTAGAGAAGAAGGAACTACAGTCATTTTCCTAAACCAGTATAATTTCTAATTATATTCTAAATACTTATCCCCATGCCCACAGACACGTGAAACTTTTACCCTTCATTGAGGAAACATTTTTGTGCAATAGATGGAGACTATTACAGAGATGCACAACTCATCAAAATGCAGAGAATAAGTGGCAATGGTGTGTCCAGTTTCAAATGATATATCTACAGTGCAAGCTTTGCACTTCAGGCTCAGTGAACACCATAGAAGAAAGGGTAGAAAGATTATATGAGCCAGAGGACCCAGATGCCAGCTGCTAGACAGTGACTTCTAGACATTGCAGGGAAGCTCTACCCATAATCTCAGCAATATGGCTGCCTAAAGAAGACCTGCATAATGGCAAAACCATTGAAATGCTGACGTGGGTCCTAGAGAAATGCTATCTCTGTCCTTTCTCTAGACAAATGAAATTTCTTACCATTTGCTAAATATGGATCCTTATATTTACACAACTCATCAAAGAAGCTTCTTTTTTACAACTGACTGAGGCCACCCCAGAATTCCACAATGGTCATACACAGAGAATATACATCTGAGAGATTCCCACTTCTAGCTTACATGTATACAATGGAACCTCTACACCTAAGGCACAATGAACATAACATCATAGGGAGTAGACAGAAAACTAGTGCACCCCTTAACTCTCACCAGCAAAGCTTTCTTATATGACAGAGTGTAATGCACATAGAAGGCCATAACTGACCAAGTTTTACAGAATAAGAAACTGAAGAGTGTTTGTCCCTGGATAGGACTCTTATATTAAACCTCAGCCACCCATGGGTCAGGGACCATTGTGGAAGAGGGGGAGGAAAATTTGTGAGAGCCAGAGTTGGTTCATGGACATAGGCAACTGGAGGCTTTCTGGAAGCAAGCACATGTGATCTTGTGGTAATGGTGGCTTTGAGCACAAGACCCATGCCAACTCATTCAGACAAGGTCCTAGAGTAGAGCAAGGCAAATGGGTGGTGGCCTGGCCCTAGCCTGGGAACTGTTGGAGTCTGATTAGTACAGGGTGAGGGAGACTATGCCTTACTTAAGATAGGTTGACTAGACTCTAGTGAATGAATTTGCACCAAATAATATCTGGGTACAAATCTTTGACAGGATAAGACAACATATTACATGAGATGGGGGGGCAATGGGTTTCTAAATTTGATTAAGAACAACCGTATGAAAGTATAAAAGCTCAATTAAAAATAAAAAAATCACACAGGAAAGTATTGGTGGTCAGAAAAATTTGAAAATATAAATGGCAAGACTGAGTTTAGATAGTAATAGCATGCCCTTTTTAACATGAGAAGAGTAAAATTACTATAATTTGAAGTACAAACAATAATACTTAGAGGTTTATTTAATGGATGCAAATTAGTAGAATTATGTGTGTTTTATTTAGAGAAAATGACATAACATATTTCTAATATGGAGGAAAAGTTGAGGCATAAGAAATTTTGAGAGAAGATTGAAAAGTGAAATCGTAAAGAATTATGACTACTTGACTTTGTTGATTATGGTTTTGAGTATAATTTATACCATGGACCTAAAATGTTCCACGAGGAGTCAAACAGCAGTGTGATTTAAGTCAGTCAGCTTAACTGTCATTATTTGTTCTGCATTTTGGGGTATGGCAAGAGCAAACTTACAAGGGAAAATCTGCTTTTCTCCAAAATGTATAGCTTAAAGACAGTTATATAAAATTAAGGTAGTGATTAAGGAAACTAAACACCAGAAATCTATGCACTAGTGAACAAGCCAATAAGGCAAAGAGTGCTTAGGGATGGCACTGGAAGGGGAGTATGGGGACAGAGTCCATGCTCTTAGTGCTGCATTGTATTATTTTCTGAAGTGAAGGAAAATAAATTGTAATAATGAATATGATGGATAGGATGAGACACAAAACAGACTCAGCCAAAGCAATTGGAGATGCTTGCCCAGAAGTCTTTATAGGGCTTTAAATTACTACAGTGAAAATATTAGGCAAAGAAATTAGGAAAAAATTAAAGGTTATAATAACAAGATGGAAAGCTGGACATAGATTTTAAAATATTTTAATTTATGGCTGGATATGGTGGTACACCCCTTTAATCCTAGCACTTGGGAGGCAAAGGCAGGTGGATCTCTGTGAGTTCCACGGCCCGCTGGTTCTACCGAGTGCGTTCCATTGTCCAGGCTGGGGACTAACTGGAGACCCTTGTCTCAAACAATACTATATATATCTACTATGATATATATATATATATATTATATAATATATAAATTGTAGGTCAACAATGTTGTGCAATGCCCCCAGAGGGTCAGAAGGGCACCATGTCCCCCGGAACTGCAGTTATGGACAGTTGTTAGCCACCATGTGGGTACTGGGGTCAAACCTGGGTCTTGTAAGAGCAGTCAGTGTTCTTAACAAACTGAGCATTCTCTCCAGCTCCAAGGACACAGATATCTTTAAAGCAAATGAATTAGAAAAACAACTAACTTGACATAGAAGGTTGATTAAAGGAGTGCATAGGAGAGATAAGGTGTCATGGAGTCTTTGGAAATGACTAAGTCATGCATGTCTTCTCTTGTACATCAAATTTTCCAACATGTTGCTAACTTTTATAGAAAGATATACTGTAAGCCAGATACTCAAACTCTTATTTGAATCCTGAGGAAAGACAGAAAGTTTGACAGATGAATGGACAAAGACGGAAAGAGGAAAGAGGATATTTAGTGAGTCAAACAATACTCATTCTCAATAGGTGAGACATATGACTTGAAGAGCTGAGGGATTGTGTGGGTGAGGGAACCCACACTGCCTTCTAACTTCAGGCTTAAAGGCTGTGATTCCACAGCTGCCTCTTTAAGAGAGGCCATCAGAGGAGTAATTCTGCAAGGAAGAGTTATATTTTATTAAGACATGGACGCTGGAGAAACATCCAGAGAGGAAGTTAAAATAAAGGAGTCTTGAGGTGTTATAAGAAATATGATTTTCCAGTTTACACAGGCAATAAGTTATTGTGTGTGAAGAAAGATACTCTGTGATTAGACTTCTGATATAGCTTATCATATCTAAAAGACAAAGTCTCTGAGGGCATCTTTCAAAATGCTGGCAGCTCTCTAGGAGAATCTGACGTTGTACTGACAGCTGACTGCAGAGGCTGGACTGCCATTCTAGAAGTCTGGGATCCATGTCTGGGGAGTGAAGGAAGGAAACTTCCATAGATTGGACACACATGATATGCATTAATTCCCCCTAGGGGTAGGGAGGAAATCCACACTGCTTTCCCACTTTATAACTCTGTAAGAATGCAAGCCTTGTGATAGGCTGTTTTTTTTTTTATTTTTTTTTTTAATTTATTTTTGTATGTGTATAAATGTACTGTCTGCATGCAAGTTTGTGCACCCGTGTCGTGCAATGCCGCGGAGTTCAGAAGAGGGTGTCGGATTCCCCTGGAACTGGAGTTCTCCTGGAATTAGAGTTTCAGACGGTTCTCGGCCGCCATGTGGGTGCTGGGGATAGAACCCGGGTCCTCTGTAAGAGCGGTCGGCGCTCTTAACCGCTAGGCCATCTCTCCAGCCCCCGTGATAGGCTGTTTTGCATAACAAGTAATACAAACCATTTTCCTTTTGTCTTCAAGAGTTTGGGTGAGAATCATTCTTTTTTTCCACAAAATTATATTTTTATTGTTATTAAACTTTTTCCATAAGTCTTACATCATTTCTCAATCGAATCTAGAGTTACTTCCCTTTCCATGCCCCCCACCCCACCTGAGTCCCTGTACTCTGCCATACATGTCCTGCATATTTTTCTGAGTCTTTCAAGAGTATTTTTCCAGTTCTTTTGGTGTTATTGTTCTCTACTACTTGTATTGCTTCAGTATATATACATATAGTTATACATACATAGTTATATATACACATATAAATATATACATACATACACATATCACTTGAATTGGAGGACTTTTTTCCTAAAGGATGTCATATTTTCCTTAAAGAAGTGCTATGAAGATTTTTTTTATGAGGATTTTGTTTGAGAAAGATTTAGTGATATGCTGAAGTGAACCTAGACATAAAACCTAGGCTTTCCTGAGTTTAGTACCCTTATATTTAGTACCCATATTTCTTAAGTCTACATAATTAAAAATTAGGCAGAGTAATTTAGTATATAACATATAACAATAACAAATCTTTAACATTTGTTGAGAATATGCTATGTCCCAAAATATACATAAATGTAAAATAACGTTCAACTAACTGATAAAGAAATCACTCTTAAATATCTGTACTATTTAATTTCCTGTTGCTGTGATAAAACACTAAGACCAAGGAAATTTACAGAAAGAACAGTTCATTTGAGCCTATGAGCTCAGGTTTCAGAAGGACTAGAGTCTGCGCGGTGGGGAGGCATGGTGACACGACATGGATGAAGGAGGAACAGCAGGCACAGGAACCAGAGATGAACCTGAAATATAGCAAGGCTCAAGGACTCTCAGAGCCATCCCCATGCGACATGGCCACATCTCCTAAGGCCTCCCAAAATTGTGCCACCAACTGGGGACAAAATGTCCAAGTACTTGCAGCCTATGGGGGGCATTTTCATCCAAACCCCCACACTATCTCCTAAATATTGAAAAATTTCACCAGGAAAAAAATGTTGAGAGTTGAAATAACTAAAAATAATGACTATGTGAGGTTACACATCTGTTAACTAAATCCAGTAATTGTAGCATGTGCTTTCATATATGCAATACGTGTCCCTTAATGATACATTCTGTGACAGATCTTATTAGCAGCTTCATTGTTGTATAAAAAGAATAAAGTATATGTCCACATACCTAGTACAGGGAAATCCAGAATACTGTATAATAAGTACACAATATATAGTAAGGTACTTCTTATCAAGAATTTAGCATTACCCTTAATTGCAGATCAAACAGAGCTAACAGCATGTTCTAAAGAAAAATCTCGTTATGCCTTTAAGGTTTTGGATGAGACAAGATGCTGCAGCCAAGAGGCTGAGGCTCTTAAAAGTACCCACCATGTATGTTGATTTCTTGATTTATTTCACTTTGTTATGTCTATCTGGTAGGGAATCACCCCATGGAGTTACACGCAATAGGTAAAGGCTCCACTAACTGAACTGTGGTTTATTTACTTTTTAATTGCATAGTTCTCTCTTGTTTAGAAAATACAGCTATTTGAAAACAATGACATTTTAAGGGATGTGCTCAAAAGCAGTGTTCCTCGTTCCCACAATAATCTCTGAATATACTGACCCTGTCACCAACATTTCTCATTGTGATACCTCAGTTCCCCTTTGCCCTGTCAGGACATGACTCTATACTGCTCCACCTCTGGGATAATGTATATACTGCTTCCTGGGAGGTATGATGGACTAGATCTGAATGAAATTCAAGTTCTTGACAATGAAATGTCCAAATGCAATATAAAATCGGGAAATTTGAACATTTCTAAACATTCTGTGAGAGTTATGGAGGGTAATTTTTCCAACTCTAAATAATATTTACAAAATCATTTAACATAATAAAAGTCTTGTTTCAAAATCACAACAACGTTTAAATGATTTTAAGAATTTTTACTGCTCTTAAGTCCTCAAATTCATTTGGAAAAACAAAAGACCCTGAATAGCCAAAACAACTCTGAGTGAAAAGAGCTACACAGGGGGGATCTCTATACCAGACATCAAACTATACTACAGGGCTATAGTCATAAAAACAGCCTGGCACAAAAACAGACCTGTTGACCAATGCAACAAAACTGAAGATCCAAACCTGAGCACATACAATTTCAGCCATCTCATATTTGACAAGGGGGCCAATAAGACACAATGGAGAAAAGACAGCATCTTCAGCAAGTGGTGTTGGCAAATCTGGATCACTACTTGTAGAAGAATGAAATAAAACCCCTACCTCTCGCCCTGTACAAAAGTCAACTCCAGATGGATCAAAGACCTCAACATGAAACCTAAAACTCTGAAGGCCATAGAAGAAAAAGTTGGCAGCAGACTACAAGACATAGGCATAGGAAAAGGCTTCCTTAATCAGACAGCAGCTGCAAAAGAATGAAGGTCTACAATTGACAAATGGGACCTCATTAAACTCAAAAGCTTCTGTACATCAAAAGAAACAATCAAGGAAGTGAAGAGAAATCCCACAGAGTGGGAGGAAACCTGCACCTCAGAAACATCTGACAAAGCATTGATTTCCAGAATATGTAAACTACTCCACAAACAAAGAAGAAAGAAAACAAATGACCCACTCAATATATGGAGCAAAGAGCTGAACAGAGACTTCACAAGTGAGGAATTAGAGATGGCTGAGAAACACTCTAAGAAGTGTTCAACATCACTAATCATTAAGGAAATGCAAATCAAAACCACTTTAAGATATCATCTTACTCCAATAAGACTGGCTAGGATCAAGAAAACAAATGATACCAAGTGCTGGAGAGGTTGTGGGGAAAGGGGAACACTCATCCACTGCTGGTGGGAATGTAAACTCGTACAGCCACTATGGAAAGCAGTGTGGAGAACCCTTGGAAGACTTGGAATGAACTTGCCACCTGACCCAGCCATACCACTCCTGGGCATGTACCCTCAAGACTCACCCCACCACAGAGATACATGCACGGCCATGTTTATTTCAGCTCTCTTCACAATAGCAAGGAGGTAGAACCAACCCAAATGCCCCTCAACTGACACTGACAAGTGGATAGAGAAAATGTGGTACATCTACACAATGGAGTTCTATGCAGCAGTAAAGAAAGATGACATCATGAGCTTTGCAGGAAAATGGCTGGAGCTAGAGGACATCATGCTGAGTGAAGTAACACAGTGGATGCTAGTGCCAATTACCTAGTTGTAAGTATTTCTTGTGCATGGCCCCTTGAGCTTTTGTCCAAAGCAGTTGGGAGTGATGCATATTGGAAACAACAACAACAACAACAACAACAGAAAGGACTACATCAAAGAACTGACTGAAACAGTGAACTTCTTCTCAAACCAGTCAACTTCCACATGGAGAATATTGAGAAAGACTGAGAAAGAGATGAAAAGCATGTTTGGCAGAATGCAGGAGCTCTGGTGGGGTGGGGGATGGGGGACATAAATAAATAAGAAAAAAAGAATTTTTACTGCTCTTCCAAGGATCATAAACAAAATATCATTGAAATATTAATATACAGTGCAGGATAGTTTCACTCACCAGTTTGGTCACATTTTACATAAATTTTTATTTCATCAAATGACCCTCCAGTGGTTGTGGCACGTTGAGTTATAATTCTTATGTCTCACAACAGATGCCTAAAGCTATCATTTTTCCTGTTCACAAATGGCCAAAGTCACAATTTTCTTTTCACATCTGTGCTGCAATTTTATTAGCATCAGCACAAATATGTGAATACGCTAAAATAGGTAGCGAGCTGATAGTCACCACCAACAGCTCAAGCTAGACACACATCCTCACTGCAGTGTTTGCTTTCAGCTGCATCTGAGCAGGGCAGAATAAAACATTAATATCAGCCCCTTCACCTCACTGAGCCTGGGCTAAGGCTTTCACCAGGGTGATTTTGAACTCCATTAGTCTTGTATGCTCAGAATGTGAGAAGACTCATATTCATACAAGGTCTGCAACTGGTTGCTAATAAAACCCTACCCTGAGAAATAAATGGACTGTAATAGAACCTCCTCCAGGGCAGTGAAATCTCAACCAGTGAAATATAATCTGTAGCAGAATGATAGGCAACATTCTTCTGCTCCCCCAACCAGCCTTTGCTTGTCCAAACTTCTCCATTTGTGAACCAAAAATCACCAATCATCTGCCAAAAGACAGTAATATTACTTTCTAATGATTTACAAGTTCAAATAAGATGTTTGTTAAACTTAATACAAAGACCCTCTTAGAACAGTATAAACAAAAGGTTAGATTTTTGTATTGAGTGGCTGGCATAATGAAAATTGAATCAAGTAGAGTCCAGTGTCCTCATTAACAAGCTGAAATACAATGTTTTCTGTATCCTTTATCCTTATTTGAGAAATCATGTAAAGTAATATCCCTCATTAAAGAAAATAGCACCCATCTAAAGATTACAATTATAGTTTATTAAATTCAGAGGAAGAGACTTTAAACAAGTTGAAAGAGATGATTATATCCATGTTTAAAAAATAAATGGGCCTGGAGAGATAGCCTAGTAGTTAAGAGCACCGACTGCTCTTGCAGAGGACCCGGGTTCGATCCCCAGCACCCACATGGCAGCTAAGAACCGTCTGTAACACCAATTCCAGGAGAACTCCAGTTCCAGGGGAATCTGAGACATTCTTCTGACCTCCGCAGCATTGCACGACATGGGTGCACAAACCTACATGCAGACAGTACATTCACACACATACAACAATAAATAAAAAAAATAAAAAAAAAAAACTTGTCAGGTTCCTCTTGCATTTCCTGTCCAGGATTCTGGAGGACAAATATGATAATATTTGTGAAACTGTGTTGCATGTTATGGACCAATAGGGGGGTGAAAGGTATTGTTTTCACAAAAATATAGCCAGTGCTTAATACATGTGAATTTTCACTGAACTTCATACCAGCTCTAAATCTAGGACAATCTCAACAGTTAAATAGCAAATGCAGAAAGAATATGAACACATAATTTACTTCACAGAATTTGGTTTGTCCATATATTATAAAAATAATATTTATCTTTCTCCTGGTAAATCTTTTCAAATTGCTTTGGTGATAACTGTTATTTTTAAGCATTCCTCTTATTTGTATTATATTAAGGTATTACAAATTTCCACAATGTTTGGCAGAGTTCTAAACATGGATTCAGCTTACAGTTCTGTATGCTAACATGTGCTTTACTGGCAGGTTCATATAAAGTGGTTACAGTCAATGGATGTATCATAAACAGACAAGCCATCATGAAAAATTTAGAGATCAGAGCTGGATATTTTGGCTTATGCTTGTAATCCTAGCATAGGTCAGGCTGAAAGATCAGGCTATTGCCTTGAGTTTTGAGGCTAGCATGGACTATAAGAGGAAGAACCTCTCTCAAGCAAAGCATGAAAATGAGTATGTGAAAAATCAATCAGGAGGATCAATCAGCGCAGGGTTTCTTTGAGAACAATACAGTCATAAATGAAGTCAAGCTGAGATGAATAATGGGAGCTGAGATAAGGCATGATTCTATACAACAAACACCAGGTGAAGATGATGTACCATTTCTGGCGTTCTCAGCTGTGACATGCAGATCAGAGCTGCATTCAGAATGCTTAGGAGTCATTCAGCCATCAGTACCTACTATCATTCAGCAGCTGAGACTTAATTTGATGTGTCGTTGTTACTGGATAAGGAGCTATCCAATCATCTGGGAAGAATTTTGTGTATGTCTGTAGGGCGTTTGTAATAATAAATACATCCTGGGGCTGGAGAGATAGCCTAGCGGTTAAGAGCACCGACGCTCTTGCAGAGGACCCGGGTTCGATCCCCAGCACCCACATGGCGGCTAAGAACCGTCTGTAACTCCAATTCCAGGAGAACTCCAGTTCCAGGGGAATCTGAGACCCTCTTCTGACCTCCGCGGCATTGCACGACACGGGTGCACAGACCTGCATGCAAACAATACATTCATACACATACAAAAATAAATAATAAAAAAATAATAAATACATCCATGTGCTGCCTAATGATATTTAATTCAGCAATGGACTGTATAAATGATGGCCCTGAAAACTGCACGTATCAGAGCATGACACGACAATTCTCTTAGTTCGTGTAAGTACATGTTGTGATATTTACACAATCTTGAAATTCTTCCTTCTCTGTTGTACCAGTATCACTGTTTGTAGACATATCTATTTAAGATCGATTGAACGTAAAAATTAAGTATTGCGTTCCTAAGTTACATCACTATATATCACCAAACACACAGGTGGAATTTGAGTGAAGATCTGTCATGCCTTTGATCCACTCCTATAAGTAATAAATACAACGTCTTCTGGAGATTCGCATGGGATTAAAAAAAAGGGGGGAGTACAGATAGCAATAGGAAACCTTTTTGTCCAAAACTTGCAATTCAAATCCTAAAACTAATTACGGGAAAAAATTTTGTGGGTTCCCACAAGACAAAATGTCACCACTTAATGGCTGAGAAAAAAGATACAGGTTTGCATTTGAGTAGGATGTACCAAAAGTGCCAACTGAAAGGTTGAACCATGTCTGAACATTGACAGGAAGAAAAGCCTCAGATTTCTATAAACACCGAATCCCTCTGTGGATCCTAATTGTAACAACTATTTATAAGAGTCCTAATGAAACTTAAACTTCTAGGTGCTGCAAGATTTTGTGATATGAGAGACTTTCTTGCCTCGCCCCCCCATAGAAAAAGGAGAAGTATGATGATGATGAAGTCATCCCCAACTGTAAATTGGAGCAACTGTTATAGAGGTAATCTCATATAAAACCAGTAAAACTGCCCTCTGAAATTGACTGATAGACATAAGAACTGTGAAAGATTAATTCTCTATTCAGAACCCCAAATATATACAAATTCCTTAAGCGATTAACTTAAGCAAAATAGATTAATACAGGAGCTCTGACATCAATCAGCAATGGATTATGCTACCAGGGAGATGTTGGCCAGGGAATCCAAGGGCCCTCCAACAAAAGGTAAGCTTCCGTGGCCTATAAACTGTTATACCTGCAAGAAGAGAGGGCGATAAGGCACTGCTGCCGAAAACCTGACCTTAACATGGGAAAGATGTAGTGAAACCATACTTGCAAGTGTACAATTTGTCTCTGGAATTCCAGAGAGAGTTACCAAAGGCCACTCAAACCAAGAGAAAATATGGGTCTCCCTGAGGTCAAGCAAGACTCCACCGCTAGCACCAGATACACCCCACCTGCCTGGAAATTCTGTGGCAGCGAAGGCAGCCATATGCCTGTATATCCAAACCTAATTGCTATTGGCTCTCTACGTGAGGAATACCCATGGCTGATGCCACAAGCTTACAATCTCTACAGGTTAGGAGATGTTTTTAAGGGCCACAGTAAGACCCTGTCATATTTAAAAACAGGAAAAAATATGTGAGTCATGGAGTAACATATCATCCAACATATGTTTCTATACCAAAGTAACCAACCATAACTATTATGCTGTTTAATACCTATATATCTAATGGGCGTGTGCTTTATTGGTAGGATCGAAAGGTTGTTCCTGGACAAACTGTCAGCCCATGAAAGGAAAACAACCAGAATTGACCACAGTCCAAGACAACATCAGTTCCAGAGAAAGTGGACTGTTTGCCTTCTCATCCACCTGTGCCCCTTTCCTAATCCTAGGGAACAATCTCCAGAAGAGGGAGCATGGTAAGAATGTAAGGGCTACGATTTGGGGTGAAGGTGAATCTGCAGCAATGTAGTCTGGACACTCATTTGGATCAACTTGATTGAACCAGAAAACACCCTCACCCCCCACTGATGGTGGGGGCCTTGGTGGGGGTTTGGGCACAAGAGGCCATGCAAATTGGTTTCATAGGAAAGATGCATGTACTCATGGATCATCACTTATAGCTAAAAAGCTAAAAAATGAAAAAAAAAAACAGAGAAAGATGCAGGACAGTTATGGCAAAATGCGTGATCTGGGATGGTTTGGGGTGGGGTGGGTTGGGGGTAAGGGAAGGGAAATATGCCCGGATCTTAAGGGATAAATGATTTATGGAATGCAAAAGACCAATAAAAAAGGAAAAAAAAAAATGTGGATACTAACATAGAAATGAAAACCCAGGTCCTCTGTAAGAGCAGCCAGTGTTCTTAACTGGTGCACCATCTCCCCAGGCTCAAAATATTACATTTTAAATTATGTACTTAAGTTTGAGATCTACTTTAGAGAACTAACAATGGCAGTCACATATCAAATATATTTGAATATGAAATAAGTGAGTCTGGAAATGGATGATAACATAGATTATGATGCAATATTTGACAGAGTACCTGATTATGATTTAATTGATTCAAAAGCAATTTATAATTACCTTAATGTAAAATTACTACCTACTGTAGTTAAGCATAAAATATAGTTGTATTAGTCAGGGTTCACTAAAGAAAAAAAGAAAATAAAAGGAATATATAGATATATATATATAGAGATATATTATATATATATTAGATTATTTTACAAAATAGATTCTGAGTAATCCAACAATGGCCATGCCACTCTAGAGGGGATAGGAATCTGGTAGCTGCTCAATCCAGGAGGCTGGATGTCTCAACGGTCCCAATCCGGTGCTGAAAGCCTGATTGATTCCAGAGATCTGCTAGTCTTCAGTCTACATTGGAATCCAAAGAAGTTGGTCACAGGAGCAAAAGAAGTTGTTCAGGGGGTAACACCCACATTTAGGGTGAGTCATCCTGCTGGCAAATGAAGCCAATGAATATCTCTGTCTTCTCCCTCTCCTATCTCTCTGTCTCTGTCTCTCTCATCTCTGTGTCTCTCTCTCTGTCTTTCTCTCTCTCTGTCTTTCTCTCTCTCTGTCTCATTTCAAGTGTGTGTATGTGTGTGTTTGTGTGTCTCAGTTCAATTAATCCCAGATCCAGTCCAATTAGCAGGATTTGCCACAACAGTAGTTAAAGTTTTATTACAGTATTTCAACTGTAACAAAAACATCTTTTTTCATATCCAAAGTTGTGTCCTTTTTTTGTAGAGACTTTAGATGATGAATGTATGAAAGAGTACCTACATATCATTTAGTAGAATAACAATCTAACAATGGATTGGTTTTCAAATTTTAAACAAATTAGTAGTTTTCCATCATTTTTTTCTTGAGACATGGTCTCCCTGTAGGTACACCAGGCCTGAAAGTAGCTATGTAGACCAGGCTAGCTTCAGTCTGACAATCATCTGGGTCCACCCCGTCCTGGCCCCCAGGCACTGGAGTTACAGGCCCACACCACCATACTGGTTTTTTCTACAAGTATTAAAATATCATACAATTAATGTTTGACCTATAGATGCCTAAGGTTTTTTTACACATACCTATAAACAGAGCCAAGGCATAAGCTTTCAATTAAATGTACCCAAACTGTTTCTCATTGACTGTATGCTACTTATTTGGGAAAGGAAATTTAACTTAGTTCCTTTAAATTGTCCTACAGTAAAAGAAAGTGTTTATAATGTTGATGTTGTATAAAATTTCAGAAAAATAAGAGGCCATTTGACCCAATACAAATTATAAGAAAACAATTAACATTTTAATATTCCCAATTAGTTCAATGTATTACCATTTCCACCAAAACCTACACCTAAATTTTAACTAATCTAAACAATCCACTAAGCCGTAAAATAGCCTATACTTTGTGGATAAAGCTTGGGCGGAGTTGAGCGCCGGAAAAACCCTAAAAAAAAAAATAAAAAAAAAAGAGAGGGAGTGGGAGTGGGGTACATCCTTTCTGGGATACAAATAAAAAACTCTGTGTTCCAATCCTATTGATAATTTTCAATTTTTCTGATCTGAAACAACAATGGGAGGAGAATTTTTATGTTCTCACAGGTAAAAAATCACCAACATAAATGCCTGAAAACATACAACTTATGGCTATGCAGGATGGACTTGGAATGCCAGCAGAGAGGGTTTTGACCCATCTGAACATAAAGAAAGAGGAACCTCAGACCACCTAAGTCACAGACACTGATCATCTCTCTGAATAATATTGGGTTAAACTGTTTTATAATGGGCCCTAATGAAGTTTACCTTCCAAATACTGAGAAACCTTCCTAACTCTAATCCCCGTTATGAAAAAGAAGAAACATGAGAATAAATGAAACCACTCCCAACTGTAAACTAGAGCAATTGTTACAGTGGTAATTTCCTATAAAACAGGCATAACTTATTAATTGACTGATAGGCATAGGAACTGTGAAAGGATATTTTCCAAACTAGAGCCAAATTCAATAATGTAAAGTCTTTATAAGCTGTAAATTAAGCAAAATATATTAATACAGAAAAAGCTCTGACATCAGCAATGAGTTTAAGTCTGCCTAGGAGATGTTGGCTAGGGGATTCAAACCTGGCCCCCCCCAAATTATAAAGAAGGCCTTTTGCCTATAAGTGTGATATATGCAATGAGAAAGGCAGTAAGTCCCGTTGTGAGACCTGGTGTGAGCATGAAAAAATGTTATGAGACGTCACTTGATAGTGTACAACTAGGCCTCTGAAATGCCAGAGAGCGTTAAAGGCCACTAAAGCAATACACAAAATATTGGTCTCCCTGAGACAAGCCAGTCTCCTCCGTCCTCAATATCAGCTATCTCAACAGCCTGGAGATATTGTACAACAGTGGCAGCCAATGTCTATATATATCCCAAAATCTATTTGGCTATTAGCTTGCCTCTGTGGAGGAATAACTCACGGGCGGATGCCACAAGCGTATGTCTTCTAGTGGTTAGGAGATGTGATAAGCCACAAAAAGAACTGGTCACCCTTTATAGGAAACCACAGTTTTGTGGATTAGCATACCATCCAAGCATCTGTGTCTATGCTCACAGCTTAGCTTGACATATAATTGGTACTACTTAAATGCTTGTAACTCCAATAGCTTGTGCTTTGTTAATATGAATAAAAGGGTATCACTGGGAAAGCTGTCAATCTATGAAGGGAAACCACCTGAACAGACTGGAATCCAAAATGACAACTCAAGAAATTAGACGTTTTCTTCTCACCTCACTTGTGCCCCTTTCCCAAAGCCCAGGAACAAACTATGGAAGAGGAGGCATGGTAGAGTATAAGAATGCAGAGAGATAGGGTGAATCGTGAGACTACAGGATTATAGTCTGGACACTCCTGATTGATCAACATGCCTGTGATACAAGCTTCTCAACCTGGACTATGGGAACCTTGGGTTGTTCAAAATTTGGACATAGATACTTGCAAGATTCACCAATTACCTAATTGTAGACTACGGAGTAACATCATGTTTATCTGCAAACAACTGTGTCCATTATATTGTAGAATCCCTTAAAAATAAAAAAAATAAAAATAAAAATAAAAAAATAAAAAAAGATCAGAATAAAATTACATAGTTTCTTTCTTCACATTCTTATACCTACAAAATTCTAGGCTTTTGAAATAGCATTATTGTACTATGCCTTTTAAGTCTACTCCTGGATTCTTCATATTCCACATTGGTCCTATTTCTACCAACAAATTATAACCCATTAATATTAAATCTCAGCACCTATATAGGTAGCCTGTTTAGAAGCTACTAATAGTATCAATTGGTAATATACCAGTCATGTCTACTCTCAACAAGTCTACAGGACAGAGCACACATTGCAATAGAAAACCTTCTGTGGATTGCTAGAAGTAAATGTATGTTAATAGAAATGATCCCCTTTATTGTGAAAATAATATTCTTATTAGTAAGTAATAAACACACTTCTGCAGACCCAAACACATCCATTAAATTAATATATATATATATATATATCTACTATATAATATATTATATGTAGGAAAGCAAAGACTTGTTATTAACAAATGAAACGATTAGTAATAAAATCCTTGAAAGTGTGGAGGCCTATTCAGAGAAAGATTAAAGGCTGTTTCTTGGTACCACCAATTACTGATCTGTGGTATCATTCTGCCACACATATATTACAGGGAAAAGGGAAGACTTAAGACTGCGGCACCAGCAGTGTGTCCTAAACCTGGGGTCCAAAGGCTGACAGCCTTTCATTGCCCACTTGTCTAATCTAACAACTACACCAGACAATGCCCTAATGGCACTCCCAGATCCTCCCAGCTGCTGCCTGATTGGCACTACAGTCTAATTCCCAGACTGCTGCCTGATTGCCACTCTACCGTCCAATATTCCCACTGGGCATTCACCACACATCAGAGCTGGTGATATGATAGGTTTTCTTCCAGCCCCACACCAGTTTCCCCAGGTTGGTGGTCTGCTTGACCCCTGTCCAACCCACTGGTCCACACCAGCTTCCCAGGTTGGTGCCCGTCTGATTGACTGCCATCCAACCCAATGATCACTACTACACAAGCCTCATTACACGCATACATAATGGCCAGTAGTCCTTGTCTGATGGCAAGAAGGACTCATTTTTTATTCACAGCATTTCTGGATTTTTTTTTTTGTTGGTCCTTTCAAGACAGTGTCTTCCCTGCCAGACCAGCTGGTCCTAAGAACTTATCTGTCGAACCAGGCTAGGCCTTGGAACTCTCCCCCTTCTGAGTGCCCCTAGGATTAAATGACTGTGTACCATGCCAGCAGCATTCTTTTCTATTTCCCAGAGTGACATCATATCTCAAGGCCTAGGTTCAGACCCTGTGCCTCAAGCTCCATAATATCACATGTACTAGCATCACCAGCACAAGAACTCATAAGTTCCTTTGATCTCAAGGTGTCACAGGCTTGCTAATGCAGTCAAATCCAGCCTTAGGCCAGGTTTCAGTGTATGGTTAACAGAGAAGAATGAGAGCAGTGATTTAGTCAAAAAGAGGCCCACAGGTGGCTTCCGTTTTTCCCCCCTACACTGATCTTAAAACAGTTACTATCGGCTAGCTACTTGTACTAGCTAATTATTTCCGTTAACCAATACCATTCAAATAGAGAAATGAAATATGAGAAATGTGTGACTCATTTGATACTACACTATTTGATTTGTAAAACTAAAAGACAACATGCTTCAATCTATAACTGTTACTTTCTGCTGTTGTTCGTGTTGGTCTGTATGTGTCAAAATTTGAAAAAGATCCTATGCTTTGCTCAGGCCCTGGTGGACATATGGCCTTACCCCAGCACTAAAGGAGGCAGATATTGAGGTGGTTCTCTATGAGTGAGTTTGAGGCCAGCCAGCTCTACATACTTAGACCCCGTTTCCAAAAAATAAAAACCTTAATGATAATCTTGTGCCATATATATATATATATATATCTATCCATTACTTTAATTATCTATATTTATTTTTAAACAAAATGTGCTTATAGCACGTCATTTCTTTACTTGTTTTGTATTTTCTTCTGTCTTGTTTTGTGCTTATGATTATTCATTTATTTTTTTGGCGAAGTGTCTTTCCTGTAATCCCAAACTAGCCCTGAATGCTCTATTCTGCGAGCAGGCTGGCCTTCATCTCAGCAAGATCACTTGCTTCTCCCTCCCACGTGCCTGGGTTAAAGCCTTGCCAATCATCAAGGTTGGTCAAAATGAAGTCATCTTCACAAACTAATTTTAATTGGTTATCTGAAAAATATATTGTTGGCTAAGCAAGGAAAATAGATAGTTTATCTGTGTGAAGAATCATAAACTCTAAAGAGAGCAACCAAAAAACCCATTACAAGACGCTGGATGTGGCGCGCGTGGAGAGATGCCGCAGCATGTTAGAGCACTGGCTGCTCTTTACAGAGGACACGGGTTCAATTTCCCTGCATACAGACAGAGTTTAACACCTGGCCCTAACTCCAGTTCCGGGCGATCCAACACCCTCTTCTTGAGCTCCATGGCCCCCATTGCATGACATGCGGTTTGCACTTCTTAACACACATGCAGGCAGCAGTTACACATAAATAAAAATTAATAAATAAAACTCTTATCAATAAAAATAAGAAAGAACATATACACTCATTCCAGAATATTCTTTCCCAGAGTGACTGAGAGGACACCCTATTAAAGAGTTATGCTACTCTGCCTTCCACTCTGAATGCAGTTACTCTTACAATCTCTTTGAATCCAAACACTAACATCATTCACAAGTCACAGGGCACAAAAGAAAAGTAACCATGGAGGTGCATTCTGCTGTGGCTCTGACTAGTTCTTAGGTGGAACCTTTCTTTCCACAGTTGACATACTGGTAATATAAATAAATGCTCTTTGACAGCACAGCCTCTGTCTCCGCTCACATCAGCTGTGTGAATGTGGAGAGCTGTGAACAAAAGGTCAGAAAGAAAGCCCAAGTCCATCACTCATGTGCTTCTCCAGAAGATGCTTACAGCCCCCTGGCTGAGTACTATTTCAGTTTTATTTTTAAGGTTTCTATTCCATTTCCCTAAGATTATATGGACATGACCAAGTCTAGTGATAGCACTGAACATGACCTGGGAGGAGATAGCATGCATGTGTTTCAGGAAGGAGTTGCAAAGATGTTAAAATCACACTTCTCAGGATTGTTGTGCTATTTACTGGATTTTCACCAAGTGGAAAGAACAGAAATGGAAAGTTCACTCCTACCTCTCGCAGCACTTGCAAAAGGCCATTGGCAGACCCTACACACAATCGATCACAGATCTTCCAGGACATTGCTCTTCTTGTAGCAGCGGGTGTTTTGTTGGCCTAAAGCTTCTACAGTTATGGCTACTGAATTTTTTATTTTAGAACCCAAAACTTTTTAGTGCTTTTCACTTTTTATCTCTTTGTATAAGATCAATTTGATTTTTTAATACAAATAATAAATTTGCATCATGTTGTCAAGAACATAGTGTTTTGACGAATGTAGAAGAATTGCGGGAATTGTCAAGTTTCATTTAGAAAAATAAATCATAAAACCAAAAACAGAGTAACATTGTTGTATTTTGATAAACTGTAACTGATACCTGTAACATGGATATGTTTTAATGATGAAAAGAGGATGAGATTTCTTAAAATAACTCCCCCCCCGCCAGAAAAACATGGTGTGGGCTATGAAAATTAATGAGTCTGGATGCCTCTTTAATAAAGCTTCTATGAATATGAATTATTGAATTTTCAGATTTAAACAACCATCTTAGAAATATAACAATATAACAAATAAGGAGAAAACCATTGGTACTCCTACAAATAGCTTTTTATTTATCTAAAAATTCAATTCTAGAAAATCTCGATTTCAGTTCACTTACCACCAACGTTCTAGTGACCCTAAAACAAGCTTACCACTTCACCGAATGGAACGAAAAAGACACTGATCCAGGAAGGTAAACTTACAGAAGAGCTGATGCCCAGGATGGGGAAAATTGCATAAGTAGACATCAGAAAGAAAAGACAAGTTAATATGAAAAGTTTAAGACACAGATGCACATCATGCTCTCTGGGACTTCACAGACAATTTAACAACATAATTGGCTTAGCAATGTCATAGAAACAGTAGTAGTCTATACTGAAATCAAGTTCTTGTCCACTTTAATTTCAAATTTGACCTTTTGATATTCGGGCTAAGGAGCAGGTTTTTTCTGGGTTCACAGTACAAAGCCTGAGGCCTCACCCAGCAAATGCTTGGCCTGCGAGCTGCCCCCTCTGCCCTCTGCACCCAGAGTTTGAGACACCATGCTATATAAGGTTACCTGTCCATCTTCTCCATGGCCACACAATCTTATCTGCCGTACTGAAAGTGTGCATGATACTCACCAATGAAATCTGAGTTTCAAAAATGAGCTGTCAGATAAACCGGGAGGGAAGGTGGAGATAGCACAGGCCATGGGATAGAGAGGTTGTAGTGGGGTGGGTATGAAGCTCACAAGGGCTATAAAAGACACAAGGGAGGGGGGTAGGCACCATTTAACCATGCGGTGAAGGGTTGGAATACTGGCCTGCCGGGAGCAACGATCATGGGGTGGGAGGTGAGAGCGAGGTAGCGGGAGAGAAAAGGGGGTAAACCCCGCTTCCGAATATGGGGCGACGGGGACAGTAATCATGCAGAAATGAATGCGAAACATTTCTATGTAATACTTAATAAAAAATATATTTTATGACCTCAAATTCTAGAAATTAATTTTATAAAATTCATGTAACTCCAAATTTTTAAACTTTTAGGCAGTTTTAGTATATTCTATGTTGTTTTTTGGGGGTGTGATATTAAATTTGTTGTGTTTATATTAAATCTCAAATATTTCTGGAGTTGCATAATAATCATTGTTTCCTAGGTACTGCTTGTTTGCATTACATTGACATTAATAAGTTGTTTTGTTTCTGTATTAAAGTACCGGATTTTCTCAATGTTTCAAGCTAGTGTTTTTTCTAGTCTATATATTCCTAATGTACTTTGGTCTTCAGTTTGCTTAACAATATTTCTTCTTACGTTATTTGGAGTTAGACAGCCTTTTATTTTCAGTTTTTGCACATTATTGAAACTTGAAAAATTAGCTTTATTATTTACTCTATTCTCAAGTCTGATCTTCATGCCCCATGCTAGTCTTGAACTCACTACAGAGCTGAGGATATGCTACCTTGAACTTCTGGTTTTGCTGCCCCAGATGTTAAAGTACTGGGATTGCAAGCATGAAGCACTGTGCCTCAGTTTTGTGAGGCTGGAGATTGAATACAGCATGGTAGGCAGCAGTCTACTAACTGATTACATTCTTGCCCCTCCTCTAAAGAAACTGTTCCTGAATTAGAAGACAAGGGAGAGGGGAGCTTGAATTCGGTTTGTTGGGGCGTGGGTAGGTTCGGGATGGGCGCGGGGGGTAGGGTGGGGAGGCGAGGGATGGGGGATGTAGGGCGGGGAGGGGCGAGGGATGGCAGGGCGTCTGCGGATAGTGGAGTGGATGTGGACGGTGATGAGCGATATCTGAGTGACGGGAGGAGCATAATTACGGAGCGGACTGTCGGATGGAATGTCTCTTTTCTTCTATATCTTATCTCTCTTTATTCTTTCTTTTTTCTCTTTCTTCTTTCTTTCTTTCCTTTCTTTCTTTCTTTCTTTCTTTCTGTCTTCTTTCCTCTTTTTTTTCTAAAGATGATGGGAATCCCTGCGTACGCTCCTAATTGAGCCTGGAACTCTTGTACACCACGTCTGCCGCCTCTGTCCCACAGCTATCTACCCAACCTCTGCCTTCTCAAGTATTGCATTAAAGACATGATGCCCAGCAGGCTTTTCATTCTTGAGTTCTCAAAGGAACAGTCTTTCCTTATTTCCACATTGGCAAACTCATTGTTACTTTGTTTTGTAGGTGCAAAGAAGTGCTTTGGTCAACTCAGCAACTGGTAGGCTGTTCTCCTGATATTGTGGAGCTGAAAGGGCTTCCAGGGAATAACAGGCTGACTGTGTTCCTGCTGTAACTCTTAACTATTCTTACTAACTGCTTACAATTGGTCCTAGAAATTCCCAGCCCAAAACAGCAGCTATTGTGTTTATTGCAGTATTCCAGGCATTTTCAAATAATGCAATCATATGTATATTAGTGAAAGTGATTAAATCAAAATTGTGCTTTAATTATTTACAGCGGTATTTCTTTTAAATTGTATTCTTATGTGTTGTCCACCAACATGCATGAAGGAGCTTCGAGGTCAGAAGAAGAGGCCATAGATCCCCTGGAACTGGAATCCTAAGCATGTGAGAGTGGCCATGCGGAGCTGGAAACTGGACTCATCTCCTCTGCCAAGCAATAAGTGCTCTTAAATGCCTGAGTATCCTCTCTGTCCCCCAATTTACAGAAGTTTCTTCTGAAGAACATGGGTTTTTATTAACTTTAATGGATTCCTAGGATAAAATGGGTTCCTAATTATGTTACATGAATAGCATAATTACTAATTAGTTAAAAGCCAAAAAAGTAATTAGAGAATAAAATATAGAGGGACCAAAGTGAGGAATAAAGACATAATTATATCACTCTTTCATGCCAGGAAAGGCGAGCAAATCACAACATTTCAGACCTCAAACAATGAGAAACTGAAGAGTGTCAGGCATTCATGTCCTCAGAAGAGTGGCCTGACCAGGCTCTCTTTCCAAAATATTTGGTCGTGTAACTTCCATTATGATTATGATGGTCAAAAAAGAGCAGTATTCTTAAGTGAAGTGAGATCCTTGGTCCTATGGAAAGACACATAGAGATGCTAAACAGATCACGTGAGATCTCACCTAGGATAGCACTGAGGGTGAAGATATAGGGCCAGACTCCGTAATGGAGAATCAGATTAACTGGACCATATAGACTTTCAAGAAAATATAGGAGATAAGGAATTAAGGAATAAAAAAAGACATTTTAAATGAAAATACCATCATTGCTAAAGAAAAGAGGAAAACATGTTCTCGGGTTAAAAGAACATTAAATCTTTTTTTGTTTGTTGTTTTTTCTTGTCTCTTCGAGCCCGGGTCTCCCTATAGCACCTGCTGTCCTGGAACTCACTCTTGTAGACCAGGCTGGCCTTAAACTCACAAAGATCTGCCTGCCTCTGTCCTCCCAAAGAGCTAGGATTATTTTAACGGCGTGCATCACCATGCCTGGTCTAAGAACATTAAATCTTGACAAGATCAAAGGTAAGATTTCGAGGAAGGCTAGTTTATTGAAAAGCAGGTATATTTACTACATTAGTCATAGTCAGTTAGTCTATTCACAAGAAAATATTAATACAATATATCTTCAGAAATCAGTTCCCATGTGTGATATTAACTAGGCCCCAGGTAACAAGTTAGAGAGTGTTCCTCAGATAACAGAAGGACTCCTGCCCAGGCTGCTGTTTGTTCATTTTCAGAGAAACAAACTTTTATTCAAGATGAACTTTAATTATAACAATGTGCACAAATATACATAACCCAACTTATATATAAAACACAGAAGACATTATTGCTAGTGGAGACTGCTAGTTTATGGCCATTTGCATTTTCAGAAGAGCGGGATCGAAAGGATAATGGCGAAATACTATTTTGAAAACCTACATGGAGGTAATTGTGGTGTTAGTCGCCATAATCTTAGTTTATTATCATATTTCTTTAATCTTCTGCATTAAACCAATCGGAGGGGTAAATTACTTTCCACATTCAGGACTGTTTGGAAAATAAAGGATTTGTGTGTAATTTTAAGGCGAAAAGGGCAAAACATCAACAAATTAAAGTTTTTTTTCTTAACTTGACATCCAAGGTATTTGTTTCTTTTTGGTTAATGCTGCTTTAATGACAGCTTGCTCCCATTTTCCCCAAAGAATGAGACATCACTTTGAGTACAATACAATAACAGAAGTCATGTATTTACCTTGAGTTTCCTGAGATTTCATATAAATGTAAGAAAGACCTAGTGAATGAGATATACACATTGTCTTCAGAAATACTTTGATATGTAACTAACATGCAACCTAATTCATGAAAATAGCCACCAAATTTAGTGAAGACACGTCAAAAGATCATAGATCCATATTGTAAATTTCCTCAACATAAATAGTATTTCCGCTGGTCGAAGGTCAACTGAATATAACATCATTGTTATATTCCCTTTATTCGAAGCAATAACACTCTTTTCATCAAATTCTCTTTTACTTTAGCAAGTATTCGGTAGCTGCTCTGATAGTTTATCTTTTTATCGCACGTGACAAAATACTTGGCTTTAAGGCAACTCAGGTGGGGGGGGTAGGAGAGAGGAATTTTAATGTGTTCTGTTCTCAGAGGCGTGGGATGAGCGCAATCGATTGCTTTGAACACAGGCCCCTGCGTCAGAGGCAGACAGGACACTGCTTGGACTCCTGCTTTTTTTTTTTTTTTTTTTTTTCTTTTTTCCATTTTTATTTATGGCAATGGGGATTCATCTGGCTTTATTCATTAGGCTATGGTTGAGGTCGATCCTCCTACTATTAAGTATCTCAAAGTATATTTAGTAGGGGGTGCTTTCGAGAGGTCTTCCATGTGCTTCCAATTCCTTTTCAAATTGCAATGGAGGACCTACTAATTACCACAAGTTGGAAACCTTAAAAACCCAAACAAAAAGCAAAATCAATCTTTGTGTTAGAGTTTGAGTATTAGAGTGCTCATTGCACACGTTATCCGAGGGTGAGGTGGGTGGTTGGGTGGTGTGCTTCGTGGGGGTGTGGATGGGGTGGTGTTGGAAGCCTGTATGGGGGTCAGAAGCGCGTGTGGATGGTGTGTGGGTGGGGACAGGTCATTCACCCAAGCCCTGCTCTTTATGCTTGCTGAAGGTGGGATGAAGGAGTGAAAAGGGCACACTCCCAAACCTGATTACATTACAAGTTAGCAGTCTTTTACATCAAAGTGTGCTAAGGTCCTTTACCCATCGCTATTTCATAAAAAGCTCTCACAGTTTCTGTCACTTATTAAGCAATATTACAGACCCAAACCATGAATTTAGATTCTCGTGCCGGATTTTCTTGTGAGATGAGCGAAAAAAGTTAAATAAGAATAAAGAAGAAAAAGAGGAAGCGCAAAATACACGAAAAATGGAGGACACCTGTGGGACAAAAAGAAAGGGAAAGTCACCCAGTCCAGGGTCCATTCAGCCCATATAAAATGGCTACGTATCTATGTAAACCTCCCAGTAGGTCATCCACAGTTCATTATACATTTATTTTCCTGGTATTTCTGTAAGGACTTCGTCACGCGTGCTGGAACAGATTCAGGGTTTTTTTCTTCTTTTTTTTGGTACCAAGTTATGGCTCACCTATTCCACAATAGAACTTTTTCTTTACCTTTCCTTAATTTTTATGTGATAATTAGTAAGCCATTATTTCACCTATTTATGGGTTCACAAGCAATATTTCCATAAACTCGCGATGTTTTTTGTATGTTCTTTATCATTGTTATTCTCTTTAAATGAATTATTTAATTTATGACAAAGAATTCTATAGCAGATAATTAGGAAGAAAGTTTTTGCACCAGTTGCTCAAATACATTAAAATAGATACAATTTGATCTTTATTCCCGCTAGACCTTCGCTCTTTCCATAAACTAAGGAGTTTCAGTTTCTTAACAATCAAATGAAAACGGTCTCAGATTTCAGACTCCAGAGATCATTAGAGGATTCTAATATCTATCATTTAGGTTTTGTTGTTCTAACATTGTATGCAAATCCGAGGCGAAAATCTAATTTCACACTGAAATGCTGATGTAAACTGTCGCAGTGTTCTAGGTTGTTTTCCATCATTCACTTCCAGCTAACGTATCTGACAAAAAAGCAACTCTCGAGGACGAAAGGGTTTATTCTGCTTACAATCCTAGGTAACTGTCCATCATTTCAGAGAAGTCATGGGAGGAACTCTGACAGCAAGTTGCATCACATCCACAGTCAACACGTGGATGAGAAGGCTGGAGAGATGGTCTCAGTGATTGGAAAGCACCGGACTGCTCTTGCAGAGGACCCATGGTTCAATTCCCAGCCTACCCACATATGGTGCCTAAGAACCTTCTTTAACTCCCGCTCCAGGGGAATCCGACACCCTCTTCTGACCTCTGCGGCATTGCACGACACAGGTGCACAGACCTGCATGCAGACAGTACATTCATACACAAACAGAAATAAATAAAAATAAAAATAAAAATAAAAATTTTTTAAAGATTATGTAAGTTTCTCTTCTTTTATTCTTAGAAAGCTTATGACAATTTGTGTAAGAAATGACACACTATGAAACTGTATAGCAAACAGTTATAACAATACTAAGCTACCAAAAAAGTCTGAACAAGTCTGAAATCAGTCTAACAGTCTGAAATCAATCAGGAATATCCATCATGGATGACGGCATTGTGCCCTTTCAAAAACAAATGAGCAAATCAACCAAAACCATTAGAATCAGGGAAAAATTTCAGTGATGTAGCACAGTGCTATGTCGATTTACAATAAGTCATTGTTTTCTCTCCACCAATTATTACCAGCTAGGAAGTCACATAAAATATATTTAGTTCACAATTCAACCTTAATATAAATGACACTGAATTAAGTTTGACTATAAAATTTTCTCTGTGAACTAAAGAAAGTGAGTGCTTAATTTGTTTAGAGACATTCAGAGTGACAGAATCTTTAAGTCACAATCTTCTCCAATCTATATAACTGCAGAAAGGAAAGAGACAGGTTGGTTTCTTGTTAACTCTGGAAGCTCCCAGAAATACCTGCTGTGTGCAGTTCACTTCCTTATGAGCTAATTCTCTCCACACCTAAGGATATGTTGAAACACAGGCTTTCTAGTTTGTGTCTTGAAGACTACTGATTTATTTTCCTGGACTGGGAAGGTTCCATGCCCCCTCTTCCTCTGTGCTCTGTGTAGGAATTAGGGCTCCAAGCTAATCCCGGACTGAATCCCTGCTGATACTTTCGGCCTTGGACTTGATCCTGCCTTTCAGACCTTCAAAGTCCACAGTGTGCATTTGGCACCCTGTTTCCCATAAATGCCTTGTCTGCATTTTGCGGGATCATAAGAAGATTTAGGAAAGTATTTTGGACAGAGAGGAGCCTACTGAGTAAGAATTGGATGAGCTTTTAGCAATGCGGTGGAAGCCAAGAGAAAGCCCAGGCATCGTTGAGGGGTGTTTGTTGGTGTGCGCTAGCAGATCTGATATATCTGCCTGATCCTGGATCTCAATCCTGAAGAACCTAGGGCTGCAAAGAAATGTCATCACTGAGCTTCGTACGAAGGTATGAGTTAACCATCACCTTCAGCAGAAGAAGAGTTTGTGTCAGACCCCAGGAGATCTCCGGACATAGGTTTTTTAATTGAGATATTTCTCTTTATCAGACAACTAGTAAGATGGACAATGGAAGATCCTCAGTGGAGGACCGTGGCCGGCCTGGTTCCCAGCCATGGTCACATGGGGTCCTGTGGGGTTCATGCCGTCAGTTGGAGACTTCCGTTCACACTTTTCGAGGAAGGTTACAGCTCTTCTGGACTCCTTGCAGCCTGATCTCAGTGCTCTGAGCTAAGCTGATGGACGGTAGTCTCATTGCTGCAGGGGAACTGTCCCCTTGGCCCTAGTGGTGACCTCATCAGATACAGACAGCCACCTTTGTGTGTTCCGTGCCTTCACATATGACCTTGGTCTTCAGGTTGAATGCACCTACAGGACTTAGTAGCTTAAGCCTTTGTTTTAACATCAGACACATAGCAACTATGGACATCTGCACATGACTGAGTCCCTCAGCTTTCCATCTTGGAGAGGAGGTGCACAAGAAGCCTCACCCATTCCTAAGGAGATATTGGCTGTTAATGATTGTTGTAGGAAGGGGTTTCGTTTTCTCTAATGGGGTAGCACTGGGGGTTCAGGTGGGATAAGGATTTCAGAGGAAAAGAAAATAGGATACCAGAGGGTAATGGAAAGGGAGGATATAATTACAATATAGTGTATATATGTACTATGAAACTGTCACAAAATAGATAAAAAAATTAAAATCTAAAACAACAGTCACTTAATATTTAAATACACTCTATTCTCAAAACTTGAATAGGCTCTCCACTCAAAAAATGGCACCAATGACCCATTATCAAAGTGAATAATTGCTTGGCTATGTGTAAAATCAGGTTGAAATCTTCTAGGGTTTTTGAAAGCTTTTGAATGTCATAATGGGCCCAACAGTGTAAATCTGAAATTATATTATGTGGGTTCAAAAAAATTAAATAAAAAGAAGGAAAAGTAAATTCATTCACATACTGTTATTCAAACTCAAATGGACTGGATGCCTTTGGTACTGGGGGAAACAATCAGATTAACCTCAAAAGCCAGCAAGTCCGGAATATTTTCTGTCTGCTGTACACTAAGCTTCAAGTTGTCTTACATTTATTTCCTTGTAAAAACAGATTAACACCACAAGCCAACAGTCTCATGTGCTCTCCTTGGAATAGCGTCTACTCTTCTCTCTGGCTGAGACACAGCTGATAAAATGGAAGAAGGCCCAGAATTTTTCAAAGAAAGTAATGAGATGACTTTGCTCACTAAAATAATATTAAGACATGCAATGCATGACTTCTTAAACTTCTTTTATTGCCTTTTAAGACCTATTCTCTTAACATACACATTAATTTCTTGCACTTATATCTTTTCTTCTGAAAGTCCTTTCTTAACTTTCTTCATGATAAGATTTATAGACAAAAATCCCTCAATTGTTCTAAAAAAAGTTTTCTTTGTTTTTCAACTTGATATATAATTTTATCTGGCATAGAACCCTGCATTTGATTTTTAACATTCATAATTTAAAATGAAAACATGTATTCAGCTTAAATTTACTTTATAATTTGAAGACAATCATTGCCAGTATAAAATAAAACAATTGCCTTGGGGCTGGAGAGATAACTCAGCAGTTAAGAGCACTTGCTGTTCTTGCAGAGGATCTGGGTTCAGATCTCAACACCCACATGGTAGCTCACAACCATCTGTAACTCCAGTTTCAGGGGATCCAAATCATCTGGGCTTCACGGGCACTGCATGCATACGGTGCACATACATATACACGGGCAAAACACTCATGCACATAAAATAAAAATATTTAACTTGAAGTGCCAGGACTGTCCTAGTTACATTTCTGCCACCTTAATGAAATACCCTGAGTAAATCAAAAAAGGGGAGAAAGGGGTGTATTTGGTTGACAATTCCAAGTTACAGTTGATCATTTCTGGGAAGTCAAGGCAGAAACTCAAGCAGCTAGTCACACCACATGGTGCAGACCAGAGGGAGAATAGTGGCAACCTTGAACCCCTGCTCTCCCTATCTTCCTCCTCTTACACTGCTCACCACGCTCTCTAAGGGATGGTCTCTCTACACTGTGCTGGGTCTTCCTAGAGCAGTTATACTCAAGACGTTCTCCATAGACACAGCCTCAGACCATCCTCATCCACATATTTCCTCATTAAGACCATCTTCCTAGATGGTTCTAAGTTGGGTCAACTTGATAGTTAAAACAAGGGGCAAGAGAGGGTTGCTGGCACAGTTCTTGACTTCTTCTTGACCCCAGGGCCAGGTCAGGCTTGCTTATCCTGGCAAACAAGTTATATACTGTCCTTATCCTGCTTATCAAGTGACAGGAAGGGAGCCTGGCACTGTGGACTGGCTTCCCTGACATCCCAGAATAAGAACCACAGTTAGGACACAGTAGCAGGCTATTCTGATTCCTCATCCACAATCTTTACCTTTCACCACCAAAAGACTGACACTCTATTGGTGACCAAGAATGAACTGCTTTTCAGTTGGGTATTTATTAAATAAACACTTTCCAAGTGTCAGCCACATACAAGTCAGGTTGCTTAGCATTGGATAAGGGATCATCTCACTTGCATTACAGCAAGCCTTTATTAGGCACCTTCTGTACACATACGGTTAGAATTTGGGTTGGGACTAATGAAATGGCATCATTGTGGAGCTCAGGATCTGCTGAGAGGCTGGTGATTCATGAAGAAGCTGACAAAATCATGTCAGGAATATGTGTTGGCATACCACTGTTATTCAAATCAAATGCCTTCCCAGCCCTCTTCCATTTTATCAGCTGTTGCATACCAGGGGAAAATCAATTACAGAAAATTTGTTCTAAGAAAATGCAAGAATGTAATGTGAGCAAAGTAACATAAGAATGCTAGCTAAAGCTAATGTTGCTACCCTAACAAAGCAGGAAACAAACTGATCAAATGGAAAATAGCATACAAGGCTTGAAAATAAAGCCAGAGAACTGGATCACTCAAGCAAAGAATATGAAATTTTAAAAACCCACAGGAATGGAATATATATATATATATATATATATATATATATATATGTAGGAAAACAAATGACTTGTTACTTAACAAATGAAGATTAGTAATAAAATCCTTGAAAGTGTGGAGGCCTATTCAGAGAAAGATTAAAGGCTGTTTCTTGGTACCACCAATTACTGATCTGTGGTATCATTCTGCCACACATATATTACAGGGAAAAGGGAAGACTTAAGACAGCGGCCAGCAGCTGTCCTAAACCTTGGAGCCAAAGGCTGACCACCTTTCCACTGCCCACTTGTCTAATCTAACAACTACACCAGACAATGCCCTAATGGCACTCCCAGATCCTCCAAACTGCTGCTTGATTGGCACTCTACAATCTAATTCCCAGACTGCTGCCTGATTGGTACTCTACAGTCTAATTTCCACCTGGGCACTCACCACACAGCACAGCTGGTGACCTGATAGGTCTCCTTCTGCCCCACACCAACTTCCCAGGTTGGTGGTCTGCTTGACCACTGTCCAACCCACTGGTCCACACCAGCTTCCCAGGTTGGTGGTCTGATTGACTGCCATCCAACCCAATGATCACTACTACACAAGCCTCATTACACGCATACATAATGGCCAGTAGTCCTTGTCTGATGGCAAGAAGGACTCATCTTTTTATTCACAGCATTCTGGATTTTTTTTTTTTTGGTCTTTTCAAGACAGGGTCTCCCTGCAGCCCCAGCTGTCCTAGAACTTACTCTGTAGACCAGGCTGGCCTTGAACTCTGCCTTCTGAGTGCTAGGATTAAAGGCATGTGTCACCATGCCCAGCAGCATTCTGTTTCTATACCCAGAGTGACATCATATCTCAAGGCCTAGGTTCAGACCCTGTGCCTCAAGTTCCATAACATCATGAGTACTTGCCAATGCCTTTGATCTCAAGGTGTCACAGGCTTGCTAATGCAGATGCAAGTCCTGCCTTAGGCCAGGTTTCAGTGTAAACAGAGAAGCAGGTGATTTAGTACAAAAGAGGCCACAGGTGGCTTCCGTTTTCCCTACACTGATCTAAAACAGTTACTTGGCTAGTACTTGATACTAGATAATTGATTTCTGTAACAATACCATCAAATGAGAAAATGAGAAATGTGTGACTCATTTGATACTACAAATATTGATTTGTAAATAACAAGACAACATGCTTCAATTATAACTGTTACTTTGTGTGTGTGTGTGTTGGTATGTATGTGCAAAATTTGAAAAATGAATCTGATGCTTTGCTAGGCATGGTGACATATGCCTTTAATCCCAGCACTAAGGAGGCAGAATGAGGTGGTTCTCTATGAGTGAGTTTGAGGCCAGCCAGCTCTACATACTTAGACCCCGTTTCCAAAAAATAAAAAACCTCTAATGTATATATCATTGTGCCATATATATATATATATATATATATCCATTAATTATGATTATATAATATTTATTTTTCAACAAAATGTGATTATAGCACTGTCATTTTTTATTGTTTTGTATTTTTCTTTGTCTTGTTTTGTGTATGGATTTATTCATTTATTTTTTGAGAAAGGGTCTTCCTGTAAGCCCAACTAGCCTGAATGCTCTATTTGGAGCAGGCTAGCCTTGATCTCAGAGAGATCCACTTGCTTCTCCCTCCCAAGTGCTGGGATTAAAGCCTTGCAATCATCAAGGTAAAATGAAGTCATTTCACAAATATATTTTACATGGTTATCTAAAATATATTGTTGGCTAAGCAAGGAAAATAGATAGTTTATCTGTGTGAAGAATCATAAACTCTAAAGAGAGCAACCAAAAAACCATTCACAAGACGCTGGAGTGCAGGAGTGGAGAGATGCCGCAGCAGTTAAGAGCACTGGCTGCTCTTACAGAGGACACGGGTTCAATTCCCTGCATACAGACAGAGTTTAACACCTGGCCCTAACTCCAGTTCCAGGGGCTCCAACCCTCTTCTGAGCTCCATGGCCATTGCATGACATGGGTGCACTTAACACACATGCAGGCAGTTACACATAAAATAAAAATTAATAAATAAAATCTTATCAATAAAAATAAGAAAGAAATATACACTCCATTCCAGAATATTCTTTCCCAGAGTGACTGAGAGGACACCCTATTAAAGAGTTATGCTACTCTGCCTTCCACTCTGAATGCAGTTACTCTTACAATCTCTTTGAATCCAAACACTAACATCATTCACAAGTCACAGGGCACAAAAGAAAAGTAACCATGGAGGTGCATTCTGCTGTGGCTCTGACTAGTTCTTAGGTGGAACCTTTCTTTCCACAGTTGACATACTGGTAATATAAATAAATGCTCTTTGACAGCACAGCCTCTGTCTCCGCTCACATCAGCTGTGTGAATGTGGAGAGCTGTGAACAAAAGGTCAGAAAGAAAGCCCAAGTCCATCACTCATGTGCTTCTCCAGAAGATGCTTACAGCCCCCTGGCTGAGTACTATTTCAGTTTTATTTTTAAGGTTTCTATTCCATTTCCCTAAGATTATATGGACATGACCAAGTCTAGTGATAGCACTGAACATGACCTGGGAGGAGATAGCATGCATGTGTTTCAGGAAGGAGTTGCAAAGATGTTAAAATCACACTTCTCAGGATTGTTGTGCTATTTACTGGATTTTCACCAAGTGGAAAGAACAGAAATGGAAAAGTACTCTCTACTCTGCAGCTTGGCAAAAGCCTGGCAGACCATACACAATGATCACAGATTCAGGACATGCTCTTGTAGCAGGGGTGTTGGCTAAAGCTTTACAGTATGGTACTTGAATTTGATTTTAGAAACCCAAAACTTTTTAGTGCTTTTCACTTTTTATCTCTTTGTATAAGATCAATTTGATTTAATAAAAATAATAAATTTTGTACATGTTGTCAAGACATAGTGTTTTGAAGAATGTAGAATTTGGGGAATTGTCAATTTCATTTAGAAAAATAAATCATAAAACCAAAAACAGAGTAACATTGTTGTATTTTGATAAACTGTAACTGATACCTGTAACATGGATATGTTTTAATGATGAAAAGAGGATGAGATTTCTTAAAATAACTCCCCCCCCGCCAGAAAAACATGGTGTGGGCTATGAAAATTAATGAGTCTGGATGCCTCTTTAATAAAGCTTCTATGAATATGAATTATTGAATTTTCAGATTTAAACAACCATCTTAGAAATATAACAATATAACAAATATGAGAAACACCATTGGTATCCTACAAATAGGTTTTTATTTATCTAAAAATAATTTAGAAAATTCTAGATTTCAGTTCACTTTACAAAGTTCTAGTGACCCTAAAAACAGCTTACCACTTACCGAACTGGAACGAAAAAGACACAGATCCAGGAAGGTAAACTTACAGAAGAGCTGATGCCCAGGATGGGGAAAATTGCATAAGTAGACATCAGAAAGAAAAGACAAGTTAATATGAAAAGTTTAAGACACAGATGCACATCATGCTCTCTGGGACTTCACAGACAATTTAACAACATAATTGGCTTAGCAATGTCATAGAAACAGTAGTAGTCTATACTGAAATCAAGTTCTTGTCCACTTTAATTTCAAATTTGACCTTTTGATATTCGGGCTAAGGAGCAGGTTTTTTCTGGGTTCACAGTACAAAGCCTGAGGCTACCCAGCAAATGCTGGCCTGGAATGCCCCTCTGCCTCTGCAGCCAGAGTTTGACACCATGCTATATTAAGGTTCCTGTCATCTTCTCCATGGCACACAATCTTATCTGCAGTTACTGAAGTGTGCATTATTACTCAAATGAAATCTTCATTTCTCAAAAATGAGCTGCAGATAAACCTTGAGTTAAGTTAGAAGCACAGGCATTTATATAGATTTTATTTTTGTTTTAGAATCTCACAATGTATAAAATACAACAAGGATTTGGTAGTCACCATAACCAGCTGTGAATGTTTTAGAATGCTTCCTTTTAGCAAAGAATTTTTATTTTATTATCTATGTAGTCGTTAATAAAATTTTTAAACCCCTCTTCCTAATATTTTTCTACTTTTACATAATCATCATAAATTATATTCTAAACATTTCTATGTAATATTAATAAAAATATATTTTATGACTCAATTCATATAAATTAATTTATAAAATTCATGTAACTTCCAAATTTTTCAACTTTTAGGCAGTTTTATTATTTCTATGTTGTGATATTAAATTTGTTGTGTTTATATTAAATCTCAAATATTTCTGGAGTTGCATAATAATCATTGTTTCCTAGGTACTGCTTGTTTGCATTACATTGACATTAATAAGTTGTTTTGTTTCTGTATTAAAGTACCGGATTTTCTCAATGTTTCAAGCTAGTGTTTTTTCTAGTCTATATATTCCTAATGTACTTTGGTCTTCAGTTTGCTTAACAATATTTCTTCTTACGTTATTTGGAGTTAGACAGCCTTTTATTTTTCAGTTTGCACATTTATGAAACTTGAAAAATTAGTTTTATTTATTTTACTCATTTTCAAGTCTGATTCTCATGCATCCCATGCTAGTCTTGAACTCACTACAGAGCTGAGGATAACCTTGAACTTCTGGTTTTGCTGCCCCAGATGTTAAAGTACTGGGATTGCAAGCATGCACCACTGCGCTCAGTTTTGTGAGGCTGGAGATTGAATACAGCATGGTAGGCAGCAGTCTACTAACTGATTACATTCTTGCCCCTAAAAGAAACTGCTTCCTGAATTAGACTAAAGGGATAGGGGAGCTTTTCATTGTTTTTCTTTTTTGTTTTCTTTTTCTTTCTTGTTTTCTTTTTCTTTCTTTCTTTTTCTTTCTTTCTTTCTTTCTTTCTTTCTTTCTTTCTTTCTTTCTTTCTTTCTTTCTTTCTCTCTCTCTCTCTCTTTCTTTCTTTCTATCCTTCCTTCTTTCCTTTCTTCTTTCCTTCTTTCTTTCTCTCTCTTTTCTCTCTCTTTCTTTCTTTCTTTTTTTCTTTCTTTCTTTCTTTCTTTCTTTCTTTCTTTCTTTCTTTCTTTCTTTCTTTCTTTCCTCTTTTTTTTTAAGATGGGAATCCCCTGGTAGCTCCTAATTGGCCTGGAACTCTGTACACCAGTCTGGCCTTGTTCCCACAGCTATCTACCCACCTCTGCTTCTCAAGTATTGGCATTAAAGACATGATGCCCAGCAGGCTTTTCATTCTTGAGTTCTCAAAGGAACAGTCTTTCCTTATTTCCACATTGGCAAACTCATTGTTACTTTGTTTTGTAGGTGCAAAGAAGTGCTTTGGTCAACTCAGCAACTGGTAGGCTGTTCTCCTGATATTGTGGAGCTGAAAGGGCTTCCAGGGAATAACAGGCTGACTGTGTTCCTGCTGTAACTCTTAACTATTCTTACTAACTGCTTACAATTGGTCCTAGAAATTCCCAGCCCAAAACAGCAGCTATTGTGTTTATTGCAGTATTCCAGGCATTTTCAAATAATGCAATCATATGTATATTAGTGAAAGTGATTAAAAATCAAAATTGTGTTTAATTATTTACAGGTATTTCTTTTAAATATGTATTTTATGTGTATGTGCACCACATGCATGCAGGAGCTTCGAGGTCAGAAGAGGGCATAAGATCCCCTGGAACTGGAATCATAAGCATGTGAGAGTGGCCATGCGGAGCTGGAAACTGGACTCATCTCCTCTGCCAAGCAATAAGTGCTCTTAAATGCTGAGCTATCTCTCTGTCCCCCAATTTACAGAAGTTTCTTCTGAAGAACATGGGTTTTTATTAACTTTAATGGATTCCTAGGATAAAATGGGTTCCTAATTATGTTACATGAATAGCATAATTACTAATTAGTTAAAAGCCAAAAAAGTAATTAGAGAATAAAATATAGAGGGACCAAAGTGAGGAATAAAGACATAATTATATCACTCTTTCATGCCAGGAAAGGCGAGCAAATCACAACATTTCAGACCTCAAACAATGAGAAACTGAAGAGTGTCAGGCATTCATGTCCTCAGAAGAGTGGCCTGACCAGGCTCTCTTTCCAAAATATTTGGTCGTGTAACTTCCATTATGATTATGATGGTCAAAAAAGAGCAGTATTCTTAAGTGAAGTGAGATCCTTGGTCCTATGGAAAGACACATAGAGATGCTAAACAGATCACGTGAGATCTCACCTAGGATAGCACTGAGGGTGAAGATATAGGGCCAGACTCCGTAATGGAGAATCAGATTAACTGGACCATATAGACTTTCAAGAAAATATAGGAGATAAGGAATTAAGGAATAAAAAAAGACATTTTAAATGAAAATACCATCATTGCTAAAGAAAAGAGGAAAACATGTTCTCGGGTTAAAAGAACATTAAATCTTTTTTTGTTTGTTTTTTCTTGTCTCTTCGAGACAGGGTCTCCCTATAGCACCTGCTGTCCTGGAACTCACTCTGTAGACCAGGCTGGCCTTAAACTCACAAAGATCTGCCTGCCTCTGCCTCCCAAGAGCTAGGATTAAAGGCGTGCATCACCATGCCTGGTCTAAGAACATTAAATCTTGACAAGATCAAAGGTAAGATTTCGAGGAAGGCTAGTTTATTGAAAAGCAGGTATATTTACTACATTAGTCATAGTCAGTTAGTCTATTCACAAGAAAATATTAATACAATATATCTTCAGAAATCAGTTCCCATGTGTGATATTAACTAGGCCCCAGGTAACAAGTTAGAGAGTGTTCCTCAGATAACAGAAGGACTCCTGCCCAGGCTGCTGTTTGTTCATTTTCAGAGAAACAAACTTTTATTCAAGATGAACTTTAATTATAACAATGTGCACAAATATACATAACCCAACTTATATATAAAACACAGAAGACATTATTGCTAGTGGAGACTGCTAGTTTATGGCCATTTGCATTTTCAGAAGGAAAACAAAAGTTTCTGCATAAGGTGTTAATGTTGCTACTGCAGCTTGCTCCCATTCCAAGACTGAGACAATAACAGAAGTCATGTATTTACCTTGAGTTTCCTGAGATTTCATATAAATGTAAGAAAGACCTAGTGACTGAGATATACACATTGTCTTCAGAAATACTTTGATATGTAACTAACATGCAACCTAATTCATGAAAATAGCCACCAAATTTAGTGAAGACACGTCAAAAGATCATAGATCCATATTGTAAATTTCCTCAACATAAATAGTATTTCCGGTCGAGTAAACTGATAAATCATTGTTATACCATATTAGAAGCAAACACTTTCACAAACCTTATTTAGCAAGTATTCGGAGCTCTGATCAGTTATCTTTATCGCTACTGTGACAAAATACTTGGTAAGGCAACTCAGGGGGGGAGGATTTACTGTAGTCTGTTCTCAGAGGCTGTGGGAAGGCATCGATTGCTTTGGAACAAGGCCCCTGGTCAGGAGGCAGACAGAGACACCTGCTTGGACTCTGCTTTTTTTTTTTTTTTTTTTTTTTTGATTTTTTTTCTTTTTTCCATTTTATTTAGGCAATGGGATCATTCTGCTTATTCATAGGCTAGGTGGTTGCTCCTCTATTAAGTCTCTCACAGTCATATTTAGAGGGGTGCTTTAGAGAGGTCTCCCAGGTGCTTCCAAATCCTGTCAAATTGACAATGGAGACTAATTACCACAGAGTTGAACCAAAACCAAACAAAAGCAAAATCATCTTTGTGAGTATTAGAGTGCTCATGCAGCAGTTTAGCGAGGTGACAGGGCATTTTCACCAGCCCTGCCATTTATGCTTGCTGAAGGGATGAAGAGTGAAAAGGGCACACTCACAAAACTGATTACAAGTTAGCATTCTGTTTACATCAAAGTGTGAGCAAGGTTTTACCTCAGGTAGATTTCCCATAAAAAGCTCTAACAGTTTCAATTATAAGCAATATTACAGAACAGAACCAGAATTAGATCTAGTCAAGGATATTTCTTTGTGGATGAGAAAAAAAGTAAGAAAAGAAAGAGTAAGGCAAAATACACGAATGTAGGAACATGTTGACAAAAAGAAGTTGAAATTCACCCATCCATCTGTCATTCATCCATATAACTGTCTACTTATCTATGTAACCAGGGCATCTACATTTATTTTCCTGGTATTTCTGTAAGGACTTCGTCAAGGTAACAGATTCAGGGTACCAAGGTATGGCCGCACCTATTCCACAATAGAACTTTTTCTTTACCTTTCCTTAATTTTTATGTGATAATTAGTAATGACTATTATTTCACATATTTATGGGTTCCAATGCAATATTTCCATAAATAGCGATGTAGTGCTTTATACTTGTTATTCTCTTTAAATGTAATATTTAATTTATGACATAAGTTCATAAGCAGATAAATTTAAGAAAGTTTGCCCAGGTTGTAAAATACATCAACATAGCATAAATTGATCTTGATTTCCCGCTAGACCTTCGCTCTTTCCATAAACTAAGGAGTTTCAGTTTCTTAACAATCAAATGAAAACGGTCTCAGATTTCAGACTCCAGAGATCATTAGAGGATTCTAATATCTATCATTTAGGTTTTGTTGTTCTAACATTGTAATGCAAACTCGAGGAAAATTAATTTCAACTGAAATGCTGATGTGAAACTGTGTGTGTTCTAGTTTTGTTTCCATCACAGTAAAGTATCTTGACAAAAAGCAACTCTGAGGAGAAAGGGTTTATTCTGCTTACAATCCTAGGTAACTGTCCATCATTTCAGAGAAGTCATGGGAGGAACTCTGACAGCAAGTTGCATCACATCCACAGTCAAAAGTGGAGAGAAGGCTGGAGAGATGGCTCAGTGATTGAAAGCACCGACTGCTCTTGCAGAGGACCCAGGTTCCATTCCCAGTACCCACATGGCAGCTAAGAACCTTCTTTAACTCCAGCTCCAGGGGAATCTGACACCCTCTTCTGACCTCCGCAGCATTGCAAGACACGGGTGCACCAACCTGCATGCAGACAGTACACTCATACACATAAAAAATAATAAAAAGGTGGAGAGAGACAAATGTTGTCTATGACGCCTACTGATGCTCACTGCCCTTTCTTACCTTTTAGCGTGCAAGGACCAAACCAAGAAGTGGCATGGCCCACGTTCACAGTGGGTCTTCTCCCCTCAGTCAACAATCAAGAAAATCTCCCACATACAAGCTCACAGGTCAGTCTCCATAGCCAGTCTCCGTAGCAAGCTCCAGGCCATGTAGGGCTACAGCCCCAGGTAGCACTACCCTGTCCGGAAACCACAACACAAACAAACAAAACCTAGCTCTCAATCTCCATCCGGCATAAATACCTTCTCTAGGTTTTTGTCGGTGGGGAATTCAAAAACAAAGGGAAGAAATCTAACAAAATGGGAACATTTCAGATTTATATAGTCAGTAATGCTGCTAGCGAATCAGCATAGTAACATTCTTTTTTTTTCAAAGAATATATTTTTATTTATTATTTTATGTGTATGAGTGTACTGTCTGCATGTAGGTTGGTGCAGTAACATTCTTAAGTGAGCAACATAGGATGCTCACAGTGGGTATCTGAAGCCCTATTCTGGGCGGGATCCTGAAGCATGAACGTGAGTGAGCTGAGAGCAATGTCTTCCCACAGGCTTTCTGTTTTCCTCTAAGCCCTCCATTTAAAGGAGACCAGTAGTGCTATCTGAACTCATGTAATGCTGTGAGACTTACCTGAGGTTGTATTGTTTCATCTTCTCATTGCCATTAAATTTATTTCTGTTAACAATTTCTGTGAAAATAGAAAAGTCATTAACTATGGATAATGAAACCTCATATCCAATTTTGCGTACCATCTAAAAATAATATAAACTTATATGAATATCAAGCAGAAAAAATATCAATCAATCAAAATATTTTGAAGTGAAGTCATCACCAATCAGGAGTGTTTTTCACAAGCCATTGGAGGCAGAGAAGCCAAGCATTCTGACTTGTTCCTTGTGGATGAGAGACAGGACTGTATGTGCTCTGAGGAAAAAAAAAAAACAGGATGGATTTAATGTTAGGATCAGCAGGAAATCATACTAACAATGTGTGGAGCGATCCCCTGAAGGCTGAGGGAAGAAATATGTACATTTATGGAATATGAATTCACTTCATATCTCAGTATATCTTAACACTATGTCACAGACATGTTTACTTAAATTCAAGAAATGCATTCTCCTTGTGGAATAAAAATATTTCTTAAGAACCTCATTTGGTTGTATGATGACTCTCATCAGAATAAACTGTCAGAGGAGATAAATCTTCAATTTCAATCAGTCTGAAGCTTGAGAAGCCAGCATCAGGCAGCATTAGACATTGTATCTGTGAATGTGCTATTATCTCAGGGACTGTGTGAACTCTATTTTCATCAAGGGAGAGACAGCCTTTTCCCAGTAGTCTACAGATCACCTAAGTACCTGAGTAGGTGTCCACTGATCAGTTATTGGTGACAACGTTTAGAAAATAATGATTTCCATATATTTTCTAAGCCCCATGCACAGCATTTACCCATTGGTTCAGCTTTGTTATCAATAAAACCATTTAAAATGTGTTTGCAGTAACATATTATTATGTTTAATCCTTTCTTCTACCCTCTAATTCACACCCTATTATTATCTGAATAATTTAGTAGCAGTAAAAGAGATATGGGGTTTTTAGTGAACTCTATTTTATCAAAAGAGAGACAGAGGTGGCATTTTCCCAGTAATCTACAGATCACTTAAGTACCTATTTAAGGACAGTAATCAGGTGTCCACTGATCTCTGATTGGTGATGACTTTTAAAAATTAATGATTTTCCATATATTCTCCATATATAAAACATGCTCCACTCCTGATTTATGGTCCTCTTATCATTTAATACTTGATAACCTATTTTATATATTCTCATGATTTATTTATCATATTACTTTAATTTGTCAAAGAAAAGTCAAATTTATGCACTCTAACAAGAAGATTGGGATTTGAATAATTGAAAATATTTTGAGATTAACTGTTTCACTGCCAGAAAGATGACTTCAAAGTAAAAAATGTGACACTTTCAGTTCTGAGATCATTTTGAATGGAAATTAATCTATTACTTGAAAACTTTTATTATGGCTTTATCTACTCACTTATTTAAACAATGTGTAAATAATTACATTAAATAACTTTATCAAAGGTAATGCATTGAGAGTCTGGCAAACCAAGTTTAAAATATTATCTAATCTCAGCATTTAGGAAAGGAATTTTCAGACTGTGTACAATTAGATTATAATGTGCAATTCTCATTCAAAACACATTCATTCATTCAATAAATTTGTACATGTTTAGTAAGAGTTGTGTGCCAGGCACAGTTCCTTATTAGATACAGAGAAAGAAGCAACCATTGGAAGGAGACAAATGTATAATAAAAATTCTATGCCAGGTGGGAAATGCATTCTGCTAATAGTAACACAGAGAAGGAAGATGAGGATGGCAACCCTGGTGGGGACTGTGTAGCGGGGATGGCCGGAAAAAGCCTCACACAGGAGGGGACTAGGAACATGCTGAAGAAGTAGCGGCTCATGCAGATATGAAAGCAGAAAAGCTTTTCATCATAAGGAAAGTTGAGACTTATAAATCAAAATAAATCATCTTTATAAGTAGGTAATAACATGTAATAGTGGAATTTCCAAGACAAGGACAGTTAATCATATGTTTTCAGAACCAGAAGTCTGGTTCTTCCTTTATCTGGTGCTGCCTGCCTATTTCAAATGTAATGAATAAAAATCACAAAGGTAATTTGCTACATAACAGTGACATTGCATCCAATTAAATTCTCAAAAGATTAAAGTGAAAATAATGTTCTATCTTACAAGATCAACCTTATACTAAGTTGTATCCCAGCCTCCTTATGTTTCTGTAATGTAAACACATTTCTTTTCACCATAGTGTTGTGCGTTATGAGCATCAAATTCAGACATCACATCTACAGTTATTTAATAACTAATCTAAGATTTCTGAGTTAAAGTGATAACATGCATAAAACCCAAGCAAAGTCAAACCAGACAAAAACCCAGCACAAAACTGGAGGAATGGAAAAGAAGCCCCAAACTTAGCTGAGGAATTATTGGCAGCTGATTGCTGCTGGGAGAGGGAGAGTTGGTCTTCTTTAAAGGAGTGATGCCATGGGGCTGGAGAGATAGCCTAGTGGTTAAGAGCGCCGACCGCTCTTACAGAGGACCCGGGTTCGATCCCCAGCACCCACATGGCGGCTGAGAACCGTCTGAAACTCCAATTCCAGGAGAACTCCAGTTCCAGGGGAATCCGAGACCCTCTTCTGAACTCCACGGCGTTGCACGACACGGGTGCACAGACTTGCATGCAGACGGTACATTCATACACATACAGAAATAAATAAAATTAAAAAAAAATAAAGGAGTGATGCCACATAGACTGGCCAGGCTCCAGTGGATGAACTTACACAGGAACATATGGGGAATAGAAACCTGACTAGATGGACTTTAACATGTATGAAAGAATGCATGAAATCTTGTTGTGGGAGTAGCTATAGGAGGTGCAATTAGGGGAAGAGGTTCAAGTATAATTAAGATGCATTATATGGTGGCTGGAGAGATGGCTCAGCAGTTAAGAGCGCCAACTGCTCTTTCAGAAGACTCGCGTTTTATTTCCATCACCCGCATGGCCGCTAATAATCCGACGCCCTCTTCTGACTTCCGCGGCATTGCATGACATGGCTGCATCAACCTACATGCAGATAGTACACTCATACATATAAAAATAATTTTATAAAATTAAAAAAGATGCATTATATGAAATGCAGAAATTTCAATTAAAATATGAAAAAATTAAATACACTAAAATTAATTAAATTTAATTTTAAAAATTAAAACATTGAAAAAATGTACAATACACTAAAAAATACAAAAAAGTAACCATGGGCAGGGGTGGGGCAGAGAGGGACAGGAGAAACAGGAGTAAACATGGGGTATAGACAGACTGAAACTTCAGAGTCACTCCATATACTGACTAAAATTATGAAAAATACACTCTGAAGTGGTTATACACTGAGTTCATATTCTAAGATTATTTGGAGTAACTTCCCCTGCTGCTAGAATTCATATTTTAATTAATATTTATGTTGAAAATATTACAAATTATAAACAACGACCCAAAATATATAAAATTTACCTTAATTCAGTCATTATCTCTGGTAAGACCTAATTATTATTTGTTGAATACATAAATGAATAAGTTAGTAAAAGATTATGGAAGTCAAAATACTTAAATTAAATACTTAAATTTATCAATATTACAGAACATGAATGTTGATTCAATTCACCAATATACAGCTATATCTAAGAATGACACTGCACCTGTGGAATCTTTTAGTATATGATCCCAGTGCACAACATGCTTATAATTTATAAGGTTTTATGCTAATTTGTTATCAGTATATATCAACACCTTTGGACCTCTCTTAAAAGTATGATATCAGAATTATGTACCCAAACTGAAATCTGACTTAAGAGAAATAATTCTAGTTAGACAAAATACAGAAAGAACAATAAATGCCTAAAAAATTACTATCATCTTATATTCTATGCTGAGTTTAAATATTCTTTTAATATACAGCTAAAAGAAATATATTTTCGGCAAAACAAAAGATCAGAGAATCCATTTCCCCACACAGTAACATGAAAGGAACAAAGAAACTCTGATGTGTGCATGACGGTGTACAAAGGGATGATAAGAAAAAAGTAACCTATTAAAATGCATGCCAGGAATGACAATGGATCATAATGTAATTATAAATGCAATTAAAATATGGAACTTAAAAGGCAAGAAACATTTAAAGTTTGAAAAACATTAAGGTAGTCAGAAAACTAACTTAGAATAGAATTTGTTTGATGGAGCATGTTTTTATTTCTATGAAATTAGTTAAAATTCTGTAGAAATAAAAAATAAGAATGGTGTATATTGGAAAAAGAATAATTAATGTCACTTAAGTAAAAATAATATAGACTTAAGCTCAAGTATGACAGTAGTCATATTAAGCATAAATTAAGTACTCATTAAGTAGTCATATTAAATATAAATGGCTTAAAAACAAAATGCTACTAAAATTTATATGTAAAGCTATTTAAACATCAAGTTCTTTGAAAGTTACATTAGTGAATAGAATGACAGGAATGATTAATATGTAAATTAGCATATATATAACAAATGCCACTGATAATGCAAAAATGATTTTAAAAATTATCAATTAAACAAGAGGCAGTGAGAAAATGAGAAAGAAAATAATTATAAATAGAAAATCAAGCAATAAAACAGGCTACTCAGCTGGGTGTGGTGGTGCACACCTTTAATCCTAGCACTTGGGAGGCAGAGGTAGGTGAATCTCTGTGAGTTCAAGGCCAGCTGGGGCTACAGGGAGACCCTGCTTCAAAAAGACCACACACACAAAAAAGAGGTTACTCTATCTATTAAAACATTGAAGGGAGAACTTTAATAAAATGGACAGAATCTAGACCAATGACTATTAATTAACCTTGGCTACCTTGATTTGGTACTCCACACAGAAAGATAATCCATGAATATTGCCAGGCTTGAGAAGTAACAGGTCTGTCTCTTTCTGAGATTCAAAACCCTCTTACTGTCCTTGTTTCTGTGTTCTAATGCTAGTTTTGAATCCAAGTTCTTTTATATATTACTGATGTTTTCTGTATTATTCGTTCTCTATATTAGAAGTATTTAATCAAGATTATGTGGTAAATTATAATATTATTTTTAGTAAAATACTTTTATTGATGTTTTGTGTATTTCATACATCATTTTTCAGTCCAATTAAGACACATTCCACTTTCCATGCTCCCTACCCCACCCCAGATCATGCATTTTACCATATATGTCTTCCATCTTTTTCTCAGTCTTTTAAAATTTTTCTCTGCAGAGGTTTATTGTTTTCTGCAGAATTTAACAGATTCAGTCAGTTCTTTGACCCAGTCCTTACATTCCCTCTGATTTGTATTGCTCCAAAATATGCCTATATAAACATCACATATATGCCAAAAGTATGACCTCTGAAAATAAACTGTATGTTAATTCCAAAATATGTTTAGGAATTCACATTTTCTCTTTAATTTTATATTACACTAAAATATGCGTGTAGAACTTCCACCCATATATCACAATTACAAAGTCTGAAAATAAGAGCTAAATCTAGAGCCCACTGGGGGATTCACATTATAAGAGGTTCTTCACACAACATTCCATACTGATTGTATGAGTTTATATTTCCATCAGCAATGGATGAGTGTTGCCCTTTCCCCACAACCTCCCCAGCATTTGGTATCTTTTGTTTTCTTGATCCTAGCCAATCTTATTGGAGTGAGGTGATATCTTAGAGTGGTTTAATTTTCATTTTCTTAATTATTAATGATATTGAACAAGTTTTAAGATGTTTTTCAGCTATCTTTCCTTCCTCACTGGTGAAATCTCCATACAGCTCTTCACTGCATTTTTGAGTAGGTCATTTGTTTCCTTCTTTGTTTTTTGAGTAGTTTATATATTCTAGAAGTTAATGCTCTGCCAGATGTACCAGCGGTAAAGGTTTCCTCCCACTCTGTGGATTTTCTCTTTACTTCATTGATTATTTCTTTAATGAGATCCCACTTGTCAATTGATGACCTTATATCCTGTGTGGCCACTGTTTGATTTAGAAAGTCTTTTCTGATGCCTATATCTTGTAGGTTGCTGCCAAGCTTTTCTTCTATCACCTTCAAAGTTTCATGTTTCACACTGAGGTCTTTGATCCATTTGGAGTTAATTTTTGTATAGAGCAAGAGGTAAGAGTTTAATTTTATTCTTCTACAAGTGGTGATCCAGTTTTGCCAACACCATTTGCTGAAGATGTTGTCTTTCTTCCAGTGAATCTTCTTGGCCTCTTTGTCTAATATGAGGTGGCTGAAATTGTATGTACTCAAGTTTGGATTTTCAGTATTTTCCATTGGTCTGCAGGTCTTTTGTTGTGCCAGTCCTAGGCTGTTTGTATGACTTTATCCCTGAGGTATGGTTTTAAGTCTGGTATAGAGATTGTGGCCCCCACCCCCACACAATATTCCTCTTTTCCCTCAGGATTACTTTGGCTATTTGGGTTCTTTTGTTTTTCCATATGAATTTAAGGATTTTTTTCCAAGACTGTGAAGAAACTCTTGGGGATTTGAATTGTGATTTTATTGAATCTGTATATTAATTTGAGTAGAATGGACATTATTACTATATTAATTTTTCCAATCCATGAGCATGGGAGGTCTATCTTTTGATGTCTTCTCCAATTTCCTCTTCAGGGGTTAAAATTTTTATTGTAGATGTCTTTTGTGCCTTTGATTAGGTTTGTTTCTATGTATTTTATTGTTCTTGAGACAATTGTCAGTGGGAAGGTCTCCTGGTAATCTTTATTCATCTGCTTGTTGTTGGTGTAAAGAAAGGCTACAAAGTTTTCTAGGTTAATTTTGTATCCCACCACTTTTCTGAAACTTAATTATTTCCAGGAGTTTTCTGGTGGAGATTTTAGCATCCTTTAGGAAAACTATCATATCATCTGCAAGAAGGGATAGCTTGACTTCCTCTTCTCCATTAGTTCTCCTTTAATTTCCTTTTCTTGCCTTACTGTCCTAGCAAGCATTTCAAGCACTATATTGAAGAGGAGTAGCGACAGGGGACATCCTTGCTAAGTTCCTGCCTTTAAGAGGAATGTTTCTAACTGTTCTCCATTTAGGATGAGGTTGGCTGTGAGTTTGTTGTTTATGGCTTTGATTACATTGAGCAATGATCCCTCCAGTTTAATTCCCAATAGGACTTTAAACATGAAAGGATGCTAGATTTTGTCAAAGGCTTTCTCTGTGTCAATTGAGATAATCATGTGGTTTTTGTCTTTCAGTCCATTTATGTGTTTTCTGATATTTATTAATTTTCATATGTTGAACCATCCCTGCATCTCTGCTATGAATCCAACTTGGTCATGATGGATGATCTTTTTGACGTGTGTCTGTATGTGATTTGCAAGTATTTTGTTGAGAATTTTTGCATCTATGTTTATTAATGATGTGGGTCTATAGTTTTCTTTTTTGGTTGTGTCTTTGCCTGGTTTTGGCACTAGAGTGATGCTGGCTTCACAGAAGGAATTTGGGAGATTTCACTCTGTATCCTTCTGAAAAGTTTGAGTAGTCATGATTGTAAGACCTCTTTAAATGTTTTATAGAATTCTGGTGTGAAACCATCTGGGCATGGGCTTTTTTTTTAGTTGGGAGGTTTCTTATTAAATTTTCAATTTCCTCAAATATTATAGGTCTGTTTAAGCTGTCAATCTCTTCTTTGTTAAGGTGTGTTGATAACCAGGATTTCAAATATTCATCCATTTTTCTTAGGTTTTCAAATTTAGTAGAGTATAGGTTTTTGAAGTATTCTGATATGATTGGATCTTTTCATTGTCTATTGTGATGCTTCCCTTTTCATCATAGATACTATTGATTTGGAGTTGCTCTTTCTTTTGGTTAACTGGGCTAGAAGTCATTCTATCTTGTTTATTCTTTCAAAGAACAAACTTTTGGATTCATTGATTCTTTTGTACTGTTTTCTTTGTTTCTATTTCATTGACTTCTGCTCTAATTTTTGTGATTTCTTCATGTCTGTTGGGTTTAGGGTTCATTTGTTGTTGTTTCTCAAGTGTTTTTAGATGCAGCATTAGTTCATTTGTTTGTCCCCTTTCTGTTTGTTTTAATGTAGGCACTTAGAGCTATAAATTTCCCTCTAAGTACTGTCTTAAAGCATCCCACATGTTTTGTTCTGTCATATTGTCTTTGGCCTTTTGTTCCATGAATATTTTATTTCATTCTTTCTTCCTTCCCTGAGTGTGTTGTTTAGTCTCCAGGTGTTCTTGTAGATAGTAGGGCTTATTCTGGTGTTGATATTGAGCTTTATTGCATTGTTGTCTGATGGAATACATGAAATAATTTCAATCCTTTTTTATTTGTTGAAATTTCATTTGTATCCCAGTATGTAGTTGATTTTGGTAGATGGTCAGTGGGGCACTGAGTACGGATCTCTGTGAGTTCAAGGCCAGCCTGGTCTACAGAGTGAGTTCCAGGACAGCTGGAGCTACAGGGAGACCCTGTCTCAAAAAGACCAAAAAAAAAAAAAAAAAAAAAAAAAAAAAGAAAACAAAAATAAAAACAAAAGAAAGTATATTCTCTGGTGTTTGGGTAGAATATTCTGTAGATGCCTGTGAGGTCCATTTGGTGTATTGTATTGTATTGTTCTGTTCCAATGTCTCACTGTTTATTTTTTGTCCAGTTGATCTATCCAAGGGACTCAATGGGTTATTGAAGTCCCCCACTATTAGTGCACTGAGATTAATCTGTCTATTGGTGTGGGGAATTTCTTTTCTGGTCTGTCTATTTGGTGTTCTATGTGCTTCTTGTATTTGTATGGGTTTGTCTTTTTTCAGTTTGGGGAAATTTTCTTCCATTATTCTGTTGACGATCCGATCAATTCTGCTGTCTTGGCATCTCCTTCCTCTATCCCTATGATGCAGAGTTTTGGTATTTTCATAGTGTCCCACATTTCCTGGTTGTTCCACTCTTGTGTGTGTGTGTGTGTGTTTAATTTTTTATAATCTTTTACTTGTGCAGTCTTGAGGTCCTGCAGAATTGTGTTTATAAAGTTCAGTGTACCTGAGTTTGGTGCATAAACATTTAGGATTCTGAAATCTTCATGGTTAACTGCTCCTTTGATAAGGTTTCAATGACCCTCTTTGTCTCTTCTGATTAATTTTACTCGGAGGTCTATTTAGTCTGATATTAGAATAGCAACTCCTTCTTACATTTTGGTACAATTTCCTTAAAATATTTTTTCCATCCTTTCACTTGAAAGTGGTGTCTGTCCTTGAGGGTGAGAGGGGTTTCTTATAGACAGCAAATAGATGGATTCTGTTCCTAATTCATTCTTCCAGTCACTGTTTTTTGATTGGGGAGTTTAGACCATTAATATTTAAGGTTATTATTGAGAGATGTGTGTTACTTCCATTCACCTTATTTTGTTTATGTCATGAATGAGTTTCCTTTCGCCTTCAAATATCATCACCGTTTTTGCTGGTTATAATAATCTGGATGGATTGGCATCTAAAATCATTTAGCACTGGGACTACTTTGGTCCATGTTCCACTGGCATTCATAGCTTGCACTGAAAAGTCAGCTGTAATTCTGATGGGTTTCCCTTTACATGTAACTTGTTGTTTTCTCTTGTATTTTTCCTTTGTTTTGAGCATCCAGCATTTTAATTATGATATGGCATGAGGAATTTCTTTTCTAATCTTGTCTTTTTGGTGTTCTATGTGCTTCTTGTATATGTATGGGTTTGTCTTTTTTCAGTTTGGGGAATTTTCTTCTATTATTCTGTTGATGATCTGATCAATACTGTTAACCGTCTTGAGATTTTTCTTTCTCTATCCCTATGATGCAGAGCTTTGTTATTTTCATAGTGCCCCACATTTCCTGGTTGTTCCAATTTTGTGATTTAAAAATTTTTTTCATAACCTTTACTTGAGAATTCTAGTAGGGGGTAGTGGGGGGGATAATGGTGGGGGAGTGGGGGGTGTGAGGGGTCCTCCAGTCAGTTTCGGTTCACCTGTCTGTCACACTGTGGTCCTACTGTCTGCCTTAATATGATTTTTCTAATATAGACAGGCAGGCCAATGGCCTGCCTAATTAGGAATTTAGCCTGTGTAAGTCCCCACACTAACAGGATTGTTTTAACCAGGCAAAACTTAAGTTAAATAAAAAATCTTTAAGGTCATAGTGTATTAGCATCACATTGGTAAGCTCATCCATTCCAAATATATACTATCTTCTTTAAAGTGATTTATAAAGAAGAATGGGATACACAAAAATTCCTGATTTGTCAGTGAATTTAAGGGGCTTCAGCTAGCAAGGTATCTGTCCCTCAGTTATGTATGAGGGGAGAAATGCAAGGCTCTAGAAAGCAAAACAGTGAAACTTAAACACAGGGATTACAAAATTTGTAATTATTTGACCTAGATCTCTGATTTTCTGCAATCAAGCCTAAAATGAAGTTTAACCAGAGAATAAAATGGCCTCTAATGGAGAGGATCATTCTAGGAGAGAAGATATTTTAATTTGTCTTTAATTATAGACACAAGCTATCTAATTGTGAGTATAAGGCTTCAAATATCTTGTCACCTTAAATACAGACAAGAAGAAACTCAAGTTAGGGAATAGAAAAGGGATACACTTAAATATGAATTTATTGTTTTAATTTTATGTGTATGAGTGTACTGCCTCCATGTGTGTAAGTGCACCTGTGTCATGCAGTGTTCAAGGAGGACAGAGGAGAGTGCCAGATCCCCTGGAACTGGAGTTACAGCTGTCAACCAATAAATAAAATATAAATAATAAAGTGTTTCAGCTTAATCTTGGGTAATATGTATTAGACTATAAAATGTTTTAGCCAGGCGTGTGGCACACACCTTTAATCCTAGCACTTGGGAGGCAGAGGCAGGTGGATATTTGTGAGTTCAAGGCCATCCTGATCTACAGAGCAAGTTCCAAGACAGCTGGGGCTACAGGGAGACCCTGTCTCAAAAAAGACAAAAAAGTTTTGTTTTCCCAAATGTTTTTATCAGATTATAGTTATCAAAATCTTATGATTTATTTTCAGCTACTTCAAGAAATTTTGTTTTAACTTATTTGACACATTTGGTTAGTTGTTATTTTTTGTACAATCAAATATTAGTTTTTCATTAGAAAATTATGAGAGGATAAACATTGTCCAGTATCCCAGCATAAAAGTCTTCACAACATATGAATAATTTACTTTAAAAAATTAGTTATGTCTTATGGTATTAAGGTAATCTGTAAATAAGATAAAATGTTAGAAGAATGTAAGAATCAAAATATTTTTAATAAAGAAGGATTTAAATATGAAGAATAAGATGGCTGGGTATTTCATAAAGGGAATGGATAAATAAGAAAACTCTTATGCTATGGAGGCTTGAGTGAGGTATTTTTATGAATAAAAGATGAGACTTTAAAATAATATATGCAACTGTAAGATTTATAACGTCAAAATTCAAGCAAATGGCTATTTAAATCAATGGAATTATTACTCTAATCTTGCTATTACAAGGATTGGCCTAAGAATAAAATATAAATCCTGTCAAGGTTTATGCAAGAGCACTTAAGTTGGGCTAAATATTACACAATTCTTAAAAGGTACCAGACTGCTATAATTGATTTTTAAATTTTTTAATGTCCATACCTGGAATTCACTCACCTGTAGCAGTCCAGAAAAACTACCAATTATTGCTATTGATTTAAAAGATTGCCTTTTTAAAGATTTGCCATTTTTTGTGCCAACTGTCAATACCTGTGGATTTATGAATAATTTTAAATGGAAAATTTTCACTCAAGGCATGATTGATTATCCCAGTTCTCTATAACTTATTAGAAAAAGTTTCCTATACTTATATATTTCATTGTATGCATACATTATTACCCTTTGTTAAAAATATAAATCTAATTATCTTTGAAAGATTCATCAAAAACTTTATTGACCACTAGTACCAGAAGAAACTCAGCTAAATATTTACTTAACTATTTTGGATATATTTCTACTACTATCTTTATTAAATTTTTTTCATAGTTCCTGAAATCATATTTTTTTCTTTTTTTTATTGTCATTAAACTTTTTCCATAAATCTTACATCATTTCTCAATCGAATCTAGAATCACTTCCCTTTCCATGCCCCCCACCCCACCCAAGTCCCTGTACTCTGCCATACATGTCCTGCATCTTTTTCTGAGTCTTTCCGAGTTTTTTTCCAGTTCTTTTGTTGTTATTGTTCTCTCCTACTTGTATTGCTTCAGTATATATACACACATATATATACACAGTTATATACATCCATAAATATATACATACATTCATAAACATATCACTTGAATTGGAAGACTTTTTTTCCCTAAAATATGTCATATTTTCCTTAAGGAAGTGCTAGAAGGCTCCTCCTTGGCAAGTCCAAACAACCATCAGTCCTACACCTGTGCTCCACATTGGGGTATCTACAAAGTAGGTACCCAAGACACAGTTGACATTTGCTGTTCTTGATCTACAGCTAGGCCAGGCCAATTGAGTTAGATGTGAGTCAAGTGATCATTGCAGTTTACAAAACAGATATAACCAACAGAACATTAGATAGCTGACGTATTATACCTGCACTTTTCTTAGACTAATTGGATCAGATGCCTCATTAGATCATATGGTAAATTTTCTGTTTTCCTTTTTCACATCTGTATCAGTAGTTAAACATGGTGAGTGGAAAGCACCATTAAGTTTACATATATTATAGAATAATAAAATATCATTAAGTAGTAAATTTTCTTTATTTCCATGTGTAAATTTCATTACTCCCTAAATACATCTTTTCTTCCACAAATATATATCCCATTTCTAATGTACTCATAAAAACTATTTTCAAATGGAGACAGTAAATGAAACAGATGTATATATCGCCAGAATATGGTGTTTTCTATAAAATTTGGAGCATCCACCACCCTGTGGGCACAAATTTTAGCTGCAAGCTCTGATTTCAAATAATCCCCTAATTAACCTTTCAATTTACTTCCTGAAAGACAACACTCCATTTTCATTGAATACAGTAAATTGGGAAGGAAACAGCATTGTGCGCCTGAGGTATTCTGGAATTAGACATAAACAGGCAGGATGTTATGTTAGGATAACCTTGTATTCAAGCTTTTACTTTTCCAATGGAAGCTGGAGAAACCATTTTGGGTAAAATCTGGGGTGGATTTTAAATTATATTAATTTAAACCCAATTTTAGGACACAGTTCCACCAGCACAGTTCCAGGGCACAAAGAGTTACAGGAAATGTGGGGGGGGGGGATGAATGTACTCAGATTCAGGCCCACTTTTTAAAATTAAAATTAAGAGTCAGGCTTGTTTGTTCAGGTAACTGCAATGTTGGTGTAATAACACTCCAAATATTTCTGTACCTCTTATATTATAGGTCTGACTTCATTTTGCTTTAGGTGGAGCATAAGTAATGTAAAAGAATTCTTTTATTAACATTTGCATATCAATCTTTTTTCCTAATATCCTTTTTCATTTCTGTTTATGAGCTTTGCATATATATCAAAGAACTGAACAGAGAGTTCACAAATGAGGAATTATATATATAAAGTATATATTTGTACTATGTGCATGAAATTTCCATGGGGTCAGACAAGGACACTTTATCTGCTGAAACTGGGGGTATGAACAGTTAACCACCATGTGGGTACTGGAAACCAAACCAGTGTCCTTTGCAAGAGTAGCTCATGCTACTACTGATCAATCTCTCTTGCCCCATTTGCAAATATCTTAAAATTCTTTGTTATGCATTATAAATGAATTTAGGAATCAGAAGCAAGATGAATAGCAAATAACTATATAAGAAAACTCTTGAAAACATGATAAATAGCATTTTAATAGTAAAGGTTTTATATTGAACCTGGCCTGGAATCTTTTTATAGAGAGCCCAATTCACATGTTATAAAGAAAAATGGATCCCAGTTCTCTTCATGAGTTTACTGTTTAATTTATGCATTTCCCCTCTGTAGTACCATCAGTCAATGTGGTACATAAATAAATGTCACATCTAGTTTTAGATTAAATGGAAGCTAATGTCCTTACCTAGTGTTGACTTAACCAAAAGATCTTGAGATATTCAATTTAGTGTTTTACTTCTTTATTTGACCTGAGGAGACCAAGGCTTGGGGAACCACGTGAAGGAAGGAGACACACATCTGAAGGGAATGAAAGAGTAATTTTAAGTTAGCAGAAAAGTCAGAGAGTCTTTATAGCCTAAATAGCTAACACAGAATGTTTAGAACTGGAAAAAGCCCAATTAATATGTTATTTCCATTTATTTCTATGTTTTGAAAGTTTATGTCAATCAAAAGTTCACAATGACTCTTACTTCCAAAGCAACCACATTAAGATCATCTTCAGGAGCTGACTCAGCCCCACAGATTCCCATTCTCATAGGCATGTGTTAAAGACAGGCAGGAACTAGCTAGCCCGCCATTGCCTGACCATATTTTTGCTATGGAAGGACACAGTGAAAGGGAGATATGCAAGGTTCACAGCAGCTCTTTGGAAGTAGAGATGGAAACTTTAGCCAATACTGACCCTGCCAGGGTCTTAATCTTGGAACCCCCAGCTTTTTGGATCATGATAAAAAGGTTGTGTTGTAAATAACTTCAAAACTAATCTAAGACATTGATTTTTGTTAAAACAAAAAAATAGTAGATGTTTACATAATATTAGATGTTATATTCTACATAAAATACAATTGTTTGACATTATATATTATTAAATATTATTATTATACATTGAAAGTGAAAATATAGCTATTTGTCTTCAGATCCTGAATGAAATAAAATAGAGAAAATAATATATCATAGCTTTCTTTATGCAGTAAATTACAAGCACAGAGGAGTTGCTAAATTATTGTGACAGAAAGTTTCAGAAAATCTGATGTGAAAAGTCAATTTTATCTGAATTTTGTAAAATTATCAGATATTCTCCAGTCAGAAAAGAGAGACAGGAAATGGAGCAGGAACTGTGTGAAAAAATGTGGTAAAAACAAGAGTAAATAGAAAGATTGTGATACTGCCAGCGATTAAAAGAATCACACTAATTCAAAAAGATATATGCTAGGAACAAAGCATTACAAAGAGAGAAGGGATCTGGAAAACACATATTTTAGGGACCTGACAAGTTATAAATAGTAATCTTTTGTTCAAATCAGTAATTTCTACATTTTCAGAAGTTTGGGAAGCCAGTAACACTTAAAATGAATTCCTTATTCCTCAAATTACTGTAAGCTCTAGAAATCGATTGTAATTTTTAAAAATGGGCTTTAAAAGACATCCACATTAAGCAGTTTGAACCATGAGATATTAATTTTTCTAGTAATAAAACAACAACTTAAACTTGAAATAAATAGCATCTTATTTTTATTATTTAGAACAAAATTGTAAGGGCTGGAGAGATGTCTCAGTGTTTAAGAACATTTACTGCTCTTGCAGAGGACCTGGGTTTGATTCTCAGCATTCAAATGGCAGCTAACAATTGTCCATAACTCCAGTTCCATGGAATCTGAAGCCTTCTTCTGACCTCTGTGGGCACTACAGGAAAAGGTTGCACTTACATACATCCAAGAAATGTATTCATACACATAAGATAAAAATAATAAATAAAATATTTAAAAACAATGTCTGTGTATATGTGTAGGTTCATAAGAAAGCATTAATTAGATGATAACTGGAAAACAGTTGCAAAGCCATTTGAACAAAAATAACAAATATTAAAATCAAATAAAGAGACAACTTGTAGTAGAAAATAAGCTGAAAATCGGCATAATACTGTAAAAATTTAAAACTCACAAATTTCTAAGTTCTGAAACTGTCTTATATAAACCCTTCAGAGTCAAAGTCAACAAGTAAGATTTGTTGAAGCACTTTGTGCCTTCTCTACAAGAACAGTTATTAACAGGATCTCTTTATAAATGACCAATTTGGATGATAAAATACATATTAACCGTAAGGAGGTTAGGTGTCTCTTTCTCTGATTCTTATTATCTCTCTTTAAAATAGATCTTTGTGTCTGCTTAATTTTTATGTATTTCATACTTTAATTTCAGTTTACAGAATATTTCTTAATGTGTCTTTATCTCAAATGATTAACTTTCTCATAGCTCAGTAAATGAGTGAGCCACAGGATGCCTGAACCACAGGATGAATTTTACTAACTCAAGGATGTCTAAAAGTGGTGTTAAAAAGATTTAATGCGATCCCAATCAAAATCCCCAAGAGTTTCTTCACAGGCTTGGAAAAAAAATCCTCAACTTCATTTGGAAAAACAAAAGACCCCGAATAGCCAAAGCAACCCTGAGTGAAAAGAGCAATACAGGGGGGATCGCTATACCAGACATCAAACTATACTATAGGGCTATAGACATAAAAACAGCCTGGTACTGGCACAAAAACAGACCAGTTGACCAATGGAATAAAACTGAAGATCCAAACCTGAGCTCATACAATTTCAGCCACCTCATATTTGACAAGGGGGCCAAGAAGACACAATGGAGGAAAGACAGCATCTTCAGCAAGTGGTGTTGACAAAACTGGATCTCCAATTAGTAGAGAGAATGAATATATAGAACACTATCTCTCACAGTGTACAATGTAGGGTCGCAGTACTCCAGAACAGGAGCCAAAAGGACCTCAATACGATGGAAGAAGCCCCGACTCTGGGAGGTGAACAATTAGTAATGAGGAGAGCAGTGGCAGCATGACATACAAGACAATATAAGGTGTACGGAAAAGACTTCCTAAACTCAGACAAACACTGCAACAAAGATAATAAGATCGATCAATTGACAAATGTAGGTGTACCTAAGAGTGTAGCACAATATGAAAATACAATAATATCAAATTGATCTAACTCATAAGAAAAAGATCTGTACAATGAACAAAGAAAGCTAAGTAAGTGAAGAGAAATCCCACAAGAGTGGGAGGAAATCTTCGACTCAGCGTAGATAACATCTGAAAGCATTAATTTCTAGAGTAAACAAGCTACTCAAAAAGTCAAGAAGAAAGGTAAAAACAATAATGTAGAATCACTATGCAAGAGAGAATGGAGCTTAAATAGAATCTGAATTAGAGAGACTTCCACATGAGGAGGATTTTGAGAAGTGGCAGAGAATACATCTTTAAGTAGCTTGTTCAAGCTATCTCGTGATAAATCTAAGGAAATGAGATTAAAAAACTAGCTTTGATGATATCACTTAACTCAATAAGAATGGCTAAGTCTAGGAACACGATGATGACTCTTAAGATCTGGAGAGGTTTGTGGAATAGGGAACAATCGGATCAGTCTGATTGGCCTGGTGGGAATGGTATAACTTGTACATAGCCACTTAATGGAAGCGTGTGGAGAAACCCTTAGAAGACTCATGAGACTTACCATGGTTAGACCAGAGTCCAACCAGTTAGCTAACTGAGGTGATATAATACATCTTACAGATGGATCACAACTTGTACATCACAGACTTACTACTACGCAAATAAGATACAGTAAAATTGACAGCTAATGTTTATTGCATGTCTGAGTTCACAGAGAATAGCAAAGAAGCGTGGACAGACCAGGTGTGTACCCTCACTGATGTAGAGTGATAGAGAAGATGTGGTTTAGCTAACTGTTATAGGATTCAATATAGAAGTTCCTAGGTGCGCAGACAAGTAAAGACGGGACTAGGACTCATCGTATCGTACTTATTTAGCAGGTATAATTAGAACGGAGTGGATGGCTGGAGTAGCGATGGTATGTTTAAAGGAATGAAGTTAGAACACAGAGTCCGAGAAAACAAATGAAAAATGAATGTGAATCCTCATATTGGAAGGGACTAGAGTACCTCTAGCTATAACATATACCAGAATAATAACAACAATTGTCTCTTAATGGAGGAAAGGGATGCATAGTAAATAGAAACAAAAACAGAAAGACGTAGCATCCAGAAATATGGCACGTGAGAAAATAGGGTGAAGGTTGGGACAGGAGGTATTATAGGAATGGGAAAGATGGGACACGGGTGTAATAATTTTGAATTAACGCATGATTAATTAATATGACAGTGAGTTCATGCAAAGTACTGTCAGGTTTCGAACCTAGAAACTGGTGGCTACCGAGATAGATCATGAGTTTATTAGGGTGAATTAGTTATATAGTAAATAATGTGAGGATGAGTAATTAACAACATAATCGGTTTAAAGACTCAATGATAAGAGACGGTAATGCAAGTCTGAGTCATGTAGATTATTCGCCTGTTGTCCACAATGGTATGTTTGAACAAATCTGTAAACAGCATAAACTTTTGAGGATTGGCAACGATAAATAAAAATGTTCTCTAAATATTCGTCTGTGTAATACAGCTGATCACAACTGTGCATGTCAATACTCTTCTTATAAAGATGATTTCTTGAGAAAAATTTAAGTTTTTGCTTCCCCAAGTTAGATCGATAGAATAAGTCTAGTCTTCCAAAAACAACATGGGGAATTTGGAGTAATCTTGCTGGAATTTGATGAAATGTGATGCACCTTGATTTCCATCCACTAATATGTGTTTGTATTAGATATATCAGCTGTACTATCTAAGGAGACTTCATGGGTTAAAAGGGGGGATTACGAGACAGACATGAAACCATTTTCGTGCATAAAACCTTGCAATTCAAATTTGAGAGAAAACTAAGCCGATCGGAAGAATAGTATGTTCTGATATTTCCACATTTGAGGAGGATGAAAATTAGGTCCAGCCGACTTAACGCTTGAGGAAAGAAATAGAATACAGGCGTTGTGGCATATGAGTTATAGGTAATAGATTAGGTAAAAGTAGGCAACTGGAACGGTTATGACCGAATCTGAAATTGAAAGGAGAAAATTTCAGATATTGACCATAAAATAGTACGAATCTCTTTCCTGTGATGATTCCGACTACATGTACAACATAGACTAATTTATAGATGAATGTCCTATGAAAACTTGTACCTGTTTCTAGATGCACGACAAGGTTTTGATTATGAGAGAACTTCTCTTGCCTTCCCCCCCATAGAGCAAGGAGAAAAATGATGATGACGAGGTAGTTTTATCACTGTGTGAGAGACAACTATTATGTCATTGAGGTAATCTATTATAAAACCGGTAATACTGCTTTCTTTATTTGACTAGTAGACATAAGAACTGTGAAAGAAGGTAATTATAACTCTGAGTTCAGAGAACCAAAAGTAATAATTGATCTGTAGAAATGATCCTTAGTGACTAATAAGTGCCCAAGCTCTTAGGTAAGTATTATATTAAATGACAAGGGAGGCTCAGTGATCTAGCAAAATGGATTGTTTACTTGACAGGGGGATGTTGGCCAGGGGATTCAGGCCCCCACAAAAGGTAAGGGATACCTTGCCCCTAAGTTGGGATAACTACAGGAGGAGAGGTTGAATGAGACCCATAGCCTGCAGCGAAGACCTGACGTTATACTAAGGAGGGATGTATTGAGAGCACACATGCAAAAGTGTACAGATGGCGTCTGGAATGCCAAGAGAGTGTAAGTACCGACCGGTGATTGAATAAGGTCCACTAATAAACTCAATAAGAGCAAAATCGAGGTCTCAATTTGACCTGAGTATATCAAGCAAAGCACTACCCATTGATCAGCAACAGCTGACAACTCACTCATGCCTGGAAATCATAGTGCAGGCGAAGGCAGTCCCATGTGCTGTATATGACCCAAATCTAATGTGGCTAAGGTAGTGACTTCTACCCTTTTGGAGGAATAAACCCATGGCTGATGCCACTATTCTTATACTTACGAATCACTGCTGTACTAGGTATAGAGAGATGTAGTAGGTAAGTTACTTACAGATGTGAGCGGACCACATAGACGGACCACCTGGATTCATCGATTAGAACAGGAGGGGAAGAATGATACATTCATGGGATGATGGAGGACATATCATCCAAACAGTATGTGGTCGTTGCCAAGTAAGCGAATTAATAACCCGTTAAGACCATTAGATAGTGGACTATTGGAGTGGCTACATGTCTTTAAAATGAAGCCATAATGTATATCTAACCATTGGCTTAGTGGAATGTCTTAAGTAGTGATCGAAAGGATGTACCGAGATAAAGCGCCATGGACAAACTTGTCGAACCCAATTGAAATGGTGGATAGTGACCACGGAATTCAAGGTCAGACAGAGACCAGTCCAGAGAGAGTGGTACTGAGATTGTGTGTACGTTATCAGGGATCCACACGTTCCCCATCTTATCTAAGCATAGGTCGAAAAAGCCATGCGGGAAACGAGGGAGGCGTCAGGTAACAGGAATTAATAGGCATACCGATTGGAGGTGATTGTAGAAGACTAAGCAGCAGTGTTAGGTCGGACAGTCATGGACTCAGTTAATTTCGTGGAGACGAAGGATATGGATGAGCAGTAATCAAAAGAAAGGTTTGATTAGAACAGACAATCAGTGTTCAAGCACACCAACGGCCAACGTGGATTGGTAGGGGGAGCTGGCTGGAGGCATGTTTAGAGGGGCAGCAACAGACTGTAAGATGGTGGGTTTGATCACGACGTAAGAGATGAGGCAGAGTTGTCTACTTACATTTGGATTAGACTCAAGCATTTCAATAGCTAAGAGGAAGGAACAAAGAAAGAGAAAANATGTAACCAGGGCATCTACATTTATTTTCCTGGTATTTCTGTAAGGACTTCGTCAAGGTAACAGATTCAGGGTACCAAGGTATGGCCGCACCTATTCCACAATAGAACTTTTTCTTTACCTTTCCTTTCCTTGAATTTTTAGGGATAATTAGTAAATGCTTATTTCACATATTTTATTTATGGGTTCCAATGCAATATTTCCATAAATAGCGATGTAGTGCTTTATACTTGTTATTCTCTTTAAATGTAATATTTAATTTATGACATAAGTTCATAAGCAGATAAATTTAAGAAAGTTTGCCCAGGTTGTAAAATACATCAACATAGCATAAATTGATCTTGATTTCCCGCTAGACCTTCGCTCTTTCCATAAACTAAGGAGTTTCAGTTTCTTAACAATCAAATGAAAACGGTCTCAGATTTCAGACTCCAGAGATCATTAGAGGATTCTAATATCTATCATTTAGGTTTTGTTGTTCTAACATTGTAATGCAAACTCGAGGAAAATTAATTTCAACTGAAATGCTGATGTGAAACTGTGTGTGTTCTAGTTTTGTTTCCATCACAGTAAAGTATCTTGACAAAAAGCAACTCTGAGATAAAGGTAGTTTATTCTGCTTACAATCCTAAGTACTGTCCACTTTTCAGAGAAGTCATTGAGGAACTCGACAGCAAGTGCATCACATCCACGGTCAAAAGTGGAGAGGAATTACTGAGATATGGCTCCAGTAAAAAAAAAAAAGAAGAAGAAAGAAAAGAGAATTGAAAGCAACCGCTCTTCTTGCAAGAGGAACCCACCGGTTCCATTCAGTTCCCAGCATGGCAGCTAAAAACCGTCTTTAACTCCAGTTCATGGGAATTGAACATTCTCTTGAATTGAACAAACTCTTCTGACCTCCGCAGCAGAGCAAGACACGGGTGCAACAACCTGCATGCAGAACAGTACCTCATACACATAAAAAAATAAAAAAAGGTGGAGAGAGACAAATGTTGTCTATGACGCCTACTGATGCTCACTGCCCTTTCTTACCTTTTAGCGTGCAAGGACCAAACCAAGAAGTGGCATGGCCCACGTTCACAGTGGGTCTTCTCCCCTCAGTCAACAATCAAGAAAATCTCCCACATACAAGCTCACAGGTCAGTCTCCATAGCCAGTCTCCGTAGCAAGCTCCAGGCCAGTAGGGCTCAGCCCCCGGTAAGCAAGACGACCCTGTTCCGGAAAACCACAACCAAACAAATAACAAAACCTAGTCCTCAAAATCTCCATCCGGCATAAATACCTTCTCTAGGTTTTTGTCGGTGGGGAATTCAAAAACAAAGGGAAGAAATCTAACAAAATGGGAACATTTCAGATTTATATAGTCAGTAATGCTGCTAGCGAATCAGCATAGTAACATTCTTTTTTTTCAAAGAATATTTTTATTATTGTTTATGTATAAATGAGTAGTCCGGTCTCTGTAGGTGTTGGTGCCGTTACTTCTGAATGAGCACAGGATGCTCACAGTGGGTATCTGAAGCCCTATTCTGGGCGGGATCCTGAAGCATGAACGTGAGTGAGCTGAGAGCAATGTCTTCCCACAGGCTTTCTGTTTTCCTCTAAGCCCTCCATTTAAAGGAGACCAGTAGTGCTATCTGAACTCATGTAATGCTGTGAGACTTACCTGAGGTTGTATTGTTTCATCTTCTCATTGCCATTAAATTTATTTCTGTTAACAATTTCTGTGAAAATAGAAAAGTCGCATTACCATGGAATAATGAACCTCATACCAATTTTGCGTACCATCTATAAAATAAATAAAACTTATAAAGAGCAAGCGAAAAAATAAATCAATCAAAATATTTTGAAGTGAAGTCATCACCAATCAGGAGTGTTTTTCACAAGCCATTGGAGGCAGAGAAGCCAAGCATTCTGACTTGTTCCTTGTGGATGAGAGACAGGAACTGTTATGTGCCTCTGTAGGAAAAAAAAACAGGATGGATTTAATGTTAGGATCAGCAGGAAATCATACTAACAATGTGTGGAGCGATCCCCTGAAGGCTGAGGGAAGAAATATGTACATTTATGATCTGAGACTTCACTTCAAATCTCAAGTATATCTAACACTTATCACAGAAGGTGACATTTTTAATTCAGAAATGCATTCTCCTTGGGATAAAAATATTTCTTAAGAACCTCATTTGGTTGTATGATGACTCTCATCAGAATAAACTGTCAGAGGAGATAAATCTTCAATTTCAATCAGTCTGAAGCTTGAGAAGCCAGCATCAGGCAGCATTAGACATTGTATCTGTGAATGTGCTATTATCTCAGGGACTGTGTGAACTCTATTTTCATCAAGGGAGAGACAGCCTTTTCCCAGTAGTCTACAGATCACCTAAGTACCTGAGTAGGTGTCCACTGATCAGTTATTGGTGACAACGTTTAGAAAATAATGATTTCCATATATTTTCTAAGCCCATGCACAGCAATTTACCCATTGGTTTCAGCTTGTTATAAAATAAAACCATTTAAAATGTGTTTGCAGTAACATATTATTATGTTTAATCCTTTCTTCTACCCTCTAATTCACACCCTATTATTATCTGAATAATTTAGTAGCAGTAAAAGAGATATGGGGTTTTTAGTGAACTCTATTTTATCAAAAGAGAGACAGAGGTGGCATTTTCCCAGTAATCTACAGATCACTTAAGTACCTATTTAAGGACAGTAATCAGGTGTCCACTGATCTCTGATTGGTGATGACTTTTAAAAATTAATGATTTTCCATATATTCTCCATAAAAAAAACATGCTCCACTCGCTGAGTTTTGTCCTCTTAGCATTTAATACGGTGATATAATCCTATTATATTATATATCTCCTGATTTAGTTATCAATTACTTTACTTTAATTTGTCCAAAGAAAAGTCAAAATTTATGCACTCTACCAAAAGCGTTTGGGATTTTCATTCCTTGAAAAATAGTTTGAGATTAACGTTTCATTCACGGCCAGAAAATGCTTCAAAGTCAAAATGTGACACTTTCAGTTCTGAGATCATTTTGAATGGAAATTAATCTATTACTTGAAAACTTTTATTATGGCTTTATCTACTCACTTATTTAAACAATGTGTAAATAATTACATTAAATAACTTTATCAAAGGTAATGCATTGAGAGTCTGGCAAACCAAGTTTAAAATATTATCTAATCTCACAGTTTAGAAAGAAATTTTTCAGACTTGGATGACATTAGATTATATGTGGCAAGTCTCATCATTCAAACACATTGATTCATTCATTCAATAAATTTGTACATGTTTAGTAAGAGTTGTGTGCCAGGCACAGTTCCTTATTAGATACAGAGAAAGAAGCAACCATTGGAAGGAGACAAATGTAAATAAAAATTCTATAGCCAGGGGTGGGGAACGCCATTCTGCTAATAGGTAAACAACAGAGAAGGAAGAATGAGGATGGCAACCCTGGGGGGACTGTGTAAGCGGGGAGGGGGCCAAAAAAACCCTCAACACAGGAGGGGACTAGGAACATGCTGAAGAAGTAGCGGCTCATGCAGATATGAAAGCAGAAAAGCTTTTCATCATAAGGAAAGTTGAGACTTATAAATCAAAATAAATCATCTTTATAAGTAGGTAATAACATGTAATAGTGGAATTTCCAAGACAAGGACAGTTAATCATATGTTTTCAGAACCAGAAGTCTGGTTCTTCCTTTATCTGGTGCTGCCTGCCTATTTCAAATGTAATGAATAAAAATCACAATCACAAAGGTATAAAGTTTGCTACATAACAGGGACATGCAGCCAATTAATGCCTCAAAAGAATTAAGTGAAAAGAAATTTCTATCTTACAAGATCAACCTTATACTAAGTTGTATCCCAGCCATCTTAACATGGTTTCTGTAATGTAAACAAATTTCTTTTCACCTAGTGGTTGGGCCGTGAAGACATCAAATTCAGACAAATCACACTACAGGTATTAATAACTAATGCTAAGCAATTTCTGAGTTTAAAAGTGTAACATGCATAAAACCCCAACAAGTCAAAACCCAGACAAAAACCAAAAACCCAGCAAAAACTGGAGATGAAAAAGAAGCCCCAAACTTAGTCTAGGAATTATTGCAGCTGATTGGCTGCTGGGAGAGTGAGAGTTTGTCTTCTTTAAAGAGTGATGCCATGGGGCTTGGAGAGATAGCTATGGTTTAGAGCCAGACCGCGCTACGAGGACCCGGGTTCGATCCCAGCACCCACATGGCGGCTGAGAACCTCCTGAAACTCCGAATTCCAGGAGAACTCAGTTCCAGGGAATCCGAGAACCTCTTCAGACCTCCGCGCATTGCACACACGGTGCACAAACCTGCATGCGACGGTACATTCATACACATACAGAAATAAATAAAATTTAAAAAAAATAAAGGAGTACTTGCCACATAGACTAGCCAGAGCTGCGCATGGATGAACTTACCAACAGGAACATATGGGGATAGAAACGCTGCTAGATGGACTTTTAACATGTATGAAAGAAGGCATGAAATCTTGTTGTTGGAGTAAGCTATAGTGAGGTGAATTAGGGGAAAGAGGTTCAAGGTATATTAATGCATTATAGGTGGACGGAGAGATGGCTCAGCGTTAAGAGCGCCACTGCTCTTTCAGAGTACTTCGCGTTTTTATGTCCATCAACCGCATGGCCGCTAATAACGCACCGCCCCTCTTCTAACTGTCCGCAGCATTGCGATGACATGGGTGCAAAAACCGACATGCAGATAGTAAACTCATTACAATAAAAATAATTTTAATAAAATTAAAAAAGATGCATTATATGAAATGCGAAATTTCAATTAAAAATATGAAAAATAAATAAAAAAAAAAAAAAAAAAAACTTTAATTTTAAAATAAAACATTGAAAAACTGTACACTACACTAAAAAAACAACAAAAGTGCCAGGGCCTGGGGGTTGGGGCAGAGAGGGACAGAGAAGGACAGAGAGTAACAGGGGGTATAGAAGACTGAAACTTCAGAGTCCTCCATATACTGCTAAAATTATGGCAAGTACACTCTGAAGGGGTTATAAACTGAGTTCATATTCTTTCTAAGATTAGTTGAGTACTTCCCCCTGCGTGCAAGAATTCATATTTTTAATTAATATTTATGTTGAAAATATTAAAATTTAATAAACACGAACCCAAAAATAAGAAAGTTTACCTTAAGTCAGTCAGATCCATCTGGTAAGACCATAAGAAGTATTGTTGTTTGAATCACATATGAATAAGTTAGTAAACGATTATGGAAGTCACATCCTTAAATAATCCTTACGATTATCAATATTACAGAACATGAATGTTGATTCAATTCACCAATATACAGCTATATCTAAGAATGACACTGCCTGGTGGAACCTTTTTTTTTTTAGTATAGACCCATGGCACAACAGGCTTATAAGTAAAGGTTTTATCTAAATTTGTTATCGTATATATCAACACCCTTTGGACCTCTCTTAAAGTATGATATCAAAGATTATGGTACCCAAACTGAAATCTGCCTTAAGAGAAATAATTCGAAGTAGACAAATACAGAAAGAACAAATGAAATTCCTAACAAATTACTATCATCTATATTCCTATGGCCTAGTTTTTAAAATTCCTTTGTAATAAACAGCAAAAAAAATATTGTCGGCAAAACAAAAGATCAGAGAATCCATTTCCCCACACAGTAACATGAAAGGAACAAAGAAACTCTGATGTGTGCATGACGGTGTACAAAGGGATGATAAGAAAAAAGTAACTATTAAAATGCATCCAGGAATGACAATGTGATCATACTGTAAGTATAAATGCAAATTAAAATATGGAACTTAAAAGGCAAGAAACATTTAAAGTTTGAAAAACATTAAGGTAGTCAGAAAACTAACTTAGAATAGAATTTGTTTGATGGAGCATGTTTTTATTTCTATGAAATTAGTTAAAATTCTGTAGAAATAAAAATAAGAATGTGTATATTGGAAAGAATAATTATGTCCACTTAAGAGTAGAAATAATATAGACCTTAAGCCCGCAAGTATGACAGTAGTATATTAAGCCATAAATTAAGTACTCATTCAGTAGTCATATTAGAAGAGAAATGGCTTAAAAACAAAATGCTACTAAAATTTATATGTAAAGCTATTTAAACATCAAGTTCTTTGAAAGTTACATTAGTGAATAGAATGACAGGAATGATTAATATGTAAATTAGCATATATATAACAAATGCCACTGATAATGCAAAAATGATTTTAAAAATTGGCAATTAAACAAAGGCTGAGAATGAGAAGAAAATAATTAATAAATAAATATTTTTTTTTTTTTTTTTTTTTTGCTGGGTGTGGTGGTGCCACACCTTTAATCCTAGCACTTGGGAGGGCAGAGTAGGTGGAATCTCTGTGAGTTTCAAGGCCAACTGGGCTACAGGGAAACCCGTGCGTTCAAAAGAACCACACACACAAAAGAGGTCTACTCTATCTATTAAAACATTGAAGGGAGAACTTTAATAAAATGGACAGATTCTAACCAGACCTCTTAAGTAACATGGATCCCTTGATTTGGTACTCCACACAGAAAGATAATCCATGAATATTGCCAGGCTTGAGAAGTAACAGGTCTGTCTCTTTCTGAGATTCAAAACCCTCTTACTGTCCTTGTTTCTGTGTTCTAATGCTAGTTTTGAATCCAAGTTCTTTATATATTACTGATGTATTTCTGTAATAGTGCGTCTCTATAGTAGAAGTTTTATCAGATTATGGGTGGTAAATTTATCCTCTTCTTTTCCGTCTAACTACTTTATCTTCTGAGTTTGTGGTATTTACAATACAGCATTTTTTCAGTCCCATGACGACCCATTCCACTTTTCCCTGCTCCCGCCCCTCCCACCCCGCTACCTGCCTTGTCCCCTCTCTGTGCTCCAACTTTTATCCCCCAGCTTTTAACACCTTTTCTCTGCCGCGGTTTCTATGTTTTGTCCCTGCCGAAGTTCACCCGGTCCGTCAGTTTCTTTGACCCAGTCCTTACATTCCCTCTGATTTGTATTTCTCCAAACTCCTGCCTATATCCACCTCCCCATAGTAAATGCCCCCCACGTCACTGCCCTCTGGAACCATCACCTATCATGAGTTAATACATCCAAATATTTTAGAATTCACAGGTTCGTCTTTAATTTTATCTACACTCAATATCGTTGGTAGAACTTCCACCCAAATATCACAATCACAAGTCTGACAATAATAGCTCAATCGTAAAGCCCACATGGGGGATTCACATTATAAGAGGTTCTTCACACAACATTCCATAACGGAGTGTAAATGAGTTTATATTTCCATCAGCAATGGATGAGTGTTTGGCCCTTTCCCCCCCAGAACCTCCCCACAGTTGGTAAGCTGTTTGTTTTTCTTGAATCCTAGCCTCTTATGGAGTGGCAGGTGCTATCTTAAGATGGTTTCATTTTCCTTTTCTTAATAGAATGAAGATATTGGCACACGTTTTTCAGCTGTTTTTTCCCCAGCTCTGCGTGCCTTCCTCTGGTGCCCCACTCCATCCAGGCTCTTCGCCCCTGCCTTTTTGACGTCGGTCCTTTGTTATCCTTCACGTCTTTGTGTTTTTGAGTCAGTTTCCTCGTCTTCTTAAGCCAGTTCCTGCCTGCCCCACCTGTCCCCGCTGTACCCCGGTTCCCCTCCCCCTCTGTGGCTTTTACTCTTTCCTTCCTTAGATTCATTGCTTTCACTGCGATCCCACTGTCAATTGCTGCCTTCTCTCCTGTTGTAGCCACTTGTTTTGTTTCGCCCGTCCCCTTTCTGCTGCCCCCCCTCTCTCATGTAAGATCCTGCCCAGCTCTTTCTTCTCTCCCCTTCCACGTTTTCTGAATTCCCCCTGCGGTCTTTGCTCCTTGGCGTTACTTTTTGTCTAGCGCCCGCGGTCAGCGTTTCCTTTGCACATTCTTCTCCCCGGTGGTGATCCCTTTTAGGCCAACGACCACTGTGCTGCCGAGATGTAGTGTTTGTCCTTTCTTTCGCAGTAGAATCGCGGGCCTCTTTGTCTAAGATGAAGGTGGCTGAAATTGTCAGTGTCTCAATTTGGATTTTCAGTAGTTTCGCATTGTCTGCGGTCTTTTGGTTGTGCCAGTCCTAGGCTTTTGTATGACTTTATCCCTGAGGTATGGTTTTAAGTCTGGTATAAAGGAGATGGGGCCCCCACCCCACACAAAGCAATTCCTTTTTCCTCTCAGGATTACTTTGGCTATTTGGTTGTTCTTTTGTTTTTGCCATATGAAGTTAAGGACTTGTTTCCAAAACGGGTGGAAGAAACTCTGGGGATTGTGAATGGTGATTTGAGTGGCAATCTGTAAATATTAATATTGAGTAGAATGGAAACGTTTTACATATTAATTTTTCCAATCCAGAGCATGGGAGTGGGTCTATCTTTTGATGTCTTCTCCAATATTCCGGTCTCAGTGGTTAAAATTTTGTTATTGTAATGGCTTTTTGCCTTGATTAGTTTGTTTTCTATGGAGGTTATTGTTCTTTGCGACCCAGTGTCTGGGCCGGTCTCACTGGTACTACTTTATTCATCTGCTTGTTGTTGGTGTCAAGAAAAGGTACAAATTTTCTCGGTAATTTTTGTATCCCACCCCTTTGTTCGGCACCTTAATTATTGTCCAGCGTTTTCTGGTGGAGATTTTACCATCCTTGGAAACTATCATCTCATCTGCAGAAGGGGAGATAGCTTGACGTCCGTACTGTCTCCCTTATTCTCCTTTAAGTTTCCCTTTTCTGCCTTACTGTTCCTAGCTAGCATTTGAAGCACTTTATTGAAGAGGAGTAGCGACAGGGGACATCCTTGCTAAGTTCCTGCCTTTAAGGGAATGTTTCCAAACCTGTTCCCATTTAGAATTAGGTTGCTGTGATTATGGTTTTGTTTATGGCTTTGATTACATAGGCAATAATCCCTCCATTTAATGCCATAAGGCTTTAAAAACATGAAGGATGCTAGATTTTTTGTCCAAGGTCGATTGCTATGTTGTACAGGAATTTAGATAATCCATGTGGTTTTTTGTCTTCATTCCATTTTGTGTGTTCTGATATTTATTAATTTTCATATGTTGAACCCTCCCTGCATCTCTGCTAGGAATCCACCTTGGTCATGAGGGATGATCTTTATTGCCGTGGGTGGCTGGATGTGAAATTGCAAGTATTTTGTTAGAATTTTTGCATCTATGGTTCTTAATGAAGGTGGGGGTCTATAGTTTTCTTTTTTGGTTGTGTCTTTGCCTGTTTTTGGTATTAAAGTGATGCTTCTTAGAAGGAATTTGGAGAATTTCACTCTGTATCCTTCGGAAAAGTTTGAGTGTCAGGATTGTAAGACCTCTTTAAATGTTTATAGAATCGGTGGTGAAACCAGTCAGGGCATGGGCCTTTTTTTTAGGTTGGGAGGGTTCGTAGGAATGTTCAATTTCCTCAAATATTTAAGTCTGTTTAAGCTGTCAATCTCTTCTTGTTAAGGTGTGTTGATTAACCCAGGATTTCAATTATTCATCCAGTTTTCTTAGGTTTTCAGATTTAGTAGAGTATGAGTTTTTTGAAGGATCCGCTGATATATTGGATCTTTTCACATTGGGCTATATGTGATGCTTCCCTTTTCAGCAATAATAGTACTGATTTTGGAGGTGCCTCTTTCCGTTTGGTTAATTGGGCTATGGGTCTGTCAATCTTTATCTTTTCAAAGAACAAACGTTTGGATTCATTGATTATTTTGTACTGTTTTCTTTGTTTCTATTTCGTTGACTTCTGCTCTGATTGTTGTGATTTCTTAGTCATGTCTGTTGGGTTTGGGTTCATTGTTTGTAGTTGTTTCTCAAGTGTTTTTTTTTTTTTTTTTTTTTTTTTTTTTTTTTGTGTTCTTTCTGTTTGTTTAATGTAGGCACTTTGAGCTATAAATTTCCCTCTAAGTACTGTCTTAAAGCATCCCACATGTTTTGTATTCTGTCATTGGTCTTTGGCCTTTGTGTCCATGATATTTTTATTTTCATGTCTTTCTTCCGTCCCTGAGTGGGATTGTTTTAGTCCGTCCAGGTGTTCTTGTAGATGGAGGGGCTTATTCTGGTGTTGATAGTGAGCGTTATTGCACTTTGTTCTGATAGAATGCATGAAAAGATTTCAATCCTTTTTAAAAATTTGTTTGAAAATTTTCATGTAGTATCCCAGTGATGTCGTTTGATTTGGTAGATGGTCATGGGGCCCTGAGGACGGATCGTGTAGTTCAAGGCCGCCTGTCACAATGAGTTCCAGGACAAGCTGGAGCTATCAGGGAGACCCGTCTCAAAAAGAACCAAAAAAAAAAGAAGAAAAAAGAAAACAAAAATAAAAACAAAAGAAAGATATTCTGCTCTTTCAGCTGTTGTTTGGGTAAGATATTTTGTAGATGTTTGTAAGGTCCATTTGGTGTAATTGTATTGTATTGTTCTGTTCCAATGTCTCACTGTTTATTCTTGGAATTGTCAATTTGAATCTATCCAATGACTCAATGGTTTTGAATTCCCCCACTATTAGTGCACTGAGATTAATCTGTCTTTGGTGGGGGGAATTGTCTTTGTCTGGTCCTGGTCTATGGGTGTATCTATGTGCTTCTTGTATTTGTATGGGGTTGCTTTTGTTCAGTTTGGGGAAATTTTCTTTCATTATTCTGTGGACGGATCGATCGAATTCTGCTGTCTTGGCAATCTCCTTCATCTATCCCTATGATGCATAGTTTTGGTAATGTTTCAGAGTGTCCCACATTTCCTGGTGTTCCACTCTTGTGTGTGGGTGTGGTGTTTTAATTTTTTTAATATCTTTACTGTGCCAGGTCTTGAGGTCTGCAGAATTGTGTTATAAAGTTCAGTGTAACCTGAGTTTGGTGCATAACATTTAGGATTCCCTGAAATCTTCATGGTTAACTGCTCCTTTGATAAGGTTTCAATGACCCTCTTTGTCTCGTCGGATTAATTTTACTCGGAGGTCTTTTAGTCTGATATTAGAATAAGAAATCCTTTCTTACATTTTGTACAATTTCCTAAAATTTTTTTCCATCCCTTCACTTGAAAGTGGTGTCGGTCTTTGAGGGTGAGAGGGGTGTCTTGTAGACAGCATAAAGAAATATATTGAGATTGTTTTTCTGTTCATAAGTTCATTCGTCCGTCATGTGTTTGATTGGGGAGGTTAGACCATTAATATTGAAGGTTATTATTGGAGAGATGTGTGTTACTGTACGTCCATTCACCTTAATTTTTTTGTTTATGCATAAATGGGTTTTTCCTTTCGCCTTCAAATAATCATCAACCGTTGTTGGCTGGTTAATAATCTGGAGGATTGGCTCAAAAATCATTTACAACTGGTACTACTGGGTCCAGGTTCCACTGGCAAGTCATAGCTTCACTGAAAGTCAGCTGTAATTTCTGGATGGTTTATCCCTTTACATGGACTTGTTGTTTTCCTCTTTATTTTTTCCTTTGTTTTGGGAGCATCCAGCATGTTAATGATGATATGGCATGAGGGAAGTTCTTTTCTAATCTTGGTTCTTTTTGTGTTCTATGATGTGCGTTTTGTATTTGTTGGGGTTTGTCTTTTTTCAGTTGGGGAATTTTTCGATTAATTCCTGGTTTGATGATCTGATAATAGATTTAACCACGTCTTGAGATGGTTTCTTTCTCTAGTCCCCGTAGGAGGTCAAAGCTTTGTTATTGTCATGAGTGCCCCACATTCCTGGTTGTTTCCAATTGTGTGTTTAAAAAATTTTTTTCATAACCTTTACTTGAGAATTCTAGTAGGGGGTAGTGGGGGGGATAATGGTGGGGGAGTGGGGGGTGTGAGGGGTCCTCCAGTCAGTTTCGGTTCACCTGTCTGTCACACTGTGGTCCTACTGTCTGCCTTAATATGATTTTTCTAATATAGACAGGCAGGCCAATGGCCTGCCTAATTAGGAATTTAGCCTGTGTAAGTCCCCACACTAACAGGATTTTTTTAAACCAAGGCAAAACTGAAGTTAATAAAAATCTTTGTTAGGTCTGTGTAATTACACACATTGGGAAGCTCATCCATTCCAAATATATACTATCTTCTTTAAAGTGATTTATAAAGAAGAATGGGATACACAAAAATTCCTGATTTTTCAGTGAATTTTAGGGGGCTTTCCAGCAGCAAGGTAAATCTGTCTTTCTGTCCCTAGTATGTTGAAGGGGGAGAAATGCCAAGCCTAAAAGAAACAGTGAAACTTGTAAACACATGGATTACAAAATTTGTAATTATTTGACCTAGATCTCTGATTTTCTGCAATCAAGCCTAAAATGAAGTTTAACCAGAGAATAAAATTGCCCTCTAATGGAGAGGACAGTTCAGTAAAGAAAGATATTATTAATTTGTGTCTTTAAATTATAGACCACAACTTATCTAATATAGAATATGAGCAGGGCTTCAAACTCTCGTGTCACCTTAATACAGACAAGAAAGAAACTCAAGTTATGAATAAAAGGGATACACTTAATAATGAATTATATTGTTTTAATTTTATGTGCTGATGAGTGTACTGCCATCCATGTGTGTCAAGTGCACCTGTTTCATACAATGGTTCAAGGAGGACAGAGGAGAGTGCCAGATCCCCTGGAACTGGAGTTACAAGCTGTGCACGCAATAAAATAAAATATAAATATAAAGTGGTTTCAGCAGTTAATCGTGGGTAATATGTAGGAGAACTATAAAAATGGTTGTTTAGCCAGGCGGGGGCACACACCTTTAATCCTAGCACTATGGTAGGCAGAGGCAGGTGAGATTTGGTGAGTTCAGCGCCATCCTGAAGTACAGAGCAAGTTCCCAAGACAGCTGGGGCTCAGGAGACCCTGTCTCAAAAAGACAAAAAAAAGTTTTGTTTTCCCAAATGTTTTTATCAGATTATAGTTATCAAAATCTTATGATTTATTTTCAGCTACTTCAAGAAATTTTGTTTTAACTTATTTGACACATTTGGTTAGTTGTTATTTTTTGTACAATCAAATATTAGTTTTTCATTAGAAAATTATGAGAGGATAAACATTGTCCAGTATCCCAGCATAAAAGTCTTCACAACATATGAATAATTTACGTTTAAAAAATTAGTTATGTCTTATGGTATTAAGGTAATCTGTAAATAAGATAAAATGTTGAAGAATGTAAGAAGCAAATATGTTTTAATAAAGAAGGATTTAAATATGAAGAATAAGATGGCTGGGTATTTCATAAAGGGAATGGATAAATAAGAAAACTCTTATGCTATGGAGGCTTGAGTGAGGTATTTTTATGAATAAAAGATGAGACTTTAAAATAATATATGCAACTGTAAGATTTATAACGTCAAAATTCAAGCAAATGGCTATTTAAATCAATGGAATTATTACTCTAATCTTGCTATTATACAAGGATTGGCCTAAGAATAAAATATAAATCCTGTCAAGGTTTATGCAAGAGCACTTAAGTTGGGCTAAATATTACACAATTCTTAAAAGATACCAGACGGCTATGAGTGGAAGTTTAAATTTTTTAATGTCCATACCTGGAATTCACTCACCTGTAGCAGTCCAGAAAAACTACCAATTTATTGTTATTGATTTTAAAAGATTGCTTTTTTAAAAGATATTTGGCCATTTTTTTGCCAACTGTCAATACCTGGTGATTATGAATAATTTGTTAAAGTGGAAAATTTTCACTCAAGGCATGATTGATTATCCCAGTTCTCTATAACTTATTAGAAAAAGTTTCCTATACTTATATATTTCATTGGTGCAGTACATTAGTATACCTTTGTTAAAAATATAAATCTAATTATCTTTGAACATTCATCTCAAAAAACTTTATTGACCACTCGTACCAGAAGAAACTCAAGCTAATATTTACTTAACTATTTCTGGATATATGTTCTACTACTATCTTTAAAATTTTTTACAGTTCTACTGAAATCTATTTTTTTCTTTTTTTAATTGTCAATTAAACTTTTTCTCAGTAAATCCTTACATCATTTCTCAATCGAATCTAGAATCACTTCCCGTTTCCATGCACCCCCACCCCCACCACAAGTCCCTGTTACCTGCCATTACATGTCCTGCATATTTTCTCTAAAAAAGATTTTCCTTTTTCGAGTTTTTTTCCTAGGCATTCTTATTGTTATGTTATGGTTCTCGTCCTACGATGTAATTGCTTCAGTATGAGATAAACATATATACACAGTTTATATACATCCATAAATATATCACAACATCATCAAAACTATAGCACTTGAATTGGAAGACTTTTTTCTCCTCAAATGTCATATTTTCCTTAAGGAACGTGCTAGAAGTGCTCCCCTGGGCAGATCCAAAACAACCATCAGTCCTACACCTGTGCTCCACATTGGGGTATCTACAAAGTAGGTACCCAAGACACAGTTGACATTTGCTGTTCTTGATCTACAGCTAGGCCAGGCTAATTGGGTTAGATGTGAGTCAATGGTCATTGCAGTTTACAAAACAGATATAACCAACAGAACATTAGATAGCTGACGTATTATACCTGCACTTTTCTTAGACTAATTGGACCAAGTGCCTCAGTACCGATCATGGTAAAATTTTTCCTGTTTTCCTTTTGCACATCTGTATCAGTAGTTAAACATGGGGAGTGGAAAGCACAATTAAGTTTTACATATATTATAGAATAATAAAATATCATAAGTAGTAAATTTTCTTATTTCCATGTGTAATTCTCATTACTCCCTTAAATACATCTTTTCTTCCAACAAATATAATATCCCATTTCTAATGTACTCATAAAAACTATTTTCAAATGGAGACAGTAAATGAAACAGATGTAATATCGCCAGAATATGGTGTTTTCTATAAAATTTGGAGCATCCACCACCCTGTGGGCACAAATTTTAGCTGCAAGCTCTGATTTCAAATAATCCCCTAATTAACCTTTCAATTTACTTCCTGAAAGACAACACTCCATTTTCATTGAATACAGTAAATTGGGAAGGAAACAGCATTGTGCGCCTGAGGTATTCTGGAATTAGACATAAACAGGCAGGATGTTATGTTAGGATAACCTTGTATTCAAGCTTTTACTTTTCCAATGGAAGCTGGAGAAACCATTTTGGGTAAAATGGTGGGTGGATTTTAATTATAATATATTTAAACCCAATTTTAGGACACAGTTCCACCAGCACAGTTCCGGGGCACAAAAGTTCAGAAATGGGGGGGGGGGGGGGATGAAGTACTCGATTCAGGCCCCACTTTTTAAAATAAAATTAAGAGTCAGGCTTGTTTGTTCAGGTAACTGCACATGTTGTGTAATAAACTCAAAATATTTCTGTACTCTTATATTATAGGTCTGACTTCATTTGCTTTAGGTGGAGCATAAGTAAGGTAAAAGAATTCTTTTATTAACATTTGCATATCAATCTTTTTCCTAATATCCTTTCATCTGTTATAGGAGCTTGCATATATATCAAAGAACTGAACAGAGAGTTCACAAAGTGAGGAATTATATATATATATATATATATAATATATAATATATATATATGTGGTACTTTGTGCATGAAATTTTCCATGGGGTCAGACAAGGACACTTTATCTGCTGAAACTGGGGGTATGAACAGTTAACCAACCATTGGTACTGGAAACCAACCAGTGTCCTTTGCAAGAGTAGCTCATGCTACTACTGATCAATCTCTCTTGCCCCATTTGCAAATATCTTAAAATTCTTTGTTATGCATTATAAATGAATTTAGGAATCAGAAGCAAGATGAATAGCAAATAACTATATAAGAAAACTCTTGAAAACATGATAAATAGCATTTTAATAGTAAAGGTTTTATATTGAACCTGGCCTGGAATCTTTTTATAGAGAGCCCAATTCACATGTTATAAAGAAAAATGGATCCCAGTTCTCTTCATGAGTTTACTGTTTAATTTAGGCATTTCCCCTCTTAGTACCATCAGTCAATGTGGTACATAAATAAATGTCACATCTAGTTTTAGATTAAATGGAAGCTAATGTCCTTACCTAGTGTTGACTTAACCAAAAGATCTTGAGATATTCAATTTAGTGTTTTACTTCTTTATTTGACCTGAGGAGACCAAGGCTTGGGGAACCACGTGAAGGAAGGAGACACACATCTGAAGGGAATGAAAGAGTAATTTTAAGTTAGCAGAAAAGTCAGAGAGTCTTTTAGCCTAATAGCTAACACAGAATGTTTAGAACTGGAAAAAGCCCAATTAATATGTTATTTCCATTTATTTCTATGTTTTGAAAGTTTTAGGTCAATCAAAAGTTCACAATGACTCTTACTTCCAAAGCAACCACATTAAGATCATCTTCAGGAGCTGACTCAGCCCCACAGATTCCCATTCTCATAGGCATGTGTTAAAGACAGGCAGGAACTAGCTAGCCCGCCATTGCCTGACCATATTTTTGCTATGGAAGGACACAGTGAAAGGGAGATATGCAAGGTTCACAGCAGCTCTTTGGAAGTAGAGATGGAAACTTTAGCCAATACTGACCCTGCCAGGGTCTTAATCTTGGAACCCCCAGCTTTTTGGATCATGATAAAAAGGTTGTGTTGTAAATAACTTCAAAACTAATCTAAGACATTGATTTTTGTTAAAACAAAAAATAGTAGATGTTTACATAATATTAGATGTTATATTCTACATAAAATACAATTGTTTGACATATATATATTATTAAATATTATTATACACATGAAAGTGAAAATATAGCTATTTGCTCAGATCCTGAATGAAATAAATAGAGAAAATTAATCATTCATAGCTTTCTTTATGCAGTAATTACAAGCACAGAGGAGTTGCTAAAGTTATTGTGACAGAAAGTTTTCAGAAAATCTGTGGAAAAGTCAATTTTTTATTTAATTTGTTAAATTATCATATATTCCCAGTCAAAAGAGAGACAGGAAATGGAGCAGGAACTGTGTGAAAAAATGTGGTAAAAACAAGAGTAAATAGAAAGATTGTGATACTGCCAGCGATTAAAAGAATCACACTAATTCAAAAAGATATATGCTAGGAACAAAGCATTACAAAGAGAGAAGGGATCTGGAAAACACATATTTTAGGACCTGACAGTTATAAATAGTAATCTTTTGTTCAAATCAGTAATTTTTTCTACATTTTCAGAAGTTTGGGAAGCCAGTAACATTAAAATGAATTCCTTATTCCTCAAATTACTGTAAGCTCTAGAAATCGATTGTAATTTTTAAAAATGGGCTTTAAAAGACATCCACATTAAGCAGTTTGAACCATGAGAAATAATTTTTCTAGTAAAAAACAACAACTAAACTTGAAATAAATAGCATCTTATTTTTATTATTTAGAACAAAATTGTAAGGGCTGGAGAGATGTCTCAGTGTTTTAAGAACATTACTGCTTCTTGCATGAGGACCTGGGTTTGATTCTCAGCATTCAAATGGCAGATAAACTGTCCATAAATCCAGTTCCATGGAATCTGAGATCCTTTTCGACCTCTGTGGGCACTACAGGAAAAGGTTGCACTTACATACATCCAAGAAAATGTATTCATACCATAGATATAAAATAATAAATAAAATATAAAAACAATGTCCCCTGTGTAATGTGTAGGTTCATAAGAAAGCATTAATTAGATGATAACTGGAAAACAGTTGCAAAGCCATTTGAACAAAAATAACAATATTAAATCAAATAAAGAGACAACTTGTAGTAGAAAATAAGCTGAAAATCGGCATAATACTGTAAAAAATTTAAAACTCACAAATTTTCTAAGTTCTGAAACTGTCTTATATAAACCCTTCAGAGTCAAAGTCAACAAGTAAGATTTGTTGAAGCACTTTGTGCCTTCTCTACAAGAACAGTTATTAACAGGATCTCTTTATAAATGACCAATTTGGATGATAAAATACATATTAACCGTAAGGAGGTTAGGTGTCTCTTTCTCTGATTCTTATTATCTCTCTTTAAAATAGATCTTTGTGTCTGCTTAATTTTATGTATTTCATACTTTAATTTCAGTTTACAGAATATTTCTTAATGTGTCTTTATCTCAAAGGATTAACTTTCTCATAGCTCAGTAAATGAGTGAGCCACAGGATGCCTGAACCACAGGATGAATTTTACTAACTCAAGGATGTCTAAAAGTGGTGTTAAAAAGATTTAATGCGATCCCATCAAAATCCCCAAGAGTTTCTTCACAGGCTTTGGAAAAAAAAATCCTCAACTTCATTTGGAAAAACAAAAGACCCCGAATAGCCAAAGCAACCCTGATTGAAAAGAGAATACAGGGTGATCGTGATCCATACATCAAACTATACTCCAGGGCTATAGACATAAAAACAGCCTGGTACTGGCACAAAAACAGACCATTGACCAATGGAATAAAACTGAAGATCCAAACCGAGCTCATAATATTTCAGCCACCTCATATTTGACAAGGGGGCCAAGAAGACACAATGGAGAAAGACAGCATCTTCATCAGCAATGGTGTTGACAAAACGGGATCACCACTTGTAGAAGATGAAATTAAACCCCTACCTCGTCACCGTGTACAAAGGTCAACTCCAGACGGACCAAAGACCTCAACGTGAACCCCAAACTCGGAGGTGATAGAAGAGAAGCTTGGCACAGACTAGACAAGACATAGGTTGTAGAAAAGACTTCCTAAATCAACAACAGTGCACAAGAAATAATAATCGACAATTGACAATGGGGACCTGCAATAAACTCAAAAGATTCTGTAACATCAAAGGAGCAATAAAGGAGTGAGGAGAAGACCACAGAGTGGGAGGAAACCTTCACAGCAGATACATCTGACAAAGCATTAATTTCCAGAAAAACAAATGCTACTCAAAAATCAAAGGAGAAAGAAAACAATGAATCACTCAAAAGATGGAGCAAAGATCTGAATAGAGACTTCACAGAGGAGCAATTAGAGATGGCCGAGAAACATCTTAAGAAGTGTCAACATCTTAGTAATTAAGGAAATGCAGATAAAACTACTTTGAGATATCACCTTACTCCAATAAGACTGGCTAATTCAGGAACACGAATGATACCAGTGCTGGAGAGGTGGTGGGAAAGGGGAACACTCATCCATTGCTGGTGGGAATGTACTTGTACAGCCACTATGGAAAGCAGTGTGGAGAAACCCTGAAACTGAAAATGAGCCTTCCATTTGACCCAGCATACCATTCCTGGGTATATAACCCACAGACACAACTACTGCAAAGAAACATGCGCACAGCTAAGGTTTTATTCAGTCTTTCACAATAGCAAAAAGCTGGAACCAGCCCAGGTGCCCCTCACTGATGAGTGGATAGAGAAAGTGTACATGTTACAATGCAGTTCTATGCAGCAGTAAAGAGGGACAACATCATGAACTTTGCAGGTAACGGATGGACTGGAAGACATTATGTTAAGTGAAGTACCACAGTCCCAGAAAAAAAATGAAAATGGTTGTCCCTCATATGTGGATGCGAGTACCGACCAACAATCCGAAGATAAATTATTTCTCATGGAGAGGGATGAAATAGTAAAAGAACACAACAGAAAGACTGCATCAGAAAATGGACTGAAATGGTGAATTGGGAAGGAGGTATAAAGGGGAAAGGGACACGGGTGATATTTGATTAAGGCATTTTAATTGACTGAGTTCAGTCAAGTATCCATTTTGCCCATCTCTGTCTACAGGATACATGGTGTTTTAGGACTTAGTAAATAAATATGTGTATATAAACAAACATTGGTTTAACAGACTCTGATAAAAAACGGTAATGCATCTTAAGTTAAAGTGAGATATAATTCGCTGTTGTCCCCATTTGTTTTACAAAAATCTGTATCACATAACTTTGGGATTGACATACAAATGTTCTCTATAATTTCTCGTTTGTACAGTATCACTTGAGCATCTCTTTTAAGATGATTTAACATAAAATTTAAGTTTGCTACCCAAATAAACAATAGTCACCCCAAAAAAAAAAAAAAAAAAATGAAAATGTTTTGATGAAAGCTTTGGCTTATTCCACCCTATAGTTATGTATAATATCCAATCTGTCTTCTGGAGACTCATGGTTAAAAGGGGGGGCATACAGACAGACATGAAACCTTTTTCGGCAACCCCTGCCATGCCAAACTTTTAAACTAACCACGGGAAATATATGGTTTGTCAACAGGAGAATGTCACCCCCTCCGGCTGAGAAGCAGCAGATACAGCTTGCATTGAGTAGGATTACCAAAAAGTGGCAACTGAACGTTGACACCGTCTGAAATTGAAAGGAAAGAAAATTCTCAATTGCCTAAATATCGAACTCTTTCTGTGGATCCTAACAGGTAACAACTATTTAAATGAGTCCTAATGAAACTTGTACTTTCTAGGTGCCACAAGGTTTTGATATGAGAGACTATTCTTGCCTTCCCCCCAAAGAGCAAGGAGAATATGACGATGATGAGGTAGTTCTCCAACTGTGTGGAGACAACTATTGTAGAGGTAATCTCTTATAAAACCGGTAAAAAATGCTTCTTTAATTGATAAACATAGGACCTGTGAAAAGGATTATTCTCTTCAGAACCAAATATAATACTAAAGTCCTTAGGCTATGCACTTAGGTAAAGTATATTAATGCAGGAGTCTGACATCACAATGGATGGTTCTACCAGGTGGGATGTTGGCCAGGGGATCCAAGGCCCCACAAAAGGTAAGGGGGCTCCTTGCCCAATTTGGGATACCTGCAGGAGGAGAGGGATAAGACCCTGCTCCGAAGACCTGACGTTAACAGGGATGGAGTTATTGAGACCGCACATGCAAGTGTACAGATGGCCTCTGGAATGCAAGAGAGTGTTACCAAAGGCCACTAAACCAATAAAGCAAATACAGGGTCCTCCTGAGTCAACAAGACTCCCCGTCAGCACCAGCTACACCTCACCTGCCTGGAAATACTGTGCAGCGGAGGCAGCCATTGCCTGTATATCCCAACTAATTGGGCTATGGCTCACTCCTTGGAGGAATAACCCATGGCTGATGCCACAAAGCTTACATCCTTTAACAGTTAGGAGATTTTATAAGGACACAGTAAGACCCTTTCATATTTAACAGGGGGGAAAATGTAACTTCATGGATTACATCTATCCATCCAACATATGTGTCCTATGCCAAGTAACCTACCATAACTATTAGTGCTTCTTAAATACTATATATCTAATTGCTTGTGCTTCATTAGTAGGATCGAAAGGTTTACCCCCTGGACAAACTGTCAGCCCATGAAAGGAACAGCCAAATGACAGATCCAAGTCACAGCTCCAGAGAGAGTGGACTGTTTACTTCTCATACCACCTGTGCCCCCTTTTCGAAGCCCTAGGGAAAACCTGCGGAAGAGGGGGCGGTAGAATTAAGGGCTCGATTGGGGTGAATGGTGAAACTAATACAGCATGTAGTCTGGACACTCATTTGATCAACTTGATTGAACAAACAACAGGTCACCCCCCACTGGATGTGGGGCTGGTGGGGGTTTGGGGCACAACAGCCTGTAGATTGGTTTGCACGAAGGATGCTTGTACCATGGATACACTTATAGCTAAAAAAGGAAAAAAAAAAAAAACAGAGAAAGATGCAGAAAAGTTATGCAGAAAATTCTGATCGGGATGGGGTGGGGGTGGTGTGGGGATAGGGAAAGGAAAACTGCCTGATCTGAATTGAAAATGATGTACTATGCACAAGCATCCATAAACACAAAACAGTAAAAAAAAAAAAAGTAGAATAAGGGCTGAGGGGATAGCGCAGCCATTAAAGCTGAGGCTGAACCAAAATTAAAAATAATAATAATAGTAGAATTCACTTTTTCCCTATCACTCTCTTGTGGTAGTGAGCTGGATTATGTATTATATGCATATCTGGTCACCCGAGGGAAATATTTGAAGGTACAACTGTTATTGATTGTGTGTGCATGCAAAAATTTAAAGGAAGCAATGAGCCTAGTGACTTAACACTTCTCTAAAGTGATCATTTCCTACAACCAGCTTTGACTGGGACTTACGTTTCATCAAAATTAAATATTTTCTATAAAGCAAAAATTCAGTTATGGTCACATATCATAGATCTGAACACTGCGAAAAATGTTGGACTTATTTTCAAAATCTTTGATATTATCCTAGGTAAAAATACAATATTAAAATCATTTTTTTTTTTTTTTGGCTTTTTGAGACAGGGTCTTCCTGTAGCCGTAGCTGTCCTGAAGACTCACTCTGTAGACCAGGCTGGCCTGAACCACAAAGATCCACCACCTCTGGCCTCCCAAGTGCTAGGATTCAAGGCATGCCCACCGCGCCCATCTTTTTTTTGTTTTTTTTTTTTGTACAGTATTGAAATCTTTATCGCTTACATGGTAAGCCACAAAGAAAATAAATGTTAAGATTTTTAAATGTATTGTTTGTTGATGGCCAAGTATCCATTTAGAGTAGAATAAGACACTGGCTTCTAAGATTCTTTGTCTGATAATAGACTATGTATTTTAGAGGATGAAATAGATGACTGACTGAGCATGAAAAGGGATTCAAAGGAAAGACTATCTCTTTCACATGTAGATGCTTGTCACAGCATCATCATGATGTGGGGATCATATTTACCTTTATATTTTAACAATAGTCTAAAGAAACTCAGTTTGGAAAATTCTTCATCTGTGATGCCTTACTTCTTAATTAGATAAATATTATTTTCAGTCATTGAAAAAAAGAAATCCCCTAAGGACATATTTCTTTGATCTACAATGTGTGTATGGAGTTAGTGAATGAGAGGAACAAGAACATAGACAAATGGAGAGGTGAACTCTTGGCTGCTAGTCAACAGTTTACAATCTCCTGGCTAGCTACTAATCTTGTGCTGTCTTACTTCTCTTCTAGGTCACCAGGATCAAAGGAAGGCAGCATCTTTACTGAGAAGAGGGTAAGATTTTACCATACACCTTATATTTATATAAATTAAATTTCCAAATATAATACCTAATTTTATTAATTTATATTCCAACATTTTAAAATTGACGTTGTCATAGGAACTACAGATGCACTTAAAACCGTCAAACATGGTATACATTGTGACTTAGGTATTGATGCACAACTCCTATTTCAACTGTTCATAACAGGATTATTTTAAACACTGGAAGAGGTTTTATTAGAAAAGAGTATTTTCAACTGCAGTTCAGTTTTTTTAATATAATTTTCTGCTCAAGACTGATGACTGGACAATATATGTTCCTGGAAAAGTCTGTCTTTTGAATGAAGCAATGTATTCAGTTCAGAAATGATTACAGAGAGAATGTTACCACTGAATCTTTTAAATTTCTGGAATATTTTCAATGACCTTTGAAAAATTATTTAAAATACCTCCACCTGAATTAGACATGTTCAATTATAAGATCAAAGAATTATAAGAAAGGTCAAAGTGAATAAGACATTCTAAATGCTGCTAAAATTCTCCAATTCACAATAGAAAATACTCTGAATTCCCATGTGTTAGATATGTCTGCATTATTTAATTCTCATGGGACTTATTTGGTATTATGTGAAAAAGGAAACTATTGGCCTATTGGAAGAGTAGAACACTGACTTCTGTTAGAAACAGATTGCGTGTGATGGTGCTGAGCACCGTAATTCAAATTAAATTCAGCCTGATTAAAGACCAGGCTTTTAGTTAAATTTACTTTCCTAGCTCTCATTTACCTGCCCTATTTATTTGGAGATGAACATATGTATAAATGCAATTTAATAAACAACATTTAGTGGACATTTTGGTAATTTATTGAGTGAGAAAATCAAAGATTAACCAATAACAGTAACAGCTATTCTTTCTCAGGGGAGAGAAAGTAGCCAATATTGACTTTATACTGACTGAGAATAAACATGTAATTCATTGAATAAAAAAGGAAAACAAAGATATTTTCTACATTTTATAGCAGGAAATCACATTTGAAAAATTTCTGAAGGAGGTAGGTTTCAAATAAATCATTAGATCATTTAGGTGACATCCATAAGTCCTTAGAGGACTGTAGACCTTACCTTATCAGAATGTTTTATTCCAGAAACTACTATCTCCCCATACACACACTGTACAGATGGTTCATATTTATTATAACCCATGAGCAAGTTGTTGGTCATTTAAAAGAATTCTGGAAAAACAAGCCAAAAAAAAAAAAAAAAAAAACTCCATAATTTCCCATTATCTCTTGTAAAAGGTCACAGCACTGTTGAATTTTACCTCTTTTTCAGTCCGTGCTCTGGTAGTGCTAAGGTTGTATGCTTCAGGTTTGGTTTTCATGGTGTAGGTAACTTTTATCTTGAGGATCTATTCAATCTGAAGGCTCTGCACTTGTCAGGCTGTTAACTCTTCATAGAGGACCCCTGCCCAGTAAATCAATGAAAACATGTTTCCAAAATGCTCCATATAGCCACATCCCTACCAGTGTCTGCAGAGTTTGTCTTTAAGATTATAGCTATTATAAGGGGAAATATATCACATCTAATTGTACTTTGATTTCCCAATTCCTTGATGACAAATGATAGTGAATATTTTTCATATACCTGCTGGTTCTTCACAAATAGGTACTGTATTATATAACATATAAAAGTTTTTGGTCGTTCCTATAAACGTCTCATTCTAAACTTTTTTACTTTTCTTAGTAAAGGAAGTCTTAAATAGAAAAACCATTACCCCTAATAAATTGTTACCTTTTTTATTAACCAAATGAATATAGAAAATTGTCTTCTTATCCAGGACATTAAAATATGTAAGATTGGTTTTATTCCAAAAACTGTTTTCAACTGTACTGCATCAAACCTTATTTTCAATATCAGAAACAGCCTGGGCTATTTCTAATTATTAAAGCTACTACAGTGAAATGTTTCCTTTTTAGCTTCTCAGGTTCAAAGTCTTCCTCCTTCCCAAGACCTGATCAGCATTCAGGTTGGTGACCTATATGTAGGGAATGAGAGGTATTCTACTCTTATTTTTAATTAAATTATTTTAGGTTTACACAAAATACTTAAAAATAACATTTTGATGAGATAGTTCCAATGTTTTGATATGCATTGTTTAGTGTTAAATCTGATTAAATATATCTAAATATATCTAGCTCCTAAAACACTTCTCATTTCTTTATGGTGAAAAAAATGTCAAAAAGCTTTCTTCTAGCTGTTTAAAACATACAGAATACCATCACTTCTTATAGTTCCTCCACTTCAATCTTTTTGTGGACATCACTCCATCTATATATTTTGTCCTCCACAGCATCTCCACTGATAAACAGGAGGGAAAGAAAAGACAAAATATCACCAGGCGTGGTGGCACACGCTTTTAACCCCAGCACTCAGGAGGCAGAAGCAGAAGGATTTCTGTGAGTTCAAGGCCAGCCTGGTCTACATAGTGAGTTCTAGGCTAGCTGGGGCTAGAGGGAGACCCTGTCTGAGAGAGAGAGAGGAGAGAGAGAGAGAGAATCTATTTAGGATCTGGGTAAAATGGGAATAGGTATATTTCTTTTTTTTTTAATTTTTTTTATTAATTTTATTTATTTCTGTATGTGTATGAATGTACTGTCTGCATGCAGGTTTGTGCACTCGTGTCGTGCAATGCCGCGGAGGTCAGAAGCGGGTCTCGGATTCCCCTGGAACTGGAGTTCTCCTGGAATTGGAGTTTCATACGGTTCTCAGCCGCCATGTGGGTGCTGGGGATCGAACCCAGGTCCTCTGTAAGAGCGGTCGGCGCTCTTAACCGCTAGGCCATCTCTCCAGCCCCGGAATAGGTATATTTCTATTTGTTTCATTGTCTCTGGATGTGTGCATCTCCAAAAAGGTGTTCTTAATCATGGAATCCCTGTCCAGGGAAACCATGTCATACACAGTCAAGTCCTTCTGTGTACATGTGTGTGGTTTTGGTGCCTTTAATGATTTTCTCCATTGCACAGCAATCTGCTCTAAGATGTCCATCTTGGTGGCAGTCTCACACCTCTCTCCAGACTAAGATCAATGGTCCATCTGTTATTTAAGGACATTGAAAAAAATAAATGACAACTTAATCTTCCACTAAGTGCTCAATCTACAAAAAAGAGAATGAAACCACAGGTGTCTTCCTGCTACTGTTGGCCATAAATCATTTCCACAGGATAGAAACGACAATCAACTCTTCTCAAGTACATTTGCCTGATGTTAAGATTTCATATCACTTCATCTGGCTTTGGAAGGGGATAGGACAAGGATCATCCTCCACTTCCCAGAAGAGCTTTCACCATAAACCAGGAGTCCACGAAAGTCAACCTCTCAGAAGGAGAGAGCAGATGTTGGTCTCAGAAGCTGTGGAGAGAAATGAGCACTGTAGAGAGATATTGATCAACATGTTTAAAAAATAATCACAATTAGAAGGGCTGGAGAAATGACTCAGTGCTGGAAAGCACAGACAACTCTTACAGAGGACTGGAGTTCATTTCCCAGAACCCACACAGTGGCTCAAAATTGAGACCAACTCCAGTTGAGGGGAACAGATGCCCATTTCTGGCTTCTATGGACTTTGCACATACGTGTTGCACTTACATACATGGAGGCAAAATAGTCATAAATATTAAAATTAAAAATACATTTTACAACATCTCAAATATAAAAGATAAGCCTCTGCAATCTATTTCATAGCATAGTGACTACAAATATAGTGTACTCTGTATTTACAAATAGATAAAAGAATATACCTCAACTTTTTCATAACAAAAATAATGTTGGGGGTTGTGGAGAGATGACTCAGAGGTTAGTAGCACTGACTGCTCTTGCAATGGACCTGAGTTTGATTCCCAGCACCCAAATGGCAGCTGACAACAGTTGGTAACTCCAGGTCCAGGGGATTTGATGCCTTCTTCCAATCTCCTCCAGCATTTCATGACTTACATACATAAACCCATAAAATTCATACACATAAAAATAAATAAAATATTCAGAAATCAAAAATAAATGTGTGAGATAATGTTAATTATGTTGATTTAATAATTCAACAACATACTTTTATATCAAAATATCACATTGTGTGCATTACATATAATACAGATTTTATCCATGAGTGACAAACAAAATGAAAGTTTAAATAATTTAAGAATAATCAGAGAGAAGTAAATGCAGGGATTAAATAGATGAAAATGAAGACCATCCTTCTCTCTTGGCTCATGAAACCAATTTCATGTTTATTCTTATGTCTCATCATTAGTCCTTATCTCTTCCCCCACATCATTACTCAAATGATTAGAGTGAAAAACCAGCTCTGGTGGTGTACACCTTTAATCCCAGCATTCTAGAAACAGAGGCGGGCAGACCTTTGTGAGTCAGCCTGAGCCTCTTCTGCATAGCAAGTTCCAGGCCAGTCATGGCTTCATATTGAGACACTGCCTCAAAAACAAACAAACAAACAAATCAACAAACAACCAAAAATCAAATAGCTATAGTCAGAACTTTGTAATTTCTGTCTTATAAAGTGGCTATCTAAGGAAGTTACATGAACTGCATATATATCAGAGTCTGGGAGATGCATATAATCTTATCCAAATCACTCTGTATTTACATTAAATTTTTATTTAGCATAAATTCTTCTCACATTTGTCTTTAGTTTATGAGATTTTTTTTTAGCTTCTCCATCGCCATTCCTAACATTAGTTTCAATTTCCAATCAAGGATTTTTTTTCCAGAGAATTATGCACATATCACAGACTGATGCTAAGGCTTTCAAATGACGTAAAGAAGGCCGGTTTCCAAGAGCTGTGAGAATGGTTGCTCCTACGAGGAAGCACTTCTTCCCAGGAGTGAGGCACCAGTGGACAGGCTGCTGAGCTGTGCCTGGAAACCCCACAGGAGCTGCATGAAGCATGCAGAACAGTCACAGAAGGGAAAAGAGCATCGCTTTTTCATAAGCCCTTAAATATATCTATATCTATATCTATCTATCTATCTATCTATCTATCTATCTATCTATCTATCCCAGCGCCTTAAAAATACTATATATACATATATATATATATGTATATATATATGATATAAATTTAATTTTCCAATCCTAGTGATAACCTCAGTGTAACTCCTGATTGTGAGAATGTTAGTAAGATTTTTCTCTGGAAGCACATACGTCTGCAACAGCTGTACTTTAATTTAAAACTCATATTCTTTCACAATTTTCTTTTTTTATTTTTTTAAATTTTTATTTACTTCTGTATGTGTATGAATGTACTGTCTGCATGCAAGTTTGTGCACGCATGTCGTGCAATGCTGCGGAGGTCAAAAGAGGGTGTCGGATTCCCCTGGAACTGGAATTCTCCTGGAATTGGAGTTTCAGATGGCCGCCATGTGGGTGCTGGGGATCGAACCCGGGTCCTCTGTAAGAGTGGTTGGCGCTCTTAACCACTAGGCCATCTCTCCAGCCCCACACAATTTTCTCTCTGTAGTTGATATATAGTTTTTGAAAATGTGAAGGGTGAATTCTGCAACTGCTCCCTTTCATGATTCCATGCTTATAGCTTAATGTTTGATGTTTATTATTTCTGAGCTCACTCTGACTATTTAAACCCAAGACTATTACATGTAGATAGTCTTTCATTCCAGAGTCTGATGTGATAAAATGAGGAAAGAATTTAAGTACATTATTCTGAATACCACACCTAATAACTGATTTTAACATTTTAGGAGTATCTGAAAGTACACAGTAGTAAAATATGAAACATGTATAAATTAGATGCCTTGTGTGTTAGTTAATTTTCTATTACTGTGATAAAACACTGTAACCAATACAATTGTAGAAGGAAAATTTTATTTGAGCTTAAATTTCCAGAGGATATAAAATCCATCATAGGTATGGTGGCAGGAGGTGGCTGAGCAGGAACAGAAGGCAGAGGTTCACATCTTTAAGAAGTCACAGTTTTAGGCATGTGACTGGAAATCCAGCAGTCTTAAGAACTCACAAAGGCTGCCTGTCCAAGGGACATGCTTCCTCCAGCATGTCCACACCTGCTAAAACCTCCCCAAACAGCTTCACCAACCAGGGAAAAAATGTTCAGATATGTGGAGTCTATGGGGAACATTTTTATTTAAACCACCACATCTTGTATAGTTTAAATCTTGTTCCATAATTGTGGAGTACCACAATATACTTTAGAGACTACTTGGAGATTTAAAAATAATTCTTTGACATGAAACCTTTTCATCAAACCCTTGCAATTCAAATCTTAAAACTAACTATGGGAAAAGATTTGTTTGTTCCAACAGGACAAAACGTCACCAACTTAACGGCTGAGAAAGAAAAGATACAGGTTTGCATTGAGTAGGATGTACCAAAAAGTGGCAA
>VZQC01007215.1:350791-544864 GCA_009823505.1 Rhizomys pruinosus
AATATAGACTGGACACTCATTTGATCAACTTGATTGAACATACAAGTCCCCCCCCCCCCGCTGGATAGTGGGACCCATGAGCTGTATGGGTTTGGGCGTAACTGCTCACAAATTGGTTTCACATGAAGGATGCTTGTACTCACAAATTATCACTTATTGTTAAAAAAAATGAAAACAAAACAACAACAAAAAAAAAACCAGAAAGATGCAGAAAAGTTACAGCAGAATGAATGATCTGGGATGGGTAGGGGTGGGGTGGGGGGAAGGGAAAGGGATATATGCCTGAACTGAATTGGAAAATGTTGTATGAAATACACAAAGTATCAATAAAAAAAAAAGAGAGAGAAAGTAGTATTTCGTTGCACATTGCACACTGCACCTGTGCCAGCCTTCAGTGCTATCAGTGTGGCAGCGTGTACTGCTAATGATGCAGTAACTCTCAGAGAGCAGCCCCAAACTTAGAAAAAAATGAGGTCAATTTTGAGCATATTTGTGGCTGCCTTGCCTGTGGCTTTGATATCTCTATAAGTCTTTAGATCTGGAGCTGTGATCTGATCATTAAAGTCACATGTACTTAGAACAGAAGACAGAGCTAAAGGACAATAGTTGGGATAAGGAATATTCACAGCATAGAGAATTCCAAAGTAAGCTTGGCAAAGTGATGTAGTTAGCAACGTGGTCTTATTGGGCCTGGTTTCTTTTAAGAATCTATCTGTTAGTGTGTATTAGTTGGCTGTAATCTCAAATGTAATGATAACACAGTAAATGGTTAACTTATTGATGATTGAATCCATGAAAAGGTGACTAGAGAGATGAATGCAAATAATTGATATATAGTCATTACTTTTATTTACCATAATTTTATTTTTGTTTACCTATTTCTTCACTGTGTATTTAATAAATATTTCCATAATAAAAAGAAAAATACCTTTCTTTTATAAAAGTTATAATTGCACACTGATTTCTGACTCCCTAAATAGGTTAAATTTGAATGCCTGTTGTTCCTAAGAAATGGGCTAGTTAGTAAACATTGCATTTTAATATATCTTCACACAACCTACTATGTGTGTATCATTCAAAATATACTAAGTACGAGAGAGCAAAAAAATTGGGAAATATTAAAATTAAAATAAAATCTCTAACACAAAATATTATCTATAAAATTTACATTTTTTCGTTGTTGTGACCAAGTAACTGGCAAGGGTAGAAAGGTTTATTTCAGATGACAGTTTGAGGGAACAGTCCATCTCAGCAGGGAAAGTATAGATGTGTCCATGGCCCCAAGACTGTGTGGCTGGGACTTCTCACACAGGAGAGAACCCGGGAGCAGAGAAAGAGGAATGCTGATTTGTAACTGGTTTCTCCATTATTGCTTTTCATTTAGTTCAGTTCCCTAGCCCAAAGGCTGGCATTGCCCACATACTGGGCAGAATTTTCCTCAGCAAATCCTCTTGGGAAAGAGGCACCCAAAGGTTTGCTTAGTCAGAGCTCTAAGCCGAATATCTTTGATTATGTTTGACACTCATGATAGATTTAGTCATATACAAGGTTTATAGATTGACAAAAATAGAGTAAACATTTGGCATAAAATATTAATACCCATGGAAGATCAAATGTCTTGTGTGGAATAAAGAAAAATTAATCATAATTAGCTCTGAGAAATAAAGTCTAAGTAGTAATAATTTTGTAGAGATCATTTGTTATCCTCTTTCACATGTATCATTTTATTATTTCAGAGTTCAACTCTGGAATGTAGATACTCAAACTTGTGAGTAATGAGATTTCAGCTCTGAATGTGAACTCAGAGAGAGTCAGAGGCAATAGTCACAAAGTTAAAACTTCAAGGCCCAGAATTCTTTCTGTATAGTACTAGATTCTGCTCCATGTTTTAATGGTGTTTGGATGAGTTGAATGAGAATCTCCCCTACAGGCTCCAAAGAGTTGAATGGTTTGAGTCACGTTGGTGGCACTATTACAGGAGGCTTTCAGAGGTGTGGCCATGCCAGAGGACGCACACATCCTTGGGGCCAGCTTTCAGTGTTCTTAAATCTTGCTGGATTTCCAGTATCTCTTTGCGTCCTGTGCCTGCTTGAGGATTTGGTCACTTGGTGACTTTCCACTCTGGCCACATCTGCCACCATGCCTCCCCACATGAGAGACTCTTAACCCTCAGGAACTATAAGCTCTAATAAACTCCTCTTTTTATGTTATCTTGGTCATGGCAATAGAAAAGTAACCAGTACAGAAATTGGTACCAGAAAGTGTGAGTCACTCTCTTTGATATGATTAGAAGGATTAAGGCAGGGCCTAAGATTTGCATTTAAACAATGGAAAGTGTATTTTTAGCACAAAACCATGACCTGCTAAGCTTCCAATTTGTGAAAGAGTCTAAGGAGTTTTCTCCTAGAAAATTGCAAACCACAAAACTGCTGGTAATGAGTCCCTCAGGGTTCTTTCCAAACTGGCAGAAAACCTTGGCATTGCTATCCACTGTTAGTAGCGGCATGATAGATAACAAGAATGAAGGGGTCATTAGTTCTTCCTCTATGGTTTCAGAGAGCTGCTCATGAGGGCGATATACAGCAGGGAATCCCAGCACACAAAAGGCCCTGAAAGGCCATTGTATGAAGCTGTGATAGCGAGGCCTGTTGGCTGTGAACACCCCAAGATGCCGTAGAGGCTACAGCCGTGAGACATCTGCCAAGGAGAGTGTCCTATAAGGAGTGGCTCCAGCTCAAGGGACATGTACATTGCATGAAGCAATGCTCCGGGGGGGTGTGAATTCCCCAGACATTGGACATGGAACTGGATTGTTCTTTTCCCTGCTGTGTTTCAGTCTTGTTTTGGTCCAATATTTCCTCACTACATCCATATTCCTCCATTTTGAAATGTTAATGCGTATTCAGTTTCATTGTTTATTGGAAATATGTAATTGGTCTTTTGATTTTACGGGGGCTTACAGTTAAGAAATTGTCATGAGTCTCCAAAGAAACTTTGTCTCAGGACTTGTAAGTAGTACTAGATTCCTAAAGACTATGGGGATTTTTAAAGGTGGGCTAAATGCATTCTGCATTTTATATGGTTAAGAGCCTACAGACTGTTGTGCCCAAACCCCTACGATCAACTTGATTGAACAAACAACCTGTCACCCCCCCACTGGATGGTGGGGCTGTAGGGGTTTGGGCACAACAGCTTGAAGATTGGTTTTGCATGAAGGATGCTTGTACTCATGGATTATCACTTATAGCTAAAAATGAAAAAAAAAACTGAGAGAAAGATGCAGGACAGTAGGCAGAATGCATGATCTGGATGGGGTTGGGGTGGGGGGGGAAAGGAAGGGAAAAGACACTGAACTGAATTGGAAAAAATGTATGAAATGCACAAAGCATCAATAAAATAAATTAAAAAAAAAGACTCGTAAGTAAAAAAAAAAAAAAAAAAACAAGAAGCCTACAGCCGCCAAGGGGTGGAATGAGGTAGCTTAAATGAGAACGTCCTCCTAGGCTCCCAGTATTTGGACAGTTTGTTTCCAGTTGATGGCGCTGTTTTCAGAGGCTTTACAGGATGTGGTCATGCTGGAGGAAGCATGAATTCTTAAGTCTTTCTGGGTTTCTCTCTCTTCTTCCTGTGCCTGCTTGAAGATGTGCTCACTCAACATTCTGCACTGGCCCCCTCCTGCCACCGTGCCTCTCCCACCACTATGGATCTGAACCCTCTGGAATCATAAGCTGAAATGAACTCTTCTTTTCATAAGTTCCCTTGTCACAACGCTTTGCCACAACAACAGAAAAGTAACTGGTACGGTAGTAAATATCACATTAACTATATCTTATAAAACATTTACCTTTCCAGTACAAATATAATGAAACAACTATCCACAATGAAGAAGTGTTAAACAGTTTGGTCAAATGATATTTGCAAATGGAGAATAAAGCATTCATTTTCATTATGATTAATAAATATCTGCTTGACACTGAAGAATGGGTTTAAAAAATATGCTAGCATGCATAATGTGTGAATGTGTTTAGGCCCAATTTTTTTTTTTTTTTTTTTTGTCTTTTCGAGACAGGGTCTCCCTGTAGCCCCAGCTGTCCTGGAATTCACTCTGTAGACCAGGCTGGACTTGAACTCACAAATATCCGCCTGCCTCTGCCTCCCAAGTGCTAGGATTAAAGGCGTGCACCACCACGCCCGGCCCCAAAATATGTTTTTAAGGGGTACAAGGCTAAAAGTACTCATGAATAAATTTGTTCTTAGAAATACCTGATTTTAACTTAATCAGAACCTCATGTGATGGATATTTTTCACTTAACTGACAAATAGCAATAACTGAGTGAGTGACAGAGGCTATACCTAGTGGCCTAGAGGTACTTTTAAATAATGTGACAAAACACTCTCTGTGAGTTCAAGGCCAGCCTAGTCTACAGAGTGAGCTCCAGGCCAGCTGAGACCGAAGGGAGACCTTGTCTCAAAAATAGCAAAAAAAAAAAAAAGAAGAAAAAAAAAAGAACAAAAGGCGTGTGTGGTGGCGCACGCCTTAATCCTAGCACTTGGAGGCAGAGGCAGGTGTGGATCTCTGTGAGTTCAGGCCAGCCTGGTCTACAGAGTGAGCTCCAGGCCAGCTGGAGACCGGAGGGAGACCTTGTCTCAAAATACCAAAAAAAAAAAAAAAAAAAAAAAAAAAAATAATGTGACAAAACACATGAAAAAATATTATATAGCATAGTGTGGTGAGGCACCTCAAGACTGCCAATAGCTGTGCTATATCATGAACCCCAGCTGAACCCAGTAGTTAAAAGCTGAACTCACAGTACGGGAATAAGGAAGTTTAACTCAGTTGAACTAAGGCAGACGTTTGAAAACAGGTCGGGGTGCCCCTGTAGCTGTTGCTACCTGCAGATTTATGGCTTCTGTATTTTCTGCTCGACTTGCTCTTAGAGAACAAGAACTGTTGGTAAGCCTTTACACTCAGTTTGGGAACTTAAACTTTTCACCCCCGGATGTGACTTTTCTGTACAAAAACTTCTTCCCAAAACAGCTTGGGGCTACACCAGGGTGTGGTTGCCTGCCTGCTATAAAGACTTTCTTTTGCCATTATTTTGTGTCTGAGTGGTCTTCTCTAGTGACCATGCCTCATTACAATAGCAATTTATGTTCCTCTCACCAGTATCTACTCTCTCACACCCCGAGGTTAGAAAGTGTCAGAAACATGTAGCTCAATAACACTGGAGACATTATATCTCAAAAATTCGCAGGTTAAAATCTTCCACATGACCAGTTGTGCTACTCCTGTGTACACACCCAAAGATTTCCATATCTTAACACATTGATATTTACACATGTACATTTATCATAGCTTTATATCCAATAGTAATGAAACAGAATGAACACAGATGCCATCAACAGATTGGCTAAAGAAAATGTGGCCTATATACATAAAGGATTGTTATTCAGGGCTACAAAGAAATCAAATTATGATATTTCCAGGAAAGATGTTACTAAAAGAATAGTACATTAAGTGAGGTTATCCAAGCTCAGAAAGTCAAATGCCACATGTTCTCATTCATTTGTGGATCTTGGCTTTTATATACGTATATTTATGTGGGAGTGAATGTGGATAGAGGTTAGGAAAGTGTAAAGCAGCCATAGAAGAGGAAAAGAAGGCTTTAAGAACAGGGTCGGGTAGGGAGGGAAATAGAAGGTATGTGGTTTGAATGTGGAAAGTGGAATATTGGGCATGGAAGGTCATGAATAAGACCTGGGATTTGGAACAAGGAAATTAGAGAGAGGAGCAGGTGAAGAGATTGACTAAAACCCTGTGTGAAAATGCACAGGGAAGCCAGCTACTTTATATACTAATTAAACCTAGAAAAGCCAGGGGTTGTGGTGCATGCCTTTAATCCCAGCACTGGGGAAGCAGAGGCTCATGGATCTTTGTGATATTGAAGCTGGTCTATGAAGCAAGTTTCAGAAAAAAGACTATAATATTTAAAAAGCACATAATAATAGGGCTGGAGAGATGGCCTAGTGGTTAAGAGCACCAACCGCTCTTGCAGAGGACCCAGGTATGATCCCCAGCACCCACATGGCAGCTGAAAACCGTCTTTAACTCCAGTTCCAGGGGAATCCGACACCCTCTTCTGACCTGCGTGGCTTTGCACCGCAGGGGTGCACAGACCTACATGCAGACAGTACATTCATTCACATACAAATAAAAAAAAATTAAAAAAGCAAATAATAATAAAGAAAAGTTCATGATAAAAATGCCCACACCATAAACAGACATAAATAAACATTTGGATTTGTCTATGTTTGTTTATATATGTACTACCCCGTAAAAATCTTTACATGCATGTTTATAAGCAATACTTGCTTAAAAGTAATCTTTTGAATTTTGTTCACACATTTTGAAAATGTGTGAACAAAGCTAGATGAATTATATTTTTAGGGCATCAAGGATTTCCTGAATGCTTGGCTCAAGGAAGCTTCAGACATCTCCCCGCACCTCTGGTTTCCTGCTTTTCTTCACTGTATCACCTGTATGGAAAAGATTTGATTAGGTGTATCTGTTAAAACATTTAATTAATTAATTGTGTGGATTAACCCAGTAAGCCAGATGTACATGTGTGCAAGTCTGCACTTCCCAGGATTTCTTCCTTACAAACAGGAGACTTTTGTAAATTTCTTTTGTTAAACCCAACCCAGTTCTTATTTATAAAACATATTCGAATAAGAGTTTATTAAACCTAACTAGATAGAATTCTATAAAGGAAAAATGAGTTTTCCTTAGAAATAATGAACCAAATTTCTTTTAAAATTCTTTGATATTTAACATTCCTCTAGAAGCCTGGTTTACAAATGATCAATAATTCTGAATATGTGCAGGGCTGATTCTGATGCACAGCTTGTAACAAAGTTCAACTTTCGTTTGCTGGTGCAGTGGGGGTACATATTCCTTATTAGAACTTTGGGAAATCCAAGAGAACATAAGCATTTCATAAAATAATAAGGTCAAAGGTAAATACACATGAGGTAAAGCAAAGGCAAGTTTTATTATGGGAGTGATAGACACCCAAAGTAGGGGTAATATCTAGCTAGACTCACTGTGCTTTAAGAGGTCAGTAATTCCTTCCAACTAGACAATCAGCTGGAATACATGATGCTCTCATAGAAAGATTGCAGTAGTATCTCAAAATTCATGAATCAAGATTCAGCAAGTATTTGAGATTTTATACTTTGATATGTAGTATAATAACAATTTAGTAAATAATAAATTAAGATTGGATACAAGCATCTACAATCAGGTTTGATTCTAAAAATACAGGTAAAAATACTGTAAATATTCAATTAGTATCACATATCATTGGCTGTTCTTTATTTGGCTTAATCTCCTTTGACTGCTATAAGAAAATATCTGTGGTTAGGTAATTCATAAACAATAAAATGTGTTTCTCATAGTTCAGGAAGATCAGTCTAAAATCTATGAACATCAGATGTTGCTCTGTGATGAGGTGCTCCTCTCTACAGTGATGCATGCATAGGTTTCAAGGAAGAATTAATAGCTTATTATCTGCATGCTAGAACATACAAAACAAGGATAATAAGAAGAAAATTATAAAATTTTCTTTCTAAATTCTTTTTTCTAAATGTGTGTTTAATTCATCATGTATCAGATAATTGCGAAAAATACAAAGTAGTGATTTATTTATTTTTTCATTCAATAAATATTAAGCACTATGCATGAAACTTTAAATATGACACTATAGATATAAAGAAACCGAAACCTGCTGTCATAGAATTCACACAGAAATGGACAAACAAGACAATTTATAACTAAAACAATGAACAGTTTATATCAACTTCACTGGTAGTAAATGCTATGGGAAAATGATGAAGGCAGGACAGGCAATAAATAATAGCATGTTTACGTTGAATTATTAGATCATCTAAAGGTGTGTATTGGCAAAACGATCTCAAGAATGTGATGATACAAGAAAAGAATATTTCTGGGAGAAAATTAATTATGGAGGTAGAAATTTAATAGTCAAGACCCACAGCTGAAAACTAACCTGACGTGTAAAGAAAAAGAAGGCGAATGGCACAGCAAAGCACATGGCTGAGAGAAGAGGGAATGACAGCAGCCAGGCGGCCAGGCTTAGGGCGTGGATCTTAACATATTTACATAAATTATCTTCTCGCGTGTATAACAGCTTACATGTGCATTCGATTTCTGATATTTGATGTTTCACAATAAAACAAACTCTTGTCCTTAATTTTTGGCAATTGAATAATTTTAATGAAATGAAAACAGACAAAATAAGCCTCATGGAATGCCACGTAGATCAGAAGTAATTGCGACATCATGTCAGATGCTTGAATTTCTAAAGGTCTTGGGATACATATGAAAAGAAAATTAAATGGAAGCACAGAAAGTTTTAAGGGCAAAGAAACCAAAGAAGAAAGAGAAAGCACAATTTTTAGTGCTCTGCCTCACTCCAGATTATTTTAGATTGCCAGGCTTTATTCTGTTCCACTGATGTTTCAAAATAGCCAAGCCTAAAAAAAAGTAGATGAAATTTAGTATTTGGTGAAGTAAAAAACAGAAAATACACCTACAATACTATCTTCAGATAATTAACAGAAATCAATATCAAAAGGCAGAAATGGTAGCTGCTGGACTTTGGGTGCAGTAACCAAGGTCATTCACATATCCTTCCAGAAAAGGTACAATGCTTTCAGATTGTATTTTTATACAGGTGCTATTTAAACCTTATTAGTGAATTCTATGTTTTAGTAAAATTTTTTGGTATTTTGGGGAATGGTTTTGTTCTTTCTCATAAAGTTGTGCGTAAAATGTGGGGGGAAAGTAAAAAAACAAGACCTACAAGTGTCTGCCTGACTTAAAAGTAAAAAATGCTGAGTGAAACTGTCATAGCTTTGCATTTGGGGGCAACTTTACCTGAACATTCTCTTTGAGCAATTTGAATCCTAAATCAAATACTTCTTATTAAACTCCATACCCATGTATCTGAAGAACTACAAGAATTTTTTACTTAGATAATTCACGAGTCTTCAATTTCCAACTTATTAAAGTTGAGTTTGTAAACTTCCTCTACATAATTAATTAGTATTGACAATCATCTTGGTGTTCAGAATGGGCGCATGGCTGGATCCGCTAACCTGAGCATGCCTCTTGGTACCTCTTCCCCATCACCTCCAACCTTTGCAGAGAGCATTCTATTGAAAATATTATAATGTACCATCCAGAGAACTCTTCAGAGTTGAAGGACTTAGCTGCCACATGAAACTCACCAGCTGTCAGCTCTCTTCACAGACTGAAGGGTTCCCTGAGCTCACTTCTTTCTGACCTCATGCAGAAGCAACTCCATGTGGGAGTCAGAAGGCCAAAAGCTTTCACTTCAGGCAAGAGCAACTCTGGATGACCAACTTCATCACAAGTTAATCATTTTTACAGTGCTGTATCACAACACTGCTTTACATTTTTTTCTATCCTATTCCTTTACCACAACACGGGTTCTTTTTATTGATTATCAAGAACATTCTATGACTTTCCTCAAGGTCCCTGCTTATCTCAAAGTTAGCTTCTTGGGCCCGTCAGTCTGTAGCACCTGCCAGTTCAATCACCTAAATTATTTCACCTGCAAAAATTTCTCTAAATCTAGTTCCTTCATATGTAAGACATGCTTTCCCACACCGATCTTTGCTTTCTACCTAAAAAGAGAAGTGTTGCCAACTTAAATTTAAAAGACTTTTGCCCTTTTTAAATTAAATGTTTGTGAATTTCATGAATTTACCATGATCATATTTAGATCCCTTCTATCTGCACCCCTTTGCTATTCCATTTCCCACTTCATGTTCTCTATTAAGGCATAGAGTCAGTTTGTGTCCCAAAATGTCCTTCCATGTGGATCCATCCACTGGAACCTGGTTAACATACCAAGAGTCACACCTTCGAAAGATACTGACTCTACTGTTCCCTCCAGCCCTCTGTTTCCAATGGTTCCCCAGTTAGGGTTGGGGATTCTTACCCATTTCCTCAGGTCTATGTTGGGACTCTCGGGTTTGTTCTTGCATGGGACTGTGCATGTTGTCACTATTGCGGTCAGTTGCTATCAGTCACTTCCCAACTGTTTAGACAACTGTGTCCTTGTGTTCATTGACCATCTCTGGCCTTACAATCTTTCCACTGCCTCTTCCACAGTGATCCCTGAGACTTTGACAGCAGAAATTTGATATCAGTATCTAATTCAAGGATAATCCCTTTGTAGTCTCTGTACATTGGGCCATTGTGGGTCTCTGTGTTAATTGCCATCTGCTAGATAAGCGTCTCTGGTGAGATTGAGAGATGCATTAATATGTCATTTGGGAGACACATTAATGCGACATCTATTTAGCAGAATAATGGTATTGAGCTCTCCCCTATGGGCCATGGCCTGTCTAGCCACAAGTTATTAAGCATGATAGCAATGTCACTGTTTGGCCTCTTCTTATGAAGTGGAACTTAAATCCAATTAGAAATTGATTGGTTACCTCTATAAGATTCTTGCCACCATTGCATCAAGGTCATGACTTGCCAGGCTAGTTATTCTTGAAGCATGCAGGATTCATAGCTGGATAAAGTAAATGATTCTTTCTTCCAGCAGCACCTTCCACTATAAAACATGAGCCAGTAAAGATGAAGCTTTGAAGTCAGCACCAGCTTTATTTCAACGTGTTTGTTCCATATCCCATGTATGTGTGTCTTTAGCAATAGAGTCTTATCATGAAGTTCTTTTGGGTAATCAAGATGGGGCAATGGCCATCGTTTATTGAAGGTCCCAAACAGGGAGCCCATCTCTGGCATTGGACTTTTACAATGTCCAACAGACTTTTGACAATGTCCCTTACTATAAGTTATCTCCTTTTAATTTTGTTTTATAATGTATATGTATATACTTTCAGAAGCTTCCACAGTAGTAGGTTTCCATACTGCTCTTTCTAAAGGCCTTTAGAGTTGGTTATTCTTCCCACTACTTCTCTGCCCTGCACTCCCATTCCTACCCTATTAAACTTCCATACTGTATTATTCCTCTTTCACATTTTATATCACTGCATTCTACCTCCCACATTGTTCCCCTTCCCCTGGCCATTTTACTAGCTTCCTGATCTCTGTGGTTTTCCTAGTGAAACACACACATCTGAGGATTCAAAGCTAGCATACATTTATGAGACAGAACATGTGATTTTTGTCTTTCTGGATCTAACTTACCTCAGGATGATTCTTGTCAGTTCCTTCCATTTCTTGGCTATTGTGAAAAGGGCAGGAATGAACATGGATGAACAAGTATTGCTGTGGAAAGAAACTTGTTCAACATCTTTACTCACTAGGGGACTGTAGATTAAAACAACTTTGAAATTTCATATAATCCCAATTCAAAATGGCTAAGACCAAAAAAAAAAATTGAGGATAAATGCTGATAAGGATGTGGGGATGGGGCTGGAGAGATGGCCTAGCAGTTAAGAGCACTGACCGCTCTTACAAAGGACCCAGGTTCGATCCCCAGAACACACATGGTGGCTGAGAACTGTCTGTAACTCCAATTCCAGGAGAACTCCAGTTCCAGGGGAATCCGACACCCTCTTCTGACCTCCGCGGCTTTGCATGACAGGGTGCACAAACCTGCATACAGACAATATATTCATATGACATAAAAATAAATAATAAATAAAATTAAAAAAAAAAGATGTGGGGAAAGGAGAAAGCTAATCTGCTGCTGGTGGGAGTCTAACCTGGCACAACCACTATGGAAATCAGTGTGGAGATCCCTCACAAAGCTAGAAATCAGTCTACCACATGATCCACCCTTGCCACTTTTGAGCATATAAATCAACACATTTTAACAGTACAAAGTGTGATCAAAGAATCAGTCTTTAAACCAGTGAAAATTCTAAGAACTCTGACCTTCAGAGTGAACAGGTAGCATTTGAGCACATCTGCATAAAACTTAGTTTTCACCAAGCTTGGTGATACACACCTTTAATCCCATCACACAGAAAACAGAGGCAGGCATATTTCTTTGTGATCAAGGCCAGCCTGGTCTACATAGTGAGTTCCAGGACATTGGGGGCTTCAGGAATAGCCTGTCTCAAAAAAATAAAAAATAAAACAAGAACTAACAAACGTTTTTTTCATTTTTCATTGCATTGTACTAATTCCCTATCTAGCTAACATTTCCTTTCTGTAATCTGGTCTTTATTTAAAATAACTTTTGGGGATATTTTGAATCGTTTTTGCCTCAATCACTGATTAGAGCATATCAGAAAGGTTAATTGGAAATTTCAAAATCAGACTGGATGCCAGTAAAAGTGCACCCAAATCTGCTAAACACAAATCAATAAACAATATATGATAGTTTATTTCATCATCTTGATCCTTAATTGTTAAGAAACGGCAGAAAATCTTCGAACCTTTCAAGTGCTGTCATGTGTTACCCCCAGGTTGAGTGGTAACTCTCTGAACATGTTCTTGATAAACTTAGCTTAGTTGTTAATGTGTAAATCTAGTTTGAAATAGGAGCTAGTTCTCAGCTAGCATCCCTCAGGATGCAACATGGAATTCATGAGATTCCTCTGACCCCACCCCAAGAGGGAGCAACTTGACCCAGGCACATGATGCTAAGCAGAGCAAAATTATACAGTGTCATGAGACTGGGGTCTGTGATTGGCTCTGGGACACAATGTCATTTTGCTTATAAAAGTGACTTGCAACCGGCAATAAATTGAATTCTCCATTACCATCATTACACAGAATTCTTGGGCCCATTATTTTGTGCATATATAGACCAAAGTAGGCCTGGATTTCGAGTGTCAGTGGCTAGTTGGTCGGATGGGGGGGGTCTATCAGATTGCCAACCTGGTAAGATAGCATGGGGTTGGATGGAGACCAACCAGGTCACCAACCTGTAGAGTGAATTGTGAGTGTGTATAGGCTAAAGATCGGCAATCAGCTATCAGCCTGAAATTCCTGCCCAGAGACCAGCAGTCTTTGGGCAGGTAGGAAACTGTGTCCAGACAGGAAGCGTTCCACTTCCCAGGCTAAGGACCTAGGTTGAAACTACCTCTCAGGTTGGGTTATGAAAGTAACTGACTGACCTCCGCAGGGAGGGTTCAGTTTCCTACAGTGACTGCAGGTGGCAACTGCTCCCCTTCTCTTAGCAGGACTGAGTTGTACCTGCTCATAGCAAGAGAAGCTTCCCACACATTAGGTTTTCCTTTAGTTAATATATAGGATTATTTATTAGAGAATCTCCATTATAACATAAAGCACATTAGTTGTGTCTCTGTATATCAAAGATTAACATGTATCATACATTATATGGTTGATATCTAACAATTACTCCTTTCACTTGACTGGTACTCAGTGAATCATATAGTTTGTTGGCATCCAGGTGACTAAATTAATTATGGGCATCTCAAAGTTAATTTATACACAATTTTAAACAACATAAAATTAAAAATAAACAATAATGTCATGAAATTATTGTTATTTTCAAAAGATTCAGCTGTCTAAGGTCACTGTATTATGGGGGTAGGGTGGCCAGAGTCAGTATAGAAGCTGTGCCACAGAGCTCAGTCATGTTCTCATGAAGTCCACACAAGTGTACCACGGAATCTTGGGCTCTGTTTTTTGTGCTCTCCTGAAGCAAGATTCTGCATATTCTGTTTCTCCCTGGCCACTGTACTCCCACCAGATGACATCGTAACTATTGGTTGATATCAGAGATGTCTCCATTAAATGTTGTAGCCTTTGAGAGACAGACTCTTTCATGGCATGCCATAACTACCTCAGCACCATTGGCTTATCGATGTCCCTTCTGTTTTGTTTTGTTTTTTCCAGTAATGTTGTTCTATTAAGCAACATCCTTTCCCCTGGGTCACTGCATTTGGCCAGCTCTCCTGCTTCTTACACTTACATTCTGCCAAACATTTGCTGAAAATGTGTAGCCCTGTGGTTCTGCTGTGTACTAGAGTGAACTCAGAGAAATGACTTTGTCATTCTACTGTTTTAATTTAGTTTTACTTCATATCCAGGAATATCACAGCATATATGCTAAGTGCCAAGAAGTGCTGAAACTACATTTCTTCTATTGACAAAAACATATCCTTTCATCCCCAACTGCTTCCAATGGGTTCATTGGTCATTTGATAAGATAGAAAGCAGTGTTATATGTCTGGAGTTCTTCTTAAAACTAAATTACCCAGTAGTAACATAAAGTATATTTCTGTTCCCTGCACAGCAGGGTCCATTGGCCAGACAGATCCTTCATGCTGATTGGTTCTTTCATGTATGTTTAGAAATAAACATATGAATTTGGAAATTTAGAAAAAGACCATGCATTCTTTCTTTAAACATGATGGAAACTTACATAAAGAAAAAGGGGGTTAACTGGACTCTTTGCCTTTCAATAATAAAATCAGAAAATTAAGATAAACTTGCCTTTTTGTCCAGTCATGAAACTGAGTTCTTTCCCTAAAGAAAGGAGGCAGAAATATCACAGGAAGGAGGCAGAAATATCACAGAGCCTAGGCAGGCTTACTTATCCTAATAGCCTTCATGTCACTGCATAATATAATGTCAACTGGATGATTGATCCACTGACACACCTAGTCTTTTGAAAGTTAAGCATCACCCAGTAAAAATCTGGAGATCTAGGCAGCATCTTAAATTTAGGAGTACTTCATAATTTCGTAGCTCTACCCCAAATCCCTTGTCCCTCCCTGGAGCAGAGGTTGTTATTGGATCAGACTTATAAGCTGACTCTTTTAAGATATGCTTCCTTCTATTTTTTTTTTTAGGTTTTTATTTCTGAGTTTATTGTCAAGTCCCTGATAGATACTAAATATGGACTCTTCTTTGGACTGTCCTCCCATTAAGCTAATGATGCACATTTTTTCTAGTGTGTTGAGAATTCCCTGAATCTATAATACAAAAGAGAAATAATAAAAGCCATGTGTAAATTTGATTTACAGTTTTTAAAACTGACTGAAAGATGAAAATCTTCACACTGACTACTTTAGCATGTCAAGTCAGGGAGGAAGACCATGGATAGCTGAAATGTCAATAGAATTTGTGGAAGGTGATAGAAAACTATAATTGCTGTGAGAGTAACTATATTCTGAAATAGAAAAATTGGGCTATGGGATATTTTATACTGCTCTTATTTAAAATTGATAGCAACCCAGAGAAACTTTTGCATTTTTAAAATGGCTTTAATTGGTTCATTTCACACCAGGAAGTCAATGTTTGTTAAATTATTAAGAAAAGACATCATACAATGATATGGGTCAAGTTCTATTATAAAATGTCTTTACAATGAAAAGTTCACTACTGTGGGTGGATTGTGAATGCAAAATTTTAATGAACTATAATGCATTAGCGGGTCTTAAAATAAGGAAATTGGGAGACTGGCATTTCAGTATGATGAATACTTCCTCAATAGCCTGCTAAAAATTCTCATCATATCTTATTTTTATCCGTTCTTTTATTAACCTCTGTTCAAATGTAAAAGTACAATGTGGGAAATGGACTTTAAGTAGAATACATTTACTTATACAGAAAATTGCACTTATTATGTTCTCTTATTGTCCAATTAACTAAATTATCCTTTCTGATAGTAATGCAATGACACGGCCACCTCTTTAATTCCTCAGGAGCAAGCCCTACAGCCAAATCACTTTCTCCAAACAAAGGGCTGGAAAACAAAGAGCTGGAGTCCTAATATGTGAATGTGTATGCCGCTATGTATAAGAAAGCTTCACAAAGATCTAGCACAAATTTGATATATTAACAATAGTAAGAGACTGGTTACTTGATAATGATCCATTTCATGTGAATATGTGGAATATGAAAAGATTTATTTACTTTTATTTTATGTGTATGACTGCTCTCTCTATTCATTAAGTATATGTACCAAAATCATGCAGTGCATATGGAGGGCAGAAGAGAGCATCAGATCCCTTGAAACTAGAGTTACAAGTGGTCTTGAGCCACTAAGTGGTTCCTGGCAACTGAACCTGGTTCCTTTGTAAGAGCAGCAAGTACTCTTAACTGCTAGGCCATCTCTCCTGTACTGATAGTATTTTTGGTTATTTGTTTGTTTGTTTGTTTGAAAAAGGGTCTTACTCATTTTATGTGTAACAAGTATCATGGACCAGAGCTTGGAGTTGATTCAAGATGGGTAGTCATAGAGTTAGGTACAATTATTTTAAAGGGGCCAATTCCAAATGTAAAATGTTTGAAAATTGGTAAAAACAATAATAGATATTTTATTTCTATGCCCTCTGAAACAGTCCTCCATTTTTCAAAATTTCAGACTGGAGAGCTCTTAATTTCATAGGCATTGGAAGTATGGAAAAGACAATCCTGAAGTCTTATATGGATAGTTTTTTGAACATTTGAGTTGTTATATATATATATATAATATCTATATAATATATATAAACAAACATATAACACACACACAAAAACAAAAAAAAAAAAAAAAAAAAAAAAAAAAAAAAAAAAAAAAAAGTGTCTTACTCTATAGATGAGGCTGGTCTTGAACTCATACAGATCTGACTGCATCTATACTCTGAGTGTTGGGATTAAAGGTGTGCACTCCCACATCTGGCTTACATTTTTAATTTTCAGTGAAAACAATTCCAAACTTATTTTTTTATTTTATTTATTATTTTACTTTTAGGTGTATGAGTGTATTGACTGCATGTGTGTAAGTGCACCCATGTCATGCAATGCCCCTGGAGGCATCAGAGGCATCAGAAGAGGGCATCAGAGCCCCTGGAACTGGAGTTACAGATGGTTGTTAGCCACCACGTGTGTTCTGGGTAGCCTACATAGTGATCTTTGTGCAAGAGCAGTCAGTGCTCTTAGCTACTGAGTCATCTCTCCAGCTCCACAATTCCAAACTTTCATGGACATCAATTAGTGATGAAATCTTATTAATAATTATCTAAATAATTTATAATAGAAACTCCTTAATTTTCATTTTCATCATACTTCACCGAGGAATTGAATTTGAAATGAATTTGTAATATGAAACACGTAAACACTAGCACATTCACTCAATGAGGTCAGAATACCAATGTGTGCAGGTTCTCACTTGTCTCTGCTCATAGGTATTATCATTTGGTCATGGGAGGAGGGCTGAGTCCATATGCATTGCCATTGACCAGGTCCTCTCAACTCAGACATCATTCATGATCCTCTACTGCAGCCTTATTGCCAAAATCCTAGTTGTGCTTTTCTTGCTCAATCATCTTTACAAATCAGATAATATTGAATGGCTGGCCTAGATCACCATCCTTATCCAGATCCTCATTTATGTAAGTTCATGTATCCTCATAAATTTCCTGTGATAGGATTATATGGAGGAATCTCCAAATTATTAGAGTATCAGCCCAGAGAAGAGGAGAATAACTATTGCTGTCATTTTTAAATGACTTACTATACTTTCATTTATGTATGTATGTATGTGTGTCTATGTATATGGGTGCCTGCAGAGGCCAGAAAAGGATGTTGAAATCGCTGGATTTGGAGTTACAGGAACTTGTAAACTCATATTGGTGCTGAGAAACAATGTCAAATCCTCTGCAAGAGCAGCAAGTACTCTTAACTTTAGAACCATCTCTCCAGACCCTGGATACAGATCTTAAAAGATTTATGTTGCCTTGGTGGTGAAGATTTTTCTGCATCATATCAGACTACACATTGCACTGGCATTACCAAGAATAAGTTGCCACTTCTGCATTTTCAGAAGGTTCACAGGCATCTGTACATTAAAGATGCTTAGATGCATAAATACATAAATCCTTCACTAATGTTCAGGGTTCTTTACTAACATATTGGTGACTGACATTCATTAAAGAACTGACTAAACAGAGAATTGTTACCACCTGTCTGTATTTTTATTATATTTTTATTGAGCTTTTGTGCATTCATACACCTTTCCTAATCAAATTTAGACCTGTTTCCCCAACCATGCCCCCCCCTCCACCAGAGCACATTCATTCTGTGATACATGTCAAGTCCTGTCTTACATCTTTTTCTTAGTCTTTTTAAAAATTTTTTTGATATAGAATTTTACTATATATGTTTTGGTCAGTTCTTTAAATGAGTCCATTGTTGTTGTTCCCTTTAATTTTATTTTATTGTTTTTAATACTTTTATTGATGTTTTGTGTATTTCAGACATCATTTTTCAGCTCATTTTAGACATATTCCCCTTTCCTTTCTTCCCACCCACCCCAGTTCATGCACGCTGCCATACATGTCCTGCATCTTTCTCTCAGTCTCTCCAAAGGTTTTCTCTGCAAAGGTTTATTGTCCCAGGCAGAATTAAACACACCAGTCTGCTTCTTGACTGCTCATGCTGCTGAGGTTCCCTCCTACCTTACCACTCCCAAGTATGCCCATGTACACGTCATATATGTACCAGAATTATGTCCTCATACACATATATACACTCCACACATATACCAAAATGAAAGAGTCTGAAAAATGCCAAAACATATTTGTGATTCATATTTTAACAGTAATGTTGCATGCAGGCCAAAAGAAATAGAACTTGAATATTGCCAAATTACATAGTAAGTTGGTGTATGTTTTAATGTACTTGTAAAGAAGAGATTGATTCTCATAAATCTTAAAACTTAGAAAAATAGAGATATAAACTTCAAGCTATATCTCTAGTAGCATCATACAATGTGGTATTATATTTCCTGAGAAAAAAATTGCCTAACTTGTTTTTTTTTTTTTTAAATTAGTTTTTATTGATGCTTTGTGCATTTCATACATTTTTTCCAATTCAGTTCAGGCTTATTTCCCTTTCCCTCTCCCCCACCCCCACCCCATCCCAGATCATGCATTCTGCCATAACTGTCCTGCATCTTTCTCTCAGTTTTTTTTTTCATTTTTAACTATAAGTGATAATCCATGAGTACAAGCATCCTTCATGTAAAACCTATCTGCAGGCTGTTGTGCCCAAACACCTACAGCCCCACCATCCAGTGGGGGGTGACAGGTTGTTTGTTCAATCAAGTTGATCAAATGAGTGTCCAGACTACATTGCTGTAGTTTCACCATTCACCCTAATCGCAGCCCTTACATTCTACCACGCCCCCTCTTCCGCAGGTTGTTCCCTAGGCTTAGAAAAGGGGCACAGGTGGATGAGAGGTAAAACAGTCCACTCTCTCTGGAGCTGTTGACTTGGACTCTGGTCAATTCTGGCTGTTTCCTTTCATGGGCTGACAGTTTGTCCAAGAATAACCTTTCGATCCTACTAATGAAGAACAAGCAATTAGATATATAGGTATTTAAGCAGCACTAATAGTTATTATTATTATTAGTAGTACTATTAGTAGGTTACTTTAGCATAGACACATGTTTGGATATGTTAATCCATGAATTACAATTTTCCCCCCTGTTAAATATGACAGGGTCTTACTGTGGCTTATATCATCTCCTAACCTGTAGAGGATGTAAGCTTGTGGCATCAGCCATGGGTTATTTCTCCAAGGGGAGAGCCAATAGCCAATTAGATTTGAGATATACAGGCACATGGCTGCCTCTGCTGCACTTGTTTTACATATCAATATTTGGTGCTAGTATCCACAAATGTTAGGTCCATTTGGTGCATTGTATTGTTCAGTTCATATGTCTTTCTGTTTATTCTTGTCCACTTGACCTGACCATTCAGCACTGTGGGGTATTTAAGTCCCCAACTGTTAGTGTATTGGAATTAATATGTGCCTTGAAGTCCTGTAGAATCATGCTTATGCAGTTCAGTGCACCAGAGTTTGGTGAGTGTATATTCATGATTGCGAAATCTTCATGGTTAATTTTTTTTCTTTTGATAAGAATGTAGTGAACTTCTTCATCTCTTCTGATTAGTTTTAATTTGAAGTCTATTTTGTCTGATATTAGAATAGCAAGTCCTGTTTGATGTTTGGTACCATTTCCTTGGAATAGTTTTTCTATCCTTTTACCGTAAGATGATGGCTGTCCTTGAAGGTGAGTTGGGTTTCTTTTAGGCAACAAAAAATTGAATTCCATTCCATTTCTTTTTTTGTATGTGCGTCTTTTTGAGACAGGGTCTCCCTATAGCTCCAGCTTGCCTACAACTCACTCTGTAGACCAGGCTGGCCTTGAACTCACAGAGATCTGCCTGCCTCTGTTTCATGAGTGGCAGGATTAAAGGCATGCATCAGCATGCCTGGCTTAAAGTCGGTTCTTAGCCACAATGTGGGTGCTGGGAATCAAACTTGGGTCTGCTGCAAGAGCATTCAGTTCTCTTAACTGCTGAGCCATCTCCCCAGCCCCTGGATTCAATTTGTTAATCCGTTCTCCCAATCTGTGTCTCTTGATTGAGGAGTTCAGACAATTAATGCTTAAGGCTATTATCTAGTTCTGTTTGGATTTTTACTCCAGGTTTGTATTTCCACAGTTATAACTTCATTAATTACTTTCTCTTGCCACTTGGGAACAAACAGTCTCTCCTTTCTTCTGTTCTTTGAATTGTCTCAAGTATTTTCTGAATGGTTGTTTTTCTTCCATCTTGTTTATGTCCTGAAACATTTTTCTCTCTCCTTCAACTATAATATATATTATTGCTAGGTAAAGTAATCTGGGTTGGCATCAATAGTCATTTAAAACTGGAAATACTTTGTTCCAAGCTCTCCTGGATTTGCATTGAAAAGTCAGCTATAATTCTTATGGGTCTATCTCTTTTTTATGAAATATTTTATTGTTGTTTGTGTTTCAAACATCATTTCTCAGTCTTTTTTAGACACACTCCCATATACATGCCCCCCAAACCCATCCCATTTCATGCATTCTACCATACATGTCTTGCATTTTTTTCTCAGTCTTTTTAAAGTTTTTCTCTGCAGAGGTTTATTGTTGGGGCAGAGGTTAACTGTTTCAGTCAGTTCTTTGATCTGATCTTTTTCTTGTTGTTCCCTCCCATTTGTATTGGTTCAAAATATGCATACATACCAAAATTATGGAGATGGAGCCTGGGATCTCAGCACTTAAAATGCTGAGATGTAGCTGGTGATCCCAGGACTCGAGATGCTGAGATGGAGCTGGTGATCCCAGGACTCAAGACCCAGACATGGAGCTGGTGATCCCAGCACTCAAGACACTGAGATGGAGCCTGGGATCCCCAGCACTCAAGACCCAGAGATGGAGCTGGTGATCCCAGCACTCAAGACACTGAGATGGAGCTGGTGATCCCAGCACTGAAGACCCAGAGATGGAGCTGGTGATCCCAGCACTCAAGACGCTGAGATGGAGCTGGTGATCCCAGCACTCAAAAGCCAGGCGTGGTGGTACACTCCTTTAATCCCAGCACTTGGGAGGCAGAGGCAGGCGGATCTCTGTGAGTTCAAGACCACCCTGGTCTACAGAGTGAGCTCCAGGACAGCTGGGAATAAAAGGGAAACCCTGTCTCAAAAATACCAAAAAAATAAGTAAAAAAAAAAAGACGAAAAAAAGATGTAAGACGGGACTTAACATGTAAGGGAGAATGCATGAGTAGGGAGATGGGGCACGGGTGGGAGGAAGGACATAAACTTGATTAAGAAATATTGTATGAAATGCACAAAAACTCAGTAAAAATTAAGGGTAAAAATTATGATCTTTAAAAATAAACTGTATGATAATTCCAAAATATATTTAGGAGTTCACATTTTTCTCTTTAATTTTATATTACTCTAATATATGAACACATACCCTCCATACATATACCATAATTACAAAGTCTGAAAATAAGTGGTGAGTTAATTCTAGAGCCCATTAAGTAATTCACATTATAACAGTGTAGTTGCCTTCAGATAAAAAGCAATATAGCATTAACTTTTCTCAGCTTGACTTTCACCTAGGAATTTGGTGCTAGCAGCCACAAATGAGGGATAGAATTCATTGTTTGTTTTTTCAGGACTGTGTTACTTCACTTAGCATAATGGCTTCAGGTTCCATCCATTTACCTACAAAGTTCATGATGTCATCTTTATCACTGCATAGAATTCCATCGTGTAACTGTACCACATTTTCTCTATCCACTTGTCAGTTGAGGGACACTTGGGTTGCTTCTAGCTATTGTGAAGAAAGCTGCAATAAACATAGATGTGTATGTATCTCTGTGATAGGAAGAATCTTGTGGATATATACCGAGGAGTCGTATTACTGGGTCAGGTGGTAGGCTCATTCTCAGTTTCTTGAGAGTTCTCCACATTGCTTTCCATAGGGGGTTGCACTTGTTTGCATTCTCACCAGCAGTGGATGAGTGTTCTGCTTTCCCCACAATCTCTCCAACATTTGGTATCCTTTGTTTTCTGGATAATAGCTAGTATTACTGGAGTAAGATGAAATCTTAAGGTGGTTTTAATTTGCATTTCCTTAATTATTAGCAATGTTGAACAATTTTAAGATGTTTCTCAGCCATCTTCACTTCTTCATTTGTGAAGTCTCTGCTCATCTCTTTACTCCATCTTTTGACTAGGTCATTTGTTTTCTTCCTCCCTTGTTTTTTTGAGTAGTTTATACACTCTGGATGTTAATGCTTTATCAGACATATCACTGGTGAAGGTTTCCTCCCACTCTGTGGGTTTTCTTTTCACTTTCTTGTTTCTTTGGATGTACAGAAGCTTTTGTGTTTAATAAGTTCCCATTTGTCAATTGTTGACTTGTTTGTGCAGCAGCTGTCTAATTTAGAAAGTCTGTTCCTACACCTATGTCTTGTAGGTTACTACCAACATTTTCTTCTATCATTTCAGAGTATTGGGTTTCACACTGAGGTCTTTGATCCATTTGGAGATCAGTTTTGTGCATCGCGAGAGGTAGGGGTTTAGTTTTATTCTTCTACAGTGGTGATCCAGTTATGTCAATACCATTTGCTGAAGATTCTGTCTTTTCTCTAGAGTTTTCTTGACCCCTTTGTTGAATATGAGGTGGCTGGAATTGGATGTGCTCAGGTTTGGATCCTAAATTTTGTTCCATTGATCTACAGGCCTTTTTTGTGCCAATACCAGGCTATTTTTATGTGATATAGTTTGAAGTCTGGTATGGCCATACCCACTGGATTGCTCTTTTTGCTCAGGATTGCTTTGGGTATCAGGGGTCTTTTGTTTCTCCACATGAACTTTTGGATTTTTTTTTCTAGTTCTATGAAGTAGCTCATGGGGAATCTAATTGGGATTGCATTGGATCTGTATATTAGCTTGGGTAGGATGGTCATTTTTACTATACTGATTCTTTCAATCCATGAGCATGGGAGGTTTTCCATCTTCTAGTATCTTCCTCAATCTCTTTCTTGAGGGATTTAAATTTTTCTTTGTAGAGATTTTTGGTGTGCTTGGTCAGGTCTGTTCCTAGATAACTTACTTTTTTGGAGACTATTGTGAGTGGGAAAGTCTCCTTGTCAAATTGCTTGTTAAAATTGAGATGACCATGTGGTTCTTGTCTTTCAGTCCATTTATGTGCTTTATGATGTTTATTGATTTACATATGCTGAACCATCTCTACATCTCTGAAATGAATCAAGCTTGATCATAGTGGATGATCTTTTTTTATTTTTTTATTTTATTTATTTCTGTATGTGTATGAATGTACTGTCTGCATGTAGGTTTGTGCACCCGTGTCATGCAATGCCACGGAGGTCAGAAGAGGGTGTTGGATTCCCCTGGAACTGGAGTTCTCCTGGAATTGGAGTTTCAGATGGTTCTCAGCAGCCATGTGGGTGCTGGGGATCGAACCTGGGTCCTCTGTAAGAGCGGTTGGTGCTCTTAACCACTAGGCCATCTCTCCAGCCCCCAATGGATGATCTTTTTTATTTCTGCCTGTATTCTGTTTGCACGTATTTTGTTAAGAATTTTTGCATCTGTGTTCATTAGTGAAATGGGTCTACAGTTTTCTTTTTTGATTGTATCTTTGCCTGGTTTGGTATTAGAGTGATGTTGGCATCATAGAAGGAATTTGGGAGATTTCCTTCTGTTTCTATCCTCTTGAATAAGTTAAGTAGTAGTGGCTGTAGGTCTTCTTTAAATGTCTTATAGAATTCTGCCATGAATCCATCTGTGTCTGGGCTTTTTATAGTTGGGAGATTTTTTTAATACAGTTTCAATTTCCTCCTTTATTATGGGTCTATTCAAGCTGTCCATCTCTTCTGGATTAAGTCTTGGTGGATTCCTTGATGTCCGGTATTCATCCATTTCTCTTAGGTTTTCAAATTCTGTAGTTTTTGAAGTATTTCCAGAAGATTGTCTGAATTTTTTCAGGATCTGTTGTGATGTTTACCCTTTCATCTCTAATTTGGTTGATTTGGAGTTGCTCTTTATTTTCTTTTAGTCAGTTGGGCTAGAGGTCTGTCTATCTTGTTTATCCTTTCAAAGAATCAGCTCTTGGATGCACTGAATTTTTGTATTGTTCTCTTTGTTTATATTTCATTGATTTCTGCTCTGATTTTTGTTATTTCTTCATGTCTGCCAGGTTTAGGAGTCATTAGTTGCTGCCTATCAAGTGCTTTTAGTTGCAATGTTAAGTCATTTATTTGTGATCTTTCTATTTTCTTAACATAGGCACTTAGGACTATGAATTTCCCTCTCAGGACTGCTTTTAAGGTATCCCATAGGTTTTGCTGTGTTGTGTCATCCTTTTCATTTAGTGTCAGGAATGTATTTTTTTTTCTTTATTTAATTCTTCTTTGACCCATTTGTTCCTCAGTATGTTTAGTCTCCATGTGTTCTCATTGCTAGTAGGGGTCTTTTTGTTGTTAATATTATTGCACTGTGATCTGGTAAAATGCATGAAATTATTTCAATTTTTTTTTATTTGCTGAGGTTTGCTCTGTGTCCCAGTATATGGTCAATTTTGGAAAATGTTCCATGGGTTGCTAAGTAGAAAGTATATTCTTTGGTGTTTTAGAGGAATATTCAGTAGATGTCTGTTAGGTCCATTTGGTGTATCATATTGTTCAGTTCGGATGTCTCTCTGTTTATTCCATGTCCAGTTGACATGTCCAGTGGGCTCAGTGGGGTATTGAAATCTCCCACTCTTAGTGTGCTGGGATTTATCTGTGCCTTGAAGTCCTTCAGGATTGTGTTTATGAATTTTGGTGCTCTAGTGTTTGGTACATATATATTTATGATTGTGATATTTTCATGGTTTATTGATCCTTTGATAAGGATGTAGTGACCTTCTTCATCTCTTCTGATTAGCTTTACTTTGAAATCTATTTTCTCTGATATTAAAATAGCAACTCCTGCTTGTTTTTTGTTGCCATTTGCTTGAAATTTTTTTTGACTTCTCAGGAATGACATCTGGCTTCAGCAAACTCAGAAGAATGAAAGCCAGAAGGAAATATTTTTTCCATCTTTTCACCATAAAATGGTGTCTGTTGGGGCTGCACAGATGGCCTAGCGGTTAAGAGCACAGACTGCCCTTGCAGAGGACCAGGTTTCGATCCCCAACGCCCACATGGCTGCTGAGAACTGTCTTTAACTATAGTTCCAGGGGAATCTGATGCCCTCTTCTGACTTCCACAGCATTGCACAACACAGGTGCACAAATCTACATGAAGGCAATACATTCATACATATAAAAAATAAATAAAACTTAAAAATTGGTGTCTGTCCTTGAAGGTGAGGTATGTTTCTTGTAGACAGCAGAAAGATGGATTCAGTTTCTTAATCCATTCTCCCAGTCTGTGTCTCTTGACTGGGGAGTTTAAACCATTAATATTTAGAGTTAATATTGAGAAATGTATTTTGCTTCCCTTCAGTTTATTTTCTGTTTGAATTTTGGGTCTGTTTGTATTTCTGTGTTTATACCTTCATTAGTTACTCTATCTTGCCACTTGGGGATAGCTGCTCATTTCCTCTGTCCTCTTAAGTATTTCAAGTATTTTCTGGAGGGTTGGATTTCTAGACATGTGTTCTTTCATCTTGTTTATATCATGGAACATGTTCCTTTCTCCTTCAATTATAATTGACGTTTTTGCTGGGTAGAGTAACCTGAATTGGCATCTGTAGTCATTTAGTACTGGATATACTTTGGTCTGAGCTCTTCTGGCTTTCATCATTTGTGTTGAAAAATCAAACTGTAATTCTGATGGGTTTTCCTTTATATGTAACTTGTTTTTCTCTTTATATGTGACTTGTATTTCTCTTGTAGCTTTCAGTATTCTAACTTTGTTTTGAGTATCTAGTGTTTTTACTATGATATGGTGTGGAAAATTTCTTTTCTGGTCTTGTCTATTTGGTGTTCTGTGTGCTTCTTGTATTTGTATGAGTATGTCTTTCTTCAATTTGGAGAAATTGTCTTCTATAATTCTGTTGAAGATCTTGCCAATAACATTATCCTGGGATTCTTATCCTTCCTCTATGCCTATGACATGTAGGTTTGGTCTTTTTATGGTGGCCCACATTTTCTAATTATTCCAGTCTTGTGGTTTTTTTTTTTTTTTTTCATAGTCTTTTCTTGAGTATTCCAGTTCTTCCATGTTATCTTCCAATCTTGATGTTCCATTTTCTGCTTCATCCAATCTGTTACTGAGCCTTTCTCCCATGCTTTCCTGTTGACTGGATGAGTGTTTGATTTCCTTTTTCATTTTAGCCCAAGATTTCATCAGAATTTCCACTTCCTTCCAGAGGTTCTCATTCTCTTCTTTTTAGCAATCTCTATCTCTGTCTACTTCTTTGATTAATTTATCTAAGCATTCTTAATATTCCTTGATTTCGTTGAGCAAATTTATGATAGTTCTTTTTAAATCTGTGTCCTGGGCTACCTCTAGGGAGTTATAATTGTAGGAGTCTTGTAAAATACTGGTAGAATTTAGCAGGGACATATTATTTGGGTTTCTCATGTGTTCTAGTTTGTGTTCCATTGCTGTGACAAAACACTCTGACCGACACCAACTTGGGGAGGAAAGGGTTTATTCAGCTTACAACTCCTGGGTCACAGTTCATCACTCAGGGAGTCCAAGGCAGGAACTCAGGGCAGGAACCTGGAGGCAGGAGCTGAAGCACAGGCCGTGGAGGAATGTTCTTCACTGGCTTGCTCTCCTGGCTCATGCCCAGCCCACCTTCTTATACAGTACACAACAACCTGCCCAGGGTGGCACCACTCATTGTGGGCTGGGTTCTCCCACACTGCTTGACAATCAGACAATACTCCACAGATGTGGCCACATGCCAATCCAATGGAGCCATTTCCCTAATTGAGGCTCCCTCAACCCAGGTGTGTCAGGTTGACACTAAAGCTATCCAGCACAATTGACCCCTTGTCAACTTGACACACAAAACACATCACTATTTAACCACCACCTTTCCAGTTCTTATCCCCAAAGTAAGATGTTAACATTAATCACAACCTAAGACAGTACAACCTTAAAAGCCCCACAGTCCTTAAAATGTCCAAACACTTAAAAGTTCAGTCTATTAAATGTCGCTTAACTGTGGGCTGCTGTAAAATCCAAAACAACTACTGTCTTATTTCAAAGGGAAAAATCAGGCACTCTCAAACAAAACCTAAGTCCAGCAAAGTAGCTCAAGGCTGGACACCTGGGATTCACTCATGATTTTCTGGGCTTCAAAGGGTTTTGGCAGCTCCCCTTCTCTGACTCTGCCATCCATGGCACACACAGTTCATCTCGCAGGCCCAGGCCAACTCCATTCCACACCTGCCACTGCTCTTGGTGGTCATCCCACGGTGCCGGCATCTCCAAAAAGCTGGGGTCACCACTGAAACTGAGGCAGCACCTTCACCAATGGTCTCTTCTGACCTCTCCTGGTGCAAAGCCTCAGCTTCTCTCCATGACCCCTGCAATCCTGGGGTCTTCACTGCAACTGGGGTTCACTTCCACCAATGGTCTTTCCTGACCTCTCACAGTGCCAAACCTCAGCTGCTCTCTGTGACCCCCTCAAATTTCAACACCAGAACCACATAGGAGACTCTTACACAACATGAAGTCCTGCTTGTGGCTTGAGATGGAGGCTCAGGTCCCTTCTGGAACACAGCTTCTTTGTGCTGACACTGAAGAAATTCTTCCCAGAAGATTTCACTACAGTGATGCTGGTCTCTTGTTACTTACAGCTGATTTTTCAGCCCCAGCTAACCAGCATCAATTGCTCCCTTTGAAACCAAAAACTTCACAAGCCAGGCCTCCATCTTCTTCAAATCCTTCAGCAAAATTGCTCCAACCTCCACAGCCACAATCTTTAGGCATTCAATGATCTTCCCAACCCAAAGTTCCAAACCCTTCCACAATTCTTCCCCAAAACACCAAGGTCAGGTCTGTCACAGCAATACCCCAGTTTTCTGGTAAAAATTTCTGTTCTAGTTTGTCTTCCACTGCTGTGACAAAACACTCTGACCGACACCAACTTGGAAGGAAAGGGTTGATTCAGCTTCCATCACCTGGGTCACAGTTCATCACTCAGGGAGCCCAAGGCAGGAACTCAGGGCAGGAACCTGGAGGCAGGAGCTGAAGCACAGGCCATGGAGGAAAGCTCTTCACTGGCTTGCTCCTCTGGCTCATGCCCAGCCCAATTTCTTATACGGTACACAACAACCTGCCCAGTGTGGCACCACTCATTGTGGGCTGGGCCCTCCCACACTGTATGACCATCAAGACAATACTCCACAGACGTGGCCACAGGCCAATCCAATGGAGCCAATTCGCCAATTGAGGTTCCCTCAACACAGGTGTGTCAAGTTGACACTAAAGCTATCCAGCACATCATGTTATTGTTTTTTCGTTGTGCTTGTTTTGTTGTTTGTATTCTCTTACTGGATGAATGTCTAAAATCCTAGGAATCACCAAAGCTTAACCAAGAAGAGATGGGCAGCTTAAACAGACCCATAATATATGAAGAAATTGAAGATGTAATAAGAAAACTCCCAAGTAAAAATATCCCAGGCCCAGATGGTTTCACAGCAGAATTCTATAAAATATTTCAAAAAGACTTACAACCATTATTACTCAAATTATTCAGAAGAATGCAGAGAATTCTCCCAAATTCCTTCTATGAAGTCAGCATCACTCTAATACCAAAACCAGACAAAGGTACAACTAAAAGGAGAACTATATATCCATCTCATTAATGAACACAGATGCATAAATTCTCAACAAAATATTTGCAAAACGTATATAGTCCCACATCAGGAAGATCATCCATCCTGACCAAGTTGGATTCATACCAGAAATGCAGGGATGGTTCAACATATGAAAATCAATAAACATCATAAAACACATAATTGGACTGAAAGACAAAAACCACATGATCATCTCCATTGATGCAGAAAAAGCCTTTGACAAAATCCAGCATCCCTTCATGCTTAAAGTCCTAGAGGGAATTGGATTGGAGGGATCATTCCTCAATGTAATCAAAGCCATATACAGGAAACCCACAGCCAATATCATCCTAAATGGAGAAACGACAGAGGCATTCCCCTTAAAGGTAGGAACTCAGCAAAGCTGCCCCCTGTCACCACTCCTCTTCAATATAGTGCTTGAAACACTTGCTAGGGCAATAAGGCAAGAAAAGGAAATTAAAGGAGCACTAATTGGAAAAGAGGAAGTCAAGCTATCCATTTTTACTGATGATATGATTGTTTACCTAAAGGATTCTAAAAACTCCATGAGAAAACTCCTAGGAATGATTAAGAGTTTCAGTAAAGGGGCAGGATACAAAATTAACCTAGAAAAATCAAGTGTTCTGGGGCTGGAGAGATGGCCTAGAGGTTAAGAGTGCTGGCCGCTCTTACAGAGGACCTGAGTTCGATCCCCAGCACGCACATGGTGGCCAAGAACCATCTGAAACTCCAATTCCAGCAGAACTCCAGTTCCAGGGTAATCCAACACCCTCTTCTGACCTCTGCGGCATTGCAGGACATGGGTGCACAAACTTGCATGCAGACAGTACATTCATACACATACAGAAATAAATAAAATTAAAAAAAAAAAGAAAAAGAAAAATCAAGTGTTCTGTTGTTGAGTTGAACACTGATTCTTCAAATGCCAGGGTTGTTTTTATGAGTTATGAAAGGCTGGAAAACCTATGCTTCAGGTTTTCACTTTTGATTTTGTACTAGAGGGACCAGTTAGTTCTCATCCTTCTAGTCTGCTGCTTCTCCAGAATCCTGTCAGGAACCAGAGCTGGAGCCACCAGAGCCCGAGCTGAGCTCCAGCTGAGCCTCAGCTGGAGCTGTGGTCCTGGCGCCAGCCTCTGGGTGGGTGGGTATGCCTTGTCTTGCCTGCTGGTAGCTGGGAGCATGTCTCTCCCCTGCCTGGCCTATGCTGGAGCATCTGCCCCCTCGGTGCTCCTGTTGTCTCCACCTGTCTTTATTCACGTTTTACTATAGGATTGCTCAAATCTCTTCGTATGTCCTAAAGAAAGTCCACTGGGTTTCCAATTGAGCTTTTAATTTATGGTTAGTTACCCTATTTTCAGTATTTTTATAACATCTCACAAATAGCCATGCTTGTAAATTTACTTTTGTTTGTTGGGTCTACTAAATGTCTCAAAGATGGATACACTAAACACAATACTAGTTTTGTTCCATCAGTATCACATTCAATTTCCTACCACTGAAAATTTACAGAATTTTATTTCTACATTGGGTATCTGTCTAGTGTTGCTTAAACCTATCATCAGTAATTAGATTCTCTTTACTAGTGACTAATTGGTGATCTTCTTCAAAATTCCTTTAAAATAATCATTATAGAACCACTAATAACACTACTGTAACAAGTTATGATTTTCCAAGATGCAGATCAAAGGAAGATCAGGGGGTTGTGAAAGACTCTTAAGTATTTTGTTGAGATCAATAGATCTAGGGGAAGGTAAAGACTCAGACCTAGCAAAAGGAGAATTGAACTGCAGTGAAGTCATACAAGATGTCTGCCTTTTCTCTGATGAATGACCTCAGGAACTGTCTTCAGCTGGGACACTGGGCAAGTTGAAAAACCAGTCCATACCTGAAAGCTATCCTGAAGATGAAGCATGATTCTGAGCAGATGGCTTTTATTGGCTGAAGACAAGTCTCAGTAACTCATAAATAAATCATCTCAAATAAATCACGAGGAGCTGTTACTTGTCTTCAGTGTAGTTACTTGTGAAATAGCTTCTTCAGTTCTGAGGGGGTAAAAGTAGTTCAACAAAGTATTTGCTCAGAGAATGCTATAAAATTAGTCAAACAATCAAAATTCTAATTTATTGATGTATGATTAAATCAGACCTAAGAAATTTAAAAAATTTTCTCCATGATCTGAATAAACAAACTGTTTAGTTAAACAATGAACAGATTATTCACATAATAAAAGAAATTAGCATATCTGTAAAGAATAGAAACAAATTGAAGAAAATATTCAGTAAGACCTTGGTTTTAAGTAATTCTATGTATACATCTTAAATGATAGAATTCTTGGGTATGACAAACTAACATTCAAATTACATATAACCAGCTGTGTGGCTTTGTTTCTCTTCCCTTCTCTATACTGCCTGGTCCCTAGGTCATGTTTAAAGGAGGAGATCTGTGGGGTCAAGGCTGCAGTCTAGGAAGCAAGCTGACAGAAAAGGAGAAAACAACTTTCAACTTGAATTTTGGCAGGCACGATCAATAAAGGATCCATTGAAATCTGAAGAGGAGTGTAGTATAGCCAGTATGTTGAGAATTACGCATGTGCAGAGCTTGTCCCTCTTCAACCTAACCTGCTCTAGGCAGGTGAGACCATATAAACAGTGTTGCAGACCTGGGCCAATCAGAAGACGACAAGAGGAGAGCGGGAAAGCGAATAGTACATAACCCTTAACCCTGCCCCCAATAAACGAGTCAGAGACAGCTCCCTGTCTCTCTGCGTTCACCCGATTCCTGAGGTCTGTGCTTTGACTCTGCACTTCTCACCCCCATTCCTTCTTCGGTCGGACCCCGAAATTCCCCAGCAGGCCTGGGGGAATTTTTAGGAGACAGAGGAGTATTTATAGCTAGTCATGTTCACAGAGATAAGGAGGTCCTTGTTATGGTTAAACTGAACACCATGCTGCTAAAGTCAATCAATATGATATTGCATAAAATGAGTATTACCTGGGCAGCTATCAGAAAGACTTCAGACAGAAATTCACTGCCAAAATCTTTTTATACTCTTATTCACACAAACTTTACCTTTTTGAATAATTTCAGATAGACTAGATTAACAGGAAGATTGTGCAAATATGGAAGAGTCTCCCTACCAATTACCTCTATTAACATCACATTAGTATGATGACTTTTAAAACTACAGAATTGACGCCTTTAATCCCACCACTCGGAAGGCAGAGGTAGGTGGATCTCTGTGGGTTCAAGGCCAGCCTAGTCTACAGAGCGAGCTCCAGGACAGCTGCTACTAAAAGGGAGACCCTGTCTCAAAAATACCAAAAAAAGGGTAAAACTAAAAAGAAAAAAAGAAAGAAAAAAAAAAAAAACTACAGAATTGTTAGATGAATTTTATACATAGTTTTTGACTGTCCTTTTCTTCTTTCAACATTTCTTGTAATATATTGCATTCATTTGTTTTTCATATGTCTTTAAGTTTCTCATGGATGCCACAGTTTTGCTTTATTTGTGAGCATATTGACTTTGAATATTTGAGCAACTGTCAGTGATAGTGTTTATGTGATTTCTCCTTGATGCAGCTATTCTCTCTACCATTTTCTCCATTCTGCTCTTTGGAATTCACTTGAACTACTCACAAAGAATCAGGGTGTCTGCATAAGAACATCTTTTTTTCATGGGAAATTTACCTGTTCTTATCTATATGGATACATATATTATAATTTGGGTTACAATTCAAATTCATTGAGGTTGTTGCACAAATTGTTTCTAATTGGCTATTGGGACTTGAGTGGATATTCAAATCGTCTTTCTGTTTGATTTGATTATGGGGATATATTTACTTGGTATATTTCACAGTGCTACGGTGTTTTCTTGGGTATTTCTTGGTCCAGTTCTGGAATCAATTATTTGCTTTAACTTGAGAATGTTAATAGAAACCAAGTTCCTATGTAGGTGTTGTCATTGCTGATTAATTTTTTTTTTTTTTTGTCTTTTCGAGACAGGGTCTCTCTGTAGCCCCAGCTGTCCTGGAACTCACTCTGTAGACCAGGCTGGCCTTGAACTCACAAAGATCCGCCTGCCTCTGCCTCCCAAGTGCTAGGATTAAAGGCATGCGCCACCACGCCCGGCTGCTGATTAATGTTTTAAACAATTCTCAGTATGTATATGAACTTATGTACATCCATAGATATGCTTACATGTAACTCTCAGTAGATGCATACCTACATAACTATAAATGAATAACTATAATACCTACATACCTACCCCACACTATACCTACATAACCTACAATAACTATAAAATGAAATAAATGGCTATGAAGTTCTACTTCAAGACCTAATTAGCTGCCTTCTGCAATCATATTTGGTAATATTGAATCATATACATATACATATATATATATATATATATATATATATATATATATATGCATAGGGATATCATGTTACCCACAGGTATGGGAGGATCCAATCTGAATTAGGGGCTAGTTCTCAGCATCGCTCGGGGCAGTGTGGGAGTCATGAGATTCCTCTGACCCCACACCAAGAGGGAGCAAGGACCATGGCCCAGGCACATGATGCTAGGTGGAGCAGCAGTATACAGTGGTACAAAACTGGGAGTCTGCGATTGGCTATGGGAGCTGACATCATTTTGCTTATAAAAGTGACTTGCAGCAGGCAATAAATCGAATTCTCTATTATCATCATTACACAGAATTCTCAGTCCATTATTTTGTGTGTACACAGGCTGAAGCAGGCCTGGATTTTGAGTGTTGGTCAGACTACCAGCCAGGTAAGCTAGCGTAGGGTTGGACCAAAACCTATAAGGTCAGCACCCTGTGAATTGAATCATGAATGGGTCTAGTAGGCTGAAGAGAGGCCGTCAGCCATCAGCCTGAAATTCCTGTTCAGAGACCTGCAGTCTTTGAGCGGGTGGGATAGCACAGCCAGACCTGAAATGTTCCATTTCCCAAGCTAAGGACCTGAGCTGGAAGTGCCTCTCAGATTGTGTTAAAAAAAAAAGTAACCAACTGACCTCAGCGCCGAGGGGATCAGTTCCCTATAGTGATCACAGGCAGCCATTGTGCCCCATTTCCCTTAGCAGGACTGTTCTGTACCTGCTTGTAGCAAGAGAATCTCCCACACACATGCCAGGAGGAAACATTATTATTAATTCTACTACAGCTTATGTACCCTTTGGTTTTCAGACTCTTTACAACATATTTTATTTGTCACCTTTCATTACTTTATGTGTGTAATTGTACTACTCCTATGTATGTAAGCACACTGATGTTGTACAATGTCCATAGAGGTCAGAAGAGGATGCCAGAACCCCTGGAACTGGAGCTATAGTTGTTGTTAGCTACCATGTGGGTTCTAAAAATGAACCTGGATCCTCTGCAATATCAGGGAGTGCTCTTAACCACTAAGCCATCTCTCTAGTCCTGGTTTACTGACTCCTATTTTCCAAGATTCTTAAAGCTACACCAAAGATTGCTTCATAGATAAGTAACAGTAATATTATATTGCCAAATTATACATTTCTTTTTGATTCCCAAGAGTCGTTAAAGTCATTTTATAAATTTCCATTCATAAAGTTTAATCTGTGCTATAAAGTTCAATTAATTTAGAGAAATAAAGGTCATATAGCCATAATTATAACAAAATAATTTATCACAATAAAAATTCTTTTTTATCACCTACTTAATCCTCTCCTTTCTCTCTTGAACCTCCATTAATTATATTTATACTCCCTTTATAGTTTTGGCTCAGGGTCCAGAATTCCATATATTGTAATCATTCCAGTATTACTTCCCCTCTGTGAACCGGAAGACTTCACTTCAAATGCTATATTTATATTTCATCTCTATCTTTACATCATTCAGTAACTCATGCTTATAGCTGAATATTATTCTTTTTGTTGATGTAAAAGAATGTATATCCATTTGCATACAGACAGGTATTTTCTTGCTCCTAGTTTGGGTAATTATGGATAAATTTGCTACAAGCATTCACATATGAATTTACTTTTAGATTTTACTTCTGATATCAGTTGACTAGGAAATTAACCATGCCATTATATTATATAAGACTTTAGATCTGTGAGAACTGACATCTTGTTTACCAAAATTGCTGTTATTTCACATTACTACCACCACTGAATGATTCAGTTCTTCTACACTTTCACGATTAACAAATATAAGGGATGTTTTCATTTCTTTACAATGGCCAATCTGTCATATTCCCTTCTCAAAATAATTCTAAACCCATGTGTGTTCCACTATGCTTACATGATTTTCCTCCATTGAACAGACCTCAATTCCAAATAGACAGCTGTTGTTTACCCCTCAAGATAAAAATGGCACTTCTTTAAGGACAGAGATATTTGGTTGGTCTGGTCATTACTGTGGTTTGTAGAGTTTACAGTTTGGAAGGGTCCTTGGCTGGTTTTCTCCCTTGGCACCTTGCATAGTACCTTCTGAACCTATGAGAGCCAATCTCAGGGAGGAAGCTTCCAGGTAAGTTCCAGCAGGATTCCTCTAACTCTTGTGTCTGAATATAAGCTATCTTCAGCAATAGGGTCTTACTTTCAAGTTCTGGGAGGCAATCAAGACTCGTGGCAATAGTCTGTATTATTTTGGGAGTCTCTTGAAATACTCTGACCCATAACATAGTAGGGAATTTCAGTTGCCTGGTACTGTGATTTTTGTTATATACCCCTCAGCTGTATACTGAAGTAACTTTTATATTGTATGTGTATTTTTTCAGTAGGCTTATAAATACTGCATCTGCTTGTTTTTTTAACACATAAGTGTAAGTCAATCTCTTTTTCCACTCTTTTGCACTGTAGAGCACTTCATATTCCCTCCCTAAAGAATCCCTCAGTTTCTCTATTTTCCACTTGATAACCCCTCTCTCTAAATATATCCTCCTTTCTGAGCTCTTTCTCCACCTTTCCTCCTACAGTTCCTACTTCATTTCCCTAGCTCCCGCAGTTGTATTAGGATATATGCTCACATTTAAAGATATCGATCTAGGATCCACAGTTTTTCTGAGTCTGCGTTACTTCACTTAGTATAATAATTTCTGCTTGCATCCATTTAACTGAAAATCCCATGATTTCATTTTTCTTTACCACAGAGTAGGACTCCATTGTGTCAATGTACCACATTTTTATTATCCATTCACGGGCTGAGGGATATTTGGTTGCTTCTATTCCCTAGCTACCATTAAAAGTGCAGCAACAGGGCTGGAGAGATAGCCTAGCGGTTAAGAGCACCTACTGCTCTTGCAGAGGACACGAATTCGATCCCCAGCACCCATATGGACGGCTAAGAACCATCTGTAACTCCAATTCCAGGAGAACTCCAGTTCCAGGGGAATCCGAGACCCTCTTCTGACTTCCACGGCATTGCACTACACGGGTGCACAAACCTACATGCAGACAGTACATTCATACACATACAAAAATAAATAAAAAATTAAAAAAAAATATTTAAAAAAAACTTAAAAAAGAAGTGCAGCAAGTATCTTGGTAGTAGATATTGAGTCCTTTAGATTTATGCCAAGTACTTGGATAGACAGATCACATAGTAGGTCCATTTTTAGTTTTTTGGTTTTTTTTTTATTTTTATTTATTTCTGTATGTGTATGAATGTAGTGTGTGCATGCAGGTCTGTGCACCTGTGTCGTGCAATGCCGCGGAGGTCAGAAGAGGGTTTCAGATTCCCCTGGAACTGGAGTTCTCCTGGAATTGGAGTTTCAGACAGTTCTCGGCCGCCATGTGGGTGCTGGGGATCGAACCCGCGTCCTCTGTAAGAGTGGTCGGCGCTCTTAACTGCTAGGCCATCTCTCCAGCCCCCCCATTTTTATTTATTTATTTATTTTATTTATTTTATTTTTTTATTTTATTTTATTATTTATTTATTTATTTATTTTTATTTATTTATTTATTTATTTTTTTTGGTCTTTTTGAGACAGGGTCTCCCCGTAGCTCCGGCTGTCCTGGAACTCACTCTGCAGACCAGGCTGGCCTCAAACCCACAGAGATCCGCATGCCTCCACCTCCCAAGTGTTAGGATCAAAGGCGTGTGCCACCACCCCCGGCATTTATTTATTTCTGTATGTGCATGAATGTACTGTCTGCATGCAAGTTTGTGTATCCGTGTCGTGCAATGCCGCGGAGGTCAGAAGAGGGTGTCGGACTCCCCTGGAACTGGAGTTCTCCTGGAACTGGAGTTCCAGATGGTTCTTGGTCGCCATGTGGGTGCTGGGGATCGAACCCGGGTCCTCTGCAAGAGCAGTCGGCGCTCTCAACCTCTAGGCCATCTCTCCAGCCCCCATTTTTAGTTTTTTATTTGCAATCTCAACTGCACTGAATGAGAGTTCCCATTTCCCTACATACTCACCAGAATGTTGTGTTATTTGTTCTCTTAAATATTCTGACTGGGGTAAAATGAAATAATCCAGTAGTTGTAACTTGCATGTCTGTAATTCCTAAGGATGCTGAACACTTTTAAATATATTATCTTTTCTTTTTCTTTTTTTTTTTTTTTGTTTTTGAGACAGGGTCTCCCTTTAGTCCCAGCTAGCCTGGAGCTCACTTTGTTAGACGAGGCGGGCCTTGAACTCACAGGATCCACCTGCCTGTCCCTCCCAGTGCTAGGATTAAAGGCGTGTGCCACCATGCCCGGCTTAATGGTATTTCTTTTTTTTTTTTTTCACTTTATAAAACTTCTTTATTATGAAATACATCACAAATACATGGGGCATATAATGATAATAGATTTTTAAAATAATAATACAGTAAGCATCTATTTTCCACCTTAAGAATTACTATATTATAAATTTGTCTTCAGTAATGGTATTTCTTAATCCCATTTTCCTCCCTTTTTTTCGAGAACTCTTTGTTTAGATTGGTAGCACTTTTTTTTTTCAAAGCCAATTTTTATTGAAGCTTTGTGCATTTCATACAAAATTTCCTAATCAAATTTAGACCCATGCCCCCTTCCTTGCCCCCCCACCACACCAGAACTCATGCATTCTGCCAAAGATGTTTTTCATCTTTTTCTCAGTCTCTTTTAAAATTTTCAATGCAGAAGTTACTGTTTCAGGCAGAAGTTCACCGTTTCAGTCAGTTCTTTGACCCAGTCTTCTTTGTTGTTGTTGTTGTTTTTCCAATTTTCATCACTCCAAAATATGCATATATGCATGCTGCACTTGTATCAAGTTTATGATGTCATATCAGTAGCACATTTTTAATTGACTCATGTATTTGCTTGATTCTTTATTTTTTGAGTTATTTGTATGTTCTGGAAATTAATCCCCTGCCAAAAGTAAAGCTGGCAAAGATTCTTTCCCACTGTGTGGGGTTCTTCTTCATTTGATTGGTTCTTTCTTTTTATTTAAGAAGCTTTTTAGTTAATGAGGTCAGTTTGCCAATTGTTTTTTTTTTTTTTTTTGTCTTTTTCGAGACAGGGTCTCCCTGTAGCCCCAGCTGTCCTGGAACTCACTCTGTAGACCAGGCTGGACTTGAACTCACAAAGATTCGCTTGCCTCTGCCTCGCAAGTGCTAGGATTAAAGGCATGCACCACCATGCCCGGCAGTTTGTCAATTGTTAATCTTAATTCTTAAGCAAAAATGTCCAGTTTTAGACAGTCTTTTCCTACACTTACATCTTATAGGTTACTCTCTGGGCTTTCTTTGAACAGTTTCAGCATTTCAGTTTTCATATGGAGGTCTTCCAATATTTATGGAGTTTACTTTTTACAGGGTAGACTATGTGGGTCTAATTTCATTCTTCTACATGTGGTAATCCAATTTTCTCAGCACCCTTTGCTGAAGATATCTTTCCCCCATTTGTATTCTGGACATCTTTGCCAAATATTAGGTGTTGTAATTTCATGCACTCATTTTGTTCCATTGCTATGCCTGCCTATTTTTTCTGCCAATGCCACTCTATTTTTATTTCTATAGCTCTGTAATATATTTTTAAACGTGGTATGGTAATCCCTTTAGAATTGTTCTTTTTGTGTGAGATGGCTTTGGCTACCTTGAGTCTTTTGTTCCATATGCATTTTAGGATTGTCTTTCAAACTTCTCTGAAGAATGTCATGGGGATTTTGATTGGGATTTTATTGAATTGGTTTATACCAATTTGGTAGAATGGTAATTTTCATATAATTAATCCTATAAATCCATGAATATGAGAGGTCCTTCCATCTCCTAGTGTCTTCTTCAATATTTTTATTCAAACATTTTCATTGTAGATATCGTTTTTGTTGTTGCTCTTTTTGAGACAGGGTCTCCCTGTAGTCCCAGGCTGTCCTGGAACTCGCTCTGTAGATCCGGCTGGCCTTGAACTCACAAAGATCCACCTGCCTCTGCCTCCCAAGTGTTAGGATATCTTTAATGTCTTGGTTAGGTTTATTCCTTGATATTTTTATGGCTATTGAGTATGGGAATGTTCCTCTGATCACATTCTCAGACTGTATGTTATTGGTATATATAAAGACCAGTGATTTTTGTAAATTGGTTTTCAATCTTGCTACTTTGCTGAAAATATTGATTATTTCCAGAAATTTTCTGGTGGAATTTTGGGGATATATTATGTACAATATATTCTGGAAATGGGGATAATTCTACTTGTTTTCAATTAGTGCCCTTTAGTTTCTTGTCTTATTGCTCTATCTAGAATTTCAAGCACCCTATTAAAAAAGAGCGAAGATAGTTTTTTGCGGTTCTTAGCCTCAGACTTTAACAGCTGCGCTATCCCCACAGCCCTATAGTTTATAGCCTTGTCTCATTCCTGATTTTAAAAGGAATGCTTTGAGTTCTTGTTCATTTAAAATGATGTTGCCTGTGTGTTCATCATATTTATCTCTACTTATGTTGACATATGTTCTATATGTTCTATCAAGTCCAATTCCCTCTAAGATTTTTTGTACATGTTAATTGATTTTCTGTGTATTTCATATGAAATTTATTAATCATATTTATGATCTCACCCATCTGCACACATCTGTTGCATTTTATCAAAGGGTTTTCTCCACTTATTGAGAGGATTCTGTGGTTTTTTGCTTTAAGTCTGTTTAGATGATTTATTACATTTATTGTTTATGTATATTTAATCATCACTAGATCTCTGAATTAAAACATGTTGGGTGATTGCAAGCATTATTGTTTAAAGTTATTGCTGAAAGATAATTTTGTTACTGTCATTTTATTTTCTGCCGTGTTCTCAGTGCTATTTTGTTTTTCCATAATTATAGCTTCATTTGAATTTCATGAAGAATCTTAAGAGTGGTTGGTTATTCCCTTCCTCAGTCCTTTGTATGACTTCCAGTATCCTCTCTATGACTGGTTTGAAAGACATGACTTATTGAACTCTATTTATTTCATGAAAGACCTTTCTGTCTCCTTTGACTATGATAGAAAAGTTGCTGGCTAAAGTATCTTGGATTGGCATTTGTGGTCATTTAGGACATGGGATGCATTGCTCCAGGCTCTTCTGGCTTTAAGTTTACAGTGAAAAGTCAGCCACATTCCCAGCCTCTGGACTTACTTTTAAAGATTGTAACCCTCCAAAGATGCTTCTCAGCTATAAAATGCTAAATGTGCATGAGCATATAATTTTGATACCACTTTAACTCTGTTTTCATTGTCAAATGTGGAGCATCAGTGCAAAACAAAAAAGTAAATGCACATGACACAAATATAATTTTAACTAGTGGGTGCCTATTTATTATGTCTGCAGCTTCATTAAGGTATCTACAACTTGTATTTGATGTTTAATTCATTTCTTCCTTCTAATTAACAGGCATAGATGTTTGTGACATGAAAATACATTAATTTGCAGAAACAAAAAGGAAGTCATTGTTACATAGCATCAGAGAGATATGTCTTTCTTTAGCCTCTAAATACCAGACCCTTAATCTTAGTCTCTGTCATAGTTTTATCAGAATGACGAGTTAATAGGACAGTGTTCATTATTCTCCCAATTCATTTGAGCTAAATTTGCATGTTGATTGTGAGGAAAGCAATGGAGGAAAACTGGACACTTCTGAGAATAATAGTTTTGGTAATACCCAAAGCAATGCATAACTTAAATGAACAAACAAAACAGCCCCAAATGACACTCTAAAAGCACTCACTGAAATTAAGTGCATTTGTGACACATAGTAAAGAGAGGGAATGGACTAAATTAGGAAATATAGAATTTGTATGTATAATTTTTGTCTATGTGAGCTTTTACTTTAAAATTGTAAAACTTATAGTCAAAGAAATATGTTGTAAACATATTATATATTTTGACATGTCAATAAGCTGAAATACAATCCACTATGATAACATTTTTCTACCAAATAAGTTTAACAGTTTTTACAGTTATACTATAAAAAATATTTTCCATCTCTCCTGTTCCTGTTTCAACAAGAAATGTTTTTGTCGCCATTAATTGCCCTTTAATATAAGTGTTTTTATACATGTTTTCCCTACAGTTTCATGCACTCAGCCTAGTTTCTTAGCTAATCTGTTCACCAGTGTCACAGAGAAGTTTGTCAAAAACAAATTCTCCCAGTGCTCAGCCCCAAAGAACATCTGTATTTCTCACCTGCAAGGCTCAGGGAATATCAAGAATGAGTTGGAGAAAAGCTTTTGAGAGTCAAAGGCTGGGAAGAATTGCTGAGAAAAGGTGTCTTCGGGATGTAACAGGGCACATGCATCCCCGAAGAACTCACAGCACCTGTGTTCCCTACCCAAGACCTGCACTCATTAAGCCAGTTAACTTTCCAGCTTCATGCATGTGGTCATAGGCAGGCTACTCAGGCATCTTCCAGAAGGTAGCAAAAGCTCATGTCCACATGGGCAGCTCAAATTAGACTTAATGGGTTATGAAGAAAATAAAACAACAAACAAACAAACAAAAATTTCTTCTTTTAGTGAAGACTTGCAAATGCCAACACTGTATTCCTTGAATCAAATTCACTGTCATGGAAAGGGCACCTTGAGACAGAGAGCACCAGGAAGCATTTTAGATTTCTCATGAAGGTCTACGCGAAGATGGGAACATGATTATTATTTTTTGGTATATTTGAGACAAGGTCTCCCTTTAGTTCCAGCTGTCCTGGAGCTCGCTCTGTAGACCAACCTGGCCTTGAACTCACAAAGATCCACCTGCCTCTGCCTCCCAAGTGCTAGGATTATAGGTATGTGCCACCACACCAGGCTAGATGGGAACATTATTAATAGCATTGTGGGGGCACAGGAATTATTTCGTGACAACATTTGGCATTAAAATGCAATCATTTAGTGGCAGCTACACACGTATTTTGCAGCTCCAATAACTTCATATGACTTGTATTTAGGGGCAACAATTTATTTCTTTTCATTATCATTACTTAACAGCCTGTTATTTGTTCCCATTTAATTAGTTGATTCTTCTTACCCACAAATAGCACCATGAACCTCTTAACACTGATGATATTTTAAGCACCTGTTATTTTTCACAGGTACACCATGCAGCTATGTCAGCTCGATATTAAATATTACTATTTAAAAACCAGCATTTTATTTTCTTGAGGTACATAGTAATTACATCTTTTTAGTAATTTTGTCAACAAAGCAGTAAGTTTTCAAATGGCAAATACATGAAGGAAAATATGCACAGGGTTGCGTTTTTCTGATGCCGCCAGCCAGACTCAAATGCTCCAAAACCAGTTACTATAATAGTTCTGTTCTGCAGGCATCTCAGGTGACATTTAAATGGGATTTATCACAAAGTTGTAACTTTACATCAGTATTTTACCTAATACGTCAGTTTGTGGTTCAGAGACAGTTTATCATTTTCTGTATACTTAGTATTGTTCAGTATACAGTGGGTGTTCAAATTACATTTTTAGCTTCACATGAAAATAGAAACGTAAGTAGGAGCAGAAGACATGTTTGATAACAGGTTCAAGAGGAGCAATGACATTCCAATGAACTGATTGCTGAAAGCTTTGATTCCCACCGAAAAAAATAAATGAAGTTTGGTAACAGCATACTGATGCCAGTTTCTTGGGCATAAAACCGTAGTGTTAGTTTCAGACTGCCTTCCCCTTTGTCCATTCCCAATAGGTCAGTAACTATGTTGTACTTGTCTGCCTGACATTTGTCAACTATGCCCTTTTCAAACTCATGGTTATTTTTTGGCTTCCTTACTCACTGTCAATTCTACTATATTAGTCTCCTTTGTTTAAATTGTTACCCACCAACAACTGTGATCATAGACCATTATTATTATATATTCTATACATCACTCACTTTGCATGACTAGGGAGAAAATAAATACACAATGAATGAATACGGAACATGGCCAACATGCTAAAAAGATGAGTCAATTAAATTGAGATAAAACTGTTTCTGTAACTTAATGCCTTTGACTAAACATTTTATGGGCATGTACCATAATTTATGAGTTAACTGACAAAAATTATTGCTTTATTTTTAATTTTTTCCTGTCTCCTGGATGTTCAGTACTTTAAATATTAAGACATCACTTCCTACTCAACTACAACAATAGTTCAACTCAGTTTACATTCATAGAAGAAGCCATTTAAACATTTCTGTGTGGGGGTCCTTCTTTGCTCATCCACATGTATTTCCTGCTTCACATTTCCCAGAAGAACCCACTTTGTGATCCTGTGAATTAGTCAGTAGATCTTTTCATTATTGTTCTTGTGTGGTTTTACTCATTTTCTTCTGGACTTTTCCTCTTGCTTGGCTCCTTCCAATACTACAATGTGAATCCGGGTCCTACTCCCATCACGCACCTTGTTCCCTTGTCACACTGGTATAGTTTTCTCAATTCACACAGCATGAAGCTGGGCTGCAAAGAGGTTTACCTCCAGGATCATTAACCCATCCATGTGTCCCTCAAACCTGAGGGTACCGTAAGGAATTGTCCCATCACAAACCTATGCAATCTTGATCACTTTTTATGCATAGTTCTATATAGCCAAGGGTTTTCCAACTATTAAAAGAAAAAGAAACACAATTTAACCTTGTCAGCTCAATGTGACATGTCATTGCAACTTTATTTCTAACATTCATTCCTAGATCAAATAACATATACACAATAGTTGCTTGAAAATTCTGGCTTTAGTCATCATAATATTCCTAGAGTGTATTCTTGCTTCCAGCTCACTCAAAGCAGCACCAGAACTTGCAGTGATATTTAAATGCCAATGTAAACTCTCCCTATATATTAAATAATGAAAGCTATTGGATATCTTATCACTTGTAGGTAGTTAATGCTAAATGATGATGTCTCAGGGAGAACCAATGTTTTGTGTCAATATTGGCCCTTCTGACTTACCTCTACATACATTTTGTTATTTGTAATAGTGTTACCATTTCCTTCATAGAATTTTTAATACATAGAGAATTGATCAAAATTCTTCCCTTAATTCTAATGTTAAATTATATTAAATGGCAAATTTTCTTGATATTTACAATACAATAATTTACCATGAGTGAAATTAGTGACTTTATCTGAAGTTAGAACAGAAGGGTATACAGTATATAAGCACATAAAAAGGTAAATTTCCTGCATTTACTGAATTTTCTTTTAATTGTGCATGCCATGCCAGTTGGCATGAAGTAACATCTTTATTTTTAAAATTGTTCTGTTAGTTAATATACTAATTAATGTGACTGTTTTAAAAAACGTAAATGTGTAATGAAGTGTTAGTATTTTTAAAGGCTCTTTAAAAATATTCCACTTGGGGATGGAGACATATCTCAGCTGCTAAGAGCACTGGCTGTTCTTACAGAAGACCTGGGTTCAATTCCCAACACCCACACAATGATTAACAATAACTGGTTAATCAATAACTCCAGTCAGGGGATCTGATACCCTCTTCTATTCTCCACAAGCACTGCACAACATGGGTATGCTTACACATATACAGGTCTAAAAACCATACACATAAAATAAAAAATTAATTAATTAAAATTTTTAAATAATCTTTATTAATATCATAGATATAGATATAGATGTAGATGTAGATATAGATATAGATAGATATAGATATATGGCCCCTCACAAGAGCCTGCACGTCTTTGGTAGCAGTATTTGAAACTGGTATTGGTTTCTGCCTCCAAAAAAACCTCACTTAGAGTTCATTTATGGACCAGGCTGTGAGTCACATTGTTCTTTGGCCAGTTGGTTGAGATTGTCATTGGCTTGTAGATGGAATCCAGGCTTTGTTTTATTATTAAACACTCTCTGCATTGTTCTCTCGGAATTTTTTACACACTATTCTTTAATCAATGCCATGAAACTACTTTATATAGGAACAGCTTGTTTAATGTTTCTATCACTGGTTTCTAGGAGAGGGGTTGGAGCTTTGATACAGATTTTATTAGACAAAAATAAAGATCGCAACATGAATTTTCAGTTTCTGTGATCATTTGGTCCATTTTGTTGACTTTTCAATGTACTCAACAAAGCCCACAATACATTCATGTCTAGTAGTTTTCAAATCGTTTCTGATATTATAATTCAGTGAACCCTAATATGCGACTCTCAATGAGCCAATGAAATAAGCTCCATTTTCATATCATTCCAGTAGTTACTTTATATCTGCATTCCAATGGTGGAACTCTTTGTAACTACAGTGGCTTTCAGCTGAAGAAGGAAAAGAAAGGAGTCTCATTCAGTCCTGCCAGTTATACCTGTTGTGCTGTGACATGTACACAGCAGAACCAACCTAGAATACTTACCCATCTCAGTGTCCAAAATATTTTTGCAATAAAAGATATATTTGTTGAGTATACCTATAGAGATAGATATAGATAGATAGATAGATAAATGATAGATGGTAGATAGATGATAGACTGATGATAGATGATAGATAGATAAATAAATAGACAGATATGACATGTTCCTTTTTATTGGCTCTTTGACAGTTCTGTACAATGTAATTTGACTATTCAAACCCCATTGATATCTCTCAGTTCACTCTCCCACCCCCCCAACCTTCTGTCATTGCATGCCCTCTGTCAGTTTTTAAGGTCTATCAATTCTAATTTGTGTTCCCCAAATATACTTCCGTGTGGGTACACCCCTTGTTTATAGTCCACCTACACAACATTACACCATAAAGGAAACTGAATTTGCTCAGCTAGGGCTGTATCTTCTTGCCCTCTCACGCCTCCTCCATGCTGGGATTTTGTCTGGCTCAAGCTTGAGCAGATCCTCTGTATGCTGTCACAAGCACTGTGAGTTTACACCTTCAACTGTTCTCTTGTGTCCAGACTACACAGTTTCCTTATATTTGTCCACCACCTGTGGCTCTTAAAATCTTTCTGATCCATCTTCCCCAATGATCTTTGAGGCTTGGGAGGAAAGGGAATGATAGAGGTGCCAAATTTAGGGATGAGCCCACTGCATTCTCATAGTCTATGCATGTTGGCCAGTTTGGGGTCTCTATATTGATCTCCATTTACTCAAAGAAATTGCTCTGGAGGCTGGAGAGATTGTGCAAGGTTAAGAGCATGGGGTGTTCTTGTAGATGATCTTGGTTTGATTCCCGGCACTGACATGGTGCCTAACAACCATCTGTAACTCCAGTTCCAGAGGATACAGTGGCTTCTTTGACTTTCATGGGCATTGCATAGCATGGGTGTATTTGCATATATGCAGGCAATACACTCATATGTGTAAAATAAAAATAATGAAAAAATACATAATTTTCTGTGAGAGTTGAAAGATGAGCTGTATTTGGATATAACAATAGGTCACTAGTAGTCATTTTAATGCTGCGTACATTTAGCAGGATGATAATGGCAGGTTCTCCCCTATGTCCTGTGACCTGTGTAGCCACAGGTTCTTGTCCCTGATAACAGTGTCAGGGATATTCTCCATCTTTTGAAGCAGGCGTTAATTCTAATCAGAAGGTGATTCTACAAGTGGACATGTTTTTCCAGGCCAGCTATTACTGGAGCTCGCAGCGCTCACAGCTGGGTAAGGTTGATTGATGTTTACTTTTCTCTTCCAGTAGCAATCACACTACCTTTTAGGAGTTTGAAGCTAGTCTGTAGAGAAGATGCGTCAAGGTCAATTCCAGCTTGTTTTCTCCATGTTTGTCACATGGAATGAATTTTGATTATATTCTCCCTGACATCTTCCCTTCTCCTCTTCTCATCCCTCTCACTCCAGCATCCCAGCCAATCCCTTTCCAAAATTCATTATTTTGGTTTGGTTTTCTGATCCATTTACTTTACCCAGGATCATTTTTGAGAGGATAGGATTGCAACTCCTCTGGAACCTTGTGCAGCTACAAGTGGGTACATAATTGAAGGCCATGACTCCCCTTCTCCCTCAATCTATGCAAGTAGTTATGCATTAAGGGATGGTGTCCCCTCACCTCATCCTCCATCCATGACTGATAATTGTGTGCTTACTGACATAGCATTCTTTTGCACACCCAGTCAGGGCATGTGAAATTTTAATGACTACTCTTGCAGAGGACCTGAGTTCGATTCCCAGCACCCACATGGTGGCTAAGAACCATCTTTAACTCCTGTTCCAGGGAAATCAGACACATTCATACACATAAAAAATAAAATTAAAAAATATATAAAAATTACATTTTACACCTGTCTTTTGATCTGGCAACTCTTACCTTCCTTCTGTACCCATTTCTACAATATTTGCTGAGAGTTTTCTACAATGCTTGCAAGGAAAAATATTTTTTATGACTGCACTGCTCAAATTTTTAAGGAGATGACTGAGTTTTTTGGTAAAGAAGATACTGAGCAGTCAGAGAACACTTGATGTCTTATGAGATGTTGGGTGAAAGGGACCCCATCAAGTGGCTTCATTCTTCAATGATAAAACAGAATATGACATTAAAAAAGAAAAACCTGGTGGCTGGAGAGATGGCCTAGCGGTTAAGAGCGCCGACCGCTCTTGCAGAGGACCCGGGTTCGATCCCCAGCACCCACATGGCGACCAAGAACCGTCTGATACTCCAATTCCAGGAGAACTCCAGTTCCACGGGAATCCGACACCCTCTTCTGACCTCCGCGGCATTGCACGACACGGGTGCACAGACCTGCATGCAGACAGTACATTCATACACATACAGAAATGAATAAAAATTAAAAAAAAAGAAAAACCTGACATGTGAGAGCCTGGAATTTTAATTATTTTCAGGTGACATGGGTTAAACACAATGCAGAGAAAATCCCCAGAACAAAACAGTGAAAATCAACTCAGTGGACTGCTGTTCAGTGATACAGTGAGCCATGGAGAGAAACTTCTTACAAAGGACTAGTCTCTGGAATCTTCCCTGAAGAATAAAACTACACAGAAATGCATAGATGAAATGCCAGCAAACAAAACAATCTGGGTTGTGTATGTCCTACATCTCTAGAGACACTTGTGAAAGGACCAGTGATGCATTGATCTCACATGACTCCTGCACCAAGAATTTGTTGCACTAGGATGGAGGAATACAGATGGCATAGTTTGTTTTCTTCTCAACCACTTGTACATTAAAAGAATGTCTTCCACAGGATGCCCCCCATACACATACATTGTTTCTTATATTTTCTTAAGTAAAAAATATCCCAAGACTTTGGAAGGGACAAATTCAACATTCCTATAGTCTTATAAGGTAAATAAAAGAAATATACTCAGAGAAATGCATTAAATAAGTATTTTAAGTCCTTAAGTTTACTATTATATATAACAATATAATTAAGATATAGAAACAAAAATCCACGGGACCCTATTTACTTTTAGAAATGTAAAAGTTGGGAATGACTTGCCATATTGACAGAATATGGACTAATAACTTTTACTTAACTTTCCCCCCAAAGGCTACTGTTTATAGTGGAGACAAGCTCTGGTGAACTGGGCACCTGAACTTGATACATGAGGACCCAATTTTGCCCTCCTTCACCCAAGATAGTGGATGGATGTAGATATGCTTGAATTTGTATATAGAAGCATTGAAAACAGTATATTCATTCATAGCCTCTTTGGAAGTAGTAAGAATAACTGCAACTTCTGTCTGAGCACAGTTCCTTGAGCCATTTACAGGAACCTTGGTTTTCAGAGTCCAGGTCTACTCCTGGCTGTAAAATTATAATCTAAGAGCCCAGCTTATTCAGGTGTAATGCTAATATGGCTTAGTAACCTTGCTATTCATAAGAAGAAATTTAAGCACAGCTAGTCAAATTCATAAACAATCTAAGATTTTATGCTCAAAATGGTATTTTTAGAGGAAGATTGGTTGCTTGAAGCTGATGAAATAAAATTAGTCACTACATTTATAAAATCTCCTTAAGCATTATCCTTCATCTCTATCTCTTTAAATAAAACAATGAGCAAACATGAAGAAATGCCCTCACCCCCCAAAAAAACCAAACATTTGTTTTATTTGTTGTCAATAAACACAATAAATAGATGTGCAAATAAAGGAAGAGAACATCAAGCACTTAGTAATGTCATGAAATTCAAATAGAAAAACGTTTCAGAAAATCAAGAAAGGTTTTGCTTATTCTAGGGTTATTAAGAAAAATTTCTGTTTAAAGGTAAGATTAGAAAGTGTACAGAGTTGTTGCAATGGGCAGAGTAAGCCAGGACATGTTAAGACAAGAAAATGCAAGAACTTAGACACAAAATCTTCCTTAGATTAGGGAATCAAGGCAAGAATGAAACAAAAATTTTAGGAGACAGCTCATAGAAAGAACCACATGCTTTTAGAAAGTGATAGACAAAATTTTAGGAAAGAGATGATGGATTATATTCATTTACTGGGTCAGAAAGACACAATCCTATCAAAAGTTAAACCAACTTTTGGCTCCATAATGACTTTTTATTCCTTTTTTTTAGTTCATTTATTAAGTTGTCAGATGAGAGAGTATCAGGACTTAAAAAAAAAAAAGGTAAAATGCTATTTAGATTCTCTTTGTCATGAGTTGGGAAATACTGGATTTTGTCTCACAAGGTATGTGTATGATTGTGACTCTGTGTGTGTGTGTGTGTGTGTGTGTGTGTATGTTTGCATACACTAAATAAGTAAGTAGATCTTGATTGATCAATTGATAAAGCAAATATATCTCTCTGAGAAAAGAGACAAACTCTTCTTCTTGAAGAAATAAAGCTTGTTAATCAAGACCTCTAAGTACCTTGATAATCCAGTCTGCCCTTAATTTCTAGCTAATTATTTGCTCCATTATGCTGTGTATTTTGTGAGATAAGTAATTGAAATATTTCCTCTTGGGGCTGGAGAGATGACTCAGCAGTTAAGAGCACTGGCTGTTCTTGCAGAAGACCTGGGTTCAAATTCCAGCACCCACCTGGGAGCTGATAACCTTCCGTAACTCCAGTTCCAGGGGATCCAATGCCCTCTTCTGTCCTCCTCAGGCACTGTACGACACAGCTCCTACACACATATGGACAATGTATCTATATATATAAAATAAAAATAAATTAAAAAAAATAAAAATTCTCATATACATTTTATTCTTATGAAACTTTATTTCAATCATGACTTTTACTGAATGGCAAGAAATAATATTCCCCAAACATCCATGTCCTCAAAACTAAGATACAGATTCCTGTAAGTGTAATGAAAGTTTTCATAAAAAATAAAACATAATCCTAAAATTCACATGAAGAAATCACAGAGGGTCCAGACAGCCATAGCAGCATTGAGCATGATAAGAAGGCTGAGACAACACTCCAATGGTTTTTTTATGTGTATTTCATAATGCTTTGTGTATTTCATACATTATTTTCCAATTCAGTTCAGGCATATTTCCCTTTCCCTTCCCCCCCCCACTCCACCCCACCCCATTCCAGATCATGCATTCTGCCATAACTGTCCTGCATCTTTCTCTCAGTTTTTGCTTTCATTTTTTTAGCAGTAAGTGATAATTTATGAGTACAAGCATCCTTCATGTAAAACCAATTTGCAAGCAGTTGTGCCCAAAACCACAAAGCCCCTTGGTCCCACCATCCAGCAGGGGGGGCTTGTATGTTCAATCAAGTTGATCAAATGAGTGGTTTTAAAACACGGTGTGGACTATAGTGATCAAAGCAGTATGAACCTGGCATATAAACTAAGGCATCTGAATAGTAACTCCAGATGTAAATCCATATGCTTACTTTCAGTTAGTTTTTGACAAAGATACAAAGAACACATAATGGACAAAATGAATATTGTTGAGAAACTGGATACCATAAAGCCAATATGTTACTTAATATAAAATATTAGTAGCTTTTGCTATACAAATGGGCCTTCTCACTATAGTAGCTTTTGGCATTCTTCAAGATCTCTAACCCACACATCACCTCTCCTTGACATTCCTGGTGAAGGAATTTTATCTTCCAGTGTATGAACTTCCATTTCTAGTTCTTTATACTGAACTTTCTTCATTGGGACAGCACAGTCCTCAATGGTTATCACTCTCTTACAGGGAGTGACTTGTACACATTTTGTTTGATTCCGCACTCTCCCCCCACCCCCAACCCCATACAAATTCCTGGTATATAAGAACTGCTTCTCTAATATTTGATGCCTGAATAGAATAAATGGTTGGATAGATAAGCCAGATCAGGACATAGTCATATCAATACTCAATGGGAAATCATCTTTCAGTATAAAAGAGAGTGAGGTGCAGTTTTAGATAGAAATGAAAATGGAAGGCTCTCATTTACACTCAGTTCCCAAGACAGCCACTTATGCTTCATGATAAGGAACTGGACTCTGATAGAATTCTGTGCTGTTACATACACATGGTAGCTTACTTACAAATTAATTATTTTCAATTCCCTCTACAGATACATTTGATTTATTTCATATAAGTAAGCCAATAATAAGTATAAAAACCTTTGAGAGCTCAGGGATTCATAAGTTCCCTCTTGCCAAGTTCCTAAAAGTTAACTTCAAGAAAGATATTTCCTGCATCATTGAAGGAAAATAGAAACTGTGATAACAGATGTTGTTATAAACTTGACTGAAACTAGAACTAACTAAAATGTGAGGGAGGTTCTGGGCTTTTTGTTGTTTTGAAACAGTGTCTCCATGTAACCACACCTTGCCTGGATCTCATTCTGTAGACCAGACTGGCCTCAGTCTCACAGACATCCTTCTGCCTCTGCCTCCTGAGTGTTGGGACTGGAGGCCTGTGCTACAGTCCAGCATGAGAGACATTCTCGAGCAGATAGTTTGAAGGGCAAGATCCATCCTAAATGTAGCTGGCACCTTCTGCTGGCAGCCCATATAAAGAACATGGCAGAAGGGAGCTTTTGCTGTTTGATTGCTTCTCTTCACGTTCACTACTGAGTTTATCTGTCCTGTTTCTCTGACACTCCTCTGCCCATATGAGAGCCACTTTCTTTAGGTTCCTACATAGGTCAAAGACCAGCAGCTCTCCAGGAATCCTCCAGACCTCCATGCCAGATTGAGACTGCTGAGGCATCCAGCCTCATAGACTGAGCAACTAATGGATTTGCAGACTCTCCAGTGAGAGCCAGCCATTGTGGAATACCTGGACTTTATCCTGGAAACTGCTCTAATAAATTCCCTTTTACTTGTGCATTCATCTTACCAGTTCTGTTCCTTCCAGAACTGAAATATGCTATTTTCATTGTCCATTTTATTCTGTAGGTTCTTTCCCCTCACATTAAATGAAAACTAAGAGATTAGGAGAAAAATGAAACAAAATTAAATAACAAAATAAAATTTGATATAACAAATTCTAATTAGACTAGCTATTAGGCTAGGCTTGTGAGAAATTCATTAATGATAGGATTGTAAAAGATACAGTAAAATTGTCAATAATAAAAGAATAATAATATGATCTATTAAACTTAATGGCACATCTATTGCAATTTTCAGTTCAGCTGTAGAAAAATCATCATTATAAGTATTCTGTGAGGCACATAAAAGCAACACCCCTTTATATAATCAATAAACCTTTCCATCATCTTTAATATTTGAAACAATCTACACATAGATTTCATAGAGTATTAACTATGTGGTACAATCATAAAATTTGTTTGAAGAAACTAAACATTTCCATCTTTTAGGCTCACCATTGCATTTTATTTAAAATGTTAAAGCTACAGTGGCATAATTACTTTGTAAATTTGAACATACAGAGAAGCACTATTCATGGAGTTTTTCTATTCTTGTAATGTGAAAACTCAGTCTCCTTGCATAGTTATAGAATTGTAAACAAACAAAGGAGAGTGGATGAGGAACTTAATAACCTAAAGGAATAGAAGAAAATCTCCTTGGCTACTAACAAAATATTCAGGGAAATGGGGCATACTTATCTGTTCAAATGTCTTCCCTCAAGTTGTAATATCAATGTAATAGCAATGGATAACTTAACAAAATAAATGAGAGAGAGAGAGAGAGAGAGAGAGAGAGAGAGAGAGAGAGAGAGAGAACGTCCAAGCATTTAGATCGAGATAAGTCATAGGTTTTTCTGGAGTCTACACTTGGTTCCTATGATGTTACTTCCTATTTGGTAATTCCGTGCTCAACTTCGTAGTTGATGACGACTGTCAGAGAAAAGTCGCACTGATGGGACTAAAATAGGCAAAGCAAAGCTTATTCCAAACAGGTGTAAGAGGTGCTGAAACCACCGCAACGAGAAGGACATTACTGCTGCATGGGAGCACAGGGCAGGGTGGTTTTCAAGCACTGCGGCGAAGTAGCTGGAAATCACGAGGAGGTATTTGGATGGGATTGGCTCCTGTGATTAGAGCACCCACATAGTTACTCCTTTTAAATACAGGCACACATCTTCTCCAAAAGTTGCAGAAAAAGCCTCAATTTTTCTTGAGAAACAGTTTGCAAAAGACATGGCCCCAGAACACGAGGAAAGTCACAAGACACAGAACTGCTCAGTGAAGGAAAGGGAGGTTTGGGAACCTGTAGTCCTGAAGCAGGCTGTCTCAACTTGGTTCCCACAGAGGGGAAAGTTGTCCTGTCATGATTGAAATGTCTCATACCCTCTTCCTTCTTGGATCTCTCTGGTTAGAGGTTTCCCTGTACGTTTGACCTCAGCTCCCTTGAAAGCTACATATTCCGGGAGCAACACCAAAACCTCATTAAACCCCCAGTCTGAGCATTCTTGTGCCCAGGGAACAGTTATTTTGTTCTGGTGTCAGCAACGCCACTCAGCACCTCAGGTCTGAAAATTCCGAGTCTCTGTGTGCAGTGTTCTGTTCAAGCTCTACCCTTTCATACTTTAAAAACTTTGTTGATAAAATCCACCCATCACTAATAGGAGATTTTAAGGTGGCATTTCATGCCTGTAATCACAGTTCTCAGGAGGTTGAGGAAAGAAGATTGCCAAGTTCCAGACTGACAGCTCAAGATCCAGAGCAAGAACATTAACACACAGACACACACACACAATACACACACACACACACACACACACACACACACACACACGGAAACACAGACATACAATGGCCACCTAGTCCCTTTTACAACTTTTACTACTAAGTTAGATCTTTTTCTTGCTATTCACTCTCTTTCTCTCCCTCTCCCTCTCCATATCTCCCTGCCTCCCTTCTTCCTTTCCTCCCTCTCTTCCCTTATTGATACAAATATCACATACTTATTTCTATCTGGTTAATTTGGAAAGGAAAAAGAAAAATGAAATGTTAACATCTATGAATAAGAGTTTTCAGAAAGTTGAAATTCTCATCTACAAAAAAAATTAAAATGCAGTGTCTAGAACTGGTAAATTGTCTATATCGATAATATATATATATATCTTTTATATATTATATATATAGTTTAAAAATAGTAAAAAGAAAATCTAAAATTAGCATACAGTTGGTTCTGAAGACCAAGGCTGAGTGGACTGTTAGAAGCACGTAGAGTTAAGTTTAGGTTCACAGCAGCAATAGCATGAATTTTTAAGTACTGTATATGCAATACATATTAAAATAGGTCCAGAGAACCAGGCACAGAATTTTTTTGTCCAGCACAAAAAAAGCCTACTTTCAGCAGTGGTGGCACCCCTCTCCTGAATCTTGGCCCTCCCCCAAACTCCTCCCTTCCGTCACCATTTTACTTTTATCTAGATTCCTAGAACTGGATTTTCCATAGTCCTCTGTTCTTCCATATGAGTGTATAATTGCGTGTATATGCAAATATATATGAAACACACATGTTAAAAATAAACATATATATATATATATATATATATACATTTTACTGAGTGCAGACTTACATAATACATGGCCTACAAATTGCTATGCACAGACACATTAGAGTTTGTCTCTTTCTTTACAAAAATATAACTAACATTGAAAGGAAATATATCTTAAGTCACCATATATTATGTCAGGGAAACATTGATTTTGGTCATTTCCCACATAAAATCTATCCAGAATGATAGCATTAACAATTTCATTTATTATTCCTTATGATTTTGCATTGCAAATACATGTAAATATTTAAATTTCTAGAAGGTCATTGCAAACGGAAGATTATCAGGTTAAGCTTGGGCACAGCACTTGTCTATGGCTATAAATACAAACATTTAGAAGGCAGCTCAATATCATAGCTCTTTAGCTAAACAACTGTAGTAAATTCCCTCCAGGGCCCTACACCTCCTCATCCTTGGGAATCTTGCTGGTTTTACAATACCAAGCATGAACTCCTTCCTATGATGCTGACCTCAAATCCAGTCAGAAATAGTCTGTTATGATCTCAACAGTCATGCCTTTTTTCATGCCTGTTGCATCAGTGCATGCATCTTGCTGAGATGATTGCTATTATAATTAATTCCAGGGCTGCACAGCTGGGTAAGACTATTGATGTCTTTTCCCTCAGACTTGCATATATATAGAACCCTTTTGCAATATTAGAGCTAGTCAGCAGAGAAGGGGCTTCCAGCTCAGCTTCAACTTGATTTTTCTATATCTTGTAAAGAAGATGTGTGGTATCTTCAGCAATCTGTTATTATTGACTAGTGCAACTGAGAGAATTAGAAAGAGCCTGTATTTCTTTGGAGGCCTTGGGGGATTCCATAGAAAACAGTTTATAGGAAGTATCTCAAGTCTTTCACTGGCATTTTTGTTTAATAGTTTCCAGTTTTAGGAAAGGAATTATGTGGTCACACGTGACATCTCTCTTCTAATGTTTTTTAAACTTAGAATTTTCAATTGTTCTATGAATTAATATGTTTCAGTATGGCTTCATTTGAGCTAATGCTCTCCCTCACCTCATTTATCCCATTTCTTCAAGCTCATCTGAACTTGAACTTTTCCACACACCCCCCCCCCCCATATTCTTCCAGTAAAATCTCAGGTCACCTCTGCTCTACTTTCCTCCCTCCCTATGGCATTCTCCACCCAAAGGACACCTTTCTAATGTTCTGGCTATTGTATCTACCCAAAGTGAACAATCCAAAATTAAAGATTCAAAGTTAGCATCTGCCCATTAGAAAGAACTTGCAGTGTTTGTCTTCCTGTGCTTGAGTTAGGCAAATCACTATATTTTTTTTTCCTAATTCTATCCACTTACCTGCAAATTCTCCGCTTTCATGTTTCTTTATAACTGAATGTATATAGATACCACACTTTCATTATTCATTCATCAGTGGATGCACATCTAGGCCGATTCTATTCCTTAACTATTGTGAATAAAGCAGCATGGATGAGCACCTTTGCTCAGATACTCATGATTGGTCAGTGTGCTGAGAACAGGTGACAACTGATTGCTCTTGGGCCTAGAGCTCATACTCACCCCACTCCTACAAGGCTCATAAATCATCACAGGAGAGGAGGTACAGAGAAAATAAGAGCTGGAGATGGGATGAGGAATACTATTTCCTGGGGCATTACACAAACACCGCAATCAAAATCTTTCAGTGATTATATTTGCGTGCACAGGGCATGTGCAAGACTAAAACAGTTATCAGTTAATTATGGATTGGGGAGGTACACATGGGACCCCACCCTGCTGAACTACTTGCCACTGATAGAGTCTGAGAGAGAGCCATTTTTATATTCAGCTGTTTAATCAAAGGTGAGGCTAGTTAGTAGATTTCAATGGACCATAAGAAATCCATGGTCACACAGACTGCCTGGTTAAAAGCAGAGGGTCAGGAGACAAAACAATAGAACATGAATGTGAGAAAGGGACTTGAAAGGAAGAGGGGTTCAACAGGCAGGAGGGAGCTGGAACAGGGTGGCTGGGTGAAAGCATTATCTAGATTCATGAAACTGATGACTAAGAAAACCCCCCAAATTATGCATAAAACATTTTTAGAAGTGACATTGCTACACATGAGCTCCTAATGTAAGAAAATAGCTTCCAGGCAGCACATTTCATAGTCTGAAGGAGTGTGTCCCTCCAACACCCACTGCTACCAGCTTACATGTAAATATATGCCCATTCCGGAGGGTGGAAAATAGTGTCCAATGTGTTATTTAGTTAAATGTTTAGTTTAATGTTAGTGAAGTTAAGAACCGTCTAATGTGCTGATCATTTCTATTTGCACTCTCTGTCTGTGAATGTCACTTACTGGGTTGGATGAGTTGTACTGACCTCAGTGCTTATCTCATGAGCCATCAAGTACCATATGGAAAGTGCTTTCTTTCTTATAGTTTTGTGTTATTCTTCTCCTCACACTAATTTATATGGTTCTCGTTCTACACAACTTCAATTTACATTTCTAGTTTTGTGTGTGCATGTGTGTGTGTGTGTGTGTGTATGTGTGTGCATGTGTGTGCATCTAAATACCAAAAGAGACAAAGATCCTTTGTTTTTAGTTTTGGTTTTCCATTGCTGTTGCTGCCTGGAAGTTTTCCAGGATATAATCGTGATTGAAATAATTATTTTTAATTCAAGTATGTGAAGATTTTGAGTAAATAATGCATGATTTCTTTATACATTTTGAGTTATCTCCATTTGGTTATTACATACATGAGAAGAGGAAAAGAAGTTGAGAAAAATCTAAAATTATCACAGTAACTGAAAATAAAAACCAACAGAAATGTCTTATCAGCCCTCTGTTCTTCTCTAGGAATTCAGACAAACCTGTGTTAAACTCAAGCTTTACCATTTCAGCACTCAGTAGCAAATAGAAAATTATGTCACCTCTTAGGAGTCATGTTTCCTTACTGTAAAATGGCAACGGAATGTTTTGCTCAAGGAAGTGGAAATGCAGGAAGAAATGTACTTGAAAGCAGGGTCCAATACTGATAAAGACTTTAGATCTTGAAATGACACATCCTTGGTTGGTTCGAGGTCTTCATTCTCTGAGCTTACGGAATTCACAGCTAAGCACATTAGTCTAATAATTCTAGCTCTGTGGTCATGGCAAACAGTGCAGTGACTGAATTTCAGTGATTGTTCACTGTGGTATCAGGAGTAAAAATATCTCTGGGTGAGGAACTACTTTAATCAGTATAATTCTTGGATTCCTGTGTCTGGAGCCAGGCGCAGCACGGCGACTGCGGGGACGCAAGCCTCTCTTGGGCGCTGTGGGCCCGGGGCCTGCGCGCCTCTGAGAGCTGGCCCCTCGCTGGCCTGGTCTCCAGACCTTGGAGACCCATCCATCCTGGGCTTCTGAGCTTTGCGGGTGACAGGATGTTCTCCTCTCCAGCTGCTGGAGGACTGGGCTGTTCCTGTTGCTGCTCTTGGCTGTGGCAGTGAGGGACTCATGGCAGACAGAAGAAAAAACTTGTGACCTGGTAGGAGAAAAGGAAATGGAATCCAAGAAATAGGTGGCTCTGCTGAAGAGACTGGAGCTGCTGTTCAACAAAAGTTTTCAGAGTACGGTGGGCCAAGGCTCAGATAAATCCATCTACATATTCAGAGTATGCTGGGAAGCTGGCAACCATACGTCTGGGGCAGGCCTGGTGCAGATCAACAAAAGTAACGGGAAAGAAACAGTGGTAGGGAGATTTGAGGAGACTCACATCTTCAATGGAAGTAACTGGAACATGCTGATTTATAAAGGGGGGGATGAGTAGGACAACCACTGTGGCAAAGAGCAGCGTCGTGCAGTGGCGATGATCTCCTGCAATCGACACACCCCAGCGGACAATTTTAATCCAGTGTCTGAGGAACGAGGTAAAGTCCAAGACTGTTTCTACCTCTCTGAGATGGATAGCAGCCTAGCCTGTTTGCCAGAGGTCTCCCATCTCGGTGTGGAGTCTATCCTACTTGTTACATTTGCATCTCTGCTTGCTGTCTATATCACTGGGGGTTTCTTATACCAGTGGCTGGTGGTAGGAGCCCAGGGAAGGAGCAGTTTCCCCAGCTGACCTTCTGGCAGGATCTTGGCAACCTGGTGGCAGAGGGTTGTGACTTTGTGTGCTGCTCAAAACCCCAAAATGTGCCTACTGCATAGGGTAGTGTGGGGGATGACCAGATGAGGGAGGAGTCAGAAGAAAGGGACGGTGGTCATTTACTACCAATGTGATTGCGCTAATGTCCGGCCACTTCTTCAGTCCCCAATCCAAAGCACCCGCAGCCAGGTTTCTCAAGCCTTCTCCTCTGGCCCTTCACATTGTTCTTTTGCTTTTGACTTGCATCCTCTTCTCACTCAAGCTGCCTTCCCTTGGCTCCCTGATTTTTCCTCTGCAGAAGTACATTTATAAGGTAGAGGTGATGGGGCCCGAGATAGCAGAGGCCACTGGACAGTCTCTTGCTGCCAGAAAGCACAGGTAACACAGGTAAAGTGGGCAGCAGCTCACCAGCCCCTACGTTGTTTAAACATTTTCACAGGTTTTCGAGACACTGGATAACTTTAATTTTAAAAAATCGAAGATTATTTACACATTTGATTGCTTTCATGTTGTCACTGTCCTCTACAGTAGTCTCCATGAAAATCTGGGATTAACGTCTTGTTACTTATAATGACTCTCAGTGATTACCTGGTTGTAGTCCAAGTATTCCCATTTGGTCTGAGCCTGGAGATACTTGCTTCTCCCATGTCTGGAACTAGGGCAAGAAAAACTGTAAAGGATGATAAGGTATCATCACATTGTAAGTCTTTGTGTCACTTTATGCTGGAATTGGGCCCTGGACTGCGGCTGTAAATCATACGTAGTCCAAATGCCTAATCAAGCAGTCCAGGCAATTGGAAGGAAGAGTTGAAGCAGACCAGTTGTAGAAGTTCCAGAGCAGGTATGGTGACTTCGGGGTAGGATGGCCTTGACTGTCTTCTGTTTGTGATAAAAGCTGCGAGCTGTTCTTACTCATTCCCTCTCTCTACTTCTAACATATATTGCACTTATTTCGCAGGCCTGTAGTTTGACTTTCTATTGCTTTTCCCAACCTTCTGGAAAGGGAACGGAAGAAGAGGTGGACATGGAGGGCTCTGCAGTCCTCTGCTCTGGCTAGGGAGGGCTCTGCAGTCCTCTGCTCTGGCTAGGGAGGGCTCTGCAGTCCTCTGCTCTGGCTAGGGAGGGCTCTGCAGTCCTCTGCTCTGGCTAGGGAGGGCTCTGCTGTCCTCTGCTCTGGGTAGGGAGGGCTCTGCAGTCCTCTGCTCTGGCTAGGGAGGGCTCTGCTGTCCTCTGCTCTGGGTAGGGAGGGCTCTGCAGTCCTCTGCTCTGGGTAGGGAGGGCTCTGCAGTTCTCTGCTCTGGCTAGGGAATGCTGCACCTGTCCCTTCTGCTGGCTCAGAGAAGTGTCTTACCCACATGTCTATGGGGAAAGGTCTTTAACTCTCTGACTTCTGTCTTTCTGTGTAGGCCATGTGCCCAGAATCGCAGGCTCATCTCTACCACAGTGAGCTCCTGGGCCACTAAATAATACGGTGCCACTGACACAAGAGGGATGGAATAGGCAGGGGTGTTTGTTACATTAAAGAAGAAAATGAAATTATGTCATTTTATAATTTTAGAGTGGTAATGTGGTTCTTTTTCTTTCTACGCAGAGAAAATAATGTTATTAAAATGGCATCTTGTTTGTTATTTGTTTGCATTCCTCCCTCATGTTTTAAATGAAATGAAATAATACAATGCTTTTTGTACAAAAACACAATGATTTTTAAAAAAGTACATGCAGGACAGTTATGGCAGAATGCATGATCTAGGGTAGCGTGGGGTGGGGTGCAGTGAGGGGAAGGGAAAGGGAATATGCCTGAGCTGAATTGAAAAATGATATATGAAATACACAAAACATCAATAAAAATAGATATGTAACTTAAAAAAATTAAAAAGTACAAACAAAAATTCTCACTGTACAAGCATGAAGAACTAGATCTGATCCCCAGAGCCCATGTAGAAAGGCTGAGCACAAGGACATCCATTTGTAATCTCAGCCCTGTGGAGACATATTACATCTCTGGGCTTGCCGGCTGGCCACTCAAGCTGACTAAGCAAACTCAGGCTAGAGAGACCCTCTCTAAAACCTAAGTGGGTGGCTCCTGAGAAACCATGAACAAGTTTCATCTCTGGCATCCACATGCACATGTACAAAAATGCACACATGTGTGTATCAACATGAACATGCATACACACAGACACACGTACACACAGACACAAATACAAATGCAAAATAAATTTTAAATTATTTTTTCCAAGTGCTCCAAATATTAACTCCATTAATAATATATTTGGCACTTATTTGGCAGTTGTCTTATATATTCTTCCAAACAGATAAAAAGAGAGAAATTACAGAAAGAGAAATAAGAGTGAAAGGAGACAGGAAGTTAGTAAGTTAATATCCACTGGAAGGGAGCAATTCATGCTATGACAACCTTTCTGTATGAATTAATTGTGGGAACCCTTCTTGTATATGCTACCTGGAAGGAAGATGCATTTGATTTGAAGATTATCTGATCATCATCTACTCTAAATGTTCATAATCCATGGCTTGGACTCTTCTCAAAAAAGAACCTAAGGACTCCCAGTGAAATCTACACTGTCTAATTTTACCCATAAAGAAGTTTTCCATTGAAAACAGGATCCGTATTTCTTTCCTCTTCTTTTCTCCAATATGTATTAGTAAGATATGCACATGTCTATTTGCATATAAGAAACCCAAACTTTGGCCCTTGCAAATGGCCAGAACACAGACGGTTTTTTACAAAGAAGGCAAAGAATGATGATTTGGATTAATTTAATCTTCTATTTATTTTGGTGTCATATTATAATGGTACAGATTTACAGACAGCATGTTGGCAGTTGTATCTAGATAGGCTTTCCTCTCACCTTTTTCTCATGAAACTCCACCGCAAGCGCTGTTTCTCCATGACTCAGTTCCAGTGGCCTTACTCCCAGAGGCCTGTGTCCACATCCACTGATTAGTATGAACACTTGGTCACTATTCACAGTAAAATCACTTAAAAGAAACTTTTCCAAAACTATTTTGGACAAACTCAAACTTAGGGTTACGTCCTTGAACTTTTGTTCTCTCTCCTCATCAACATTCTTACTATACGGATGGCAGCTTTCACCTTTGTGTACACTATCCATTTCCTGGGCCCAGCTGGACCACAGCCTCATGTACAATTAATTCATCTGTGCCAGCACACAGTTAGTCAGTGTGTTGTTTCCCAGCAGGGGGTTTAATCAAATAACTGTAAGCAAGTCTGTTGTGTAGGCTGCTCCTATATCTGCTTTTGAACATTAAAAGAGAACAGAAGAAAATATTGCCAAATGAGGCTTCTACAGTTTTTGCAATGCTGACCTTCAGACTTGACCCACAGAAAATGAAACCTCCATTACTTTTACTGTAAATGTTTTAGAACCCTATGTGACTGAGCAGGAAACTCTGTGAGAATTGCTTTTGCCACAGCACTCACGCTGGGGATTGCCTGTGTATTATTTTGAAATCATTGGCGAGTTGAATTGGTCAGGGAATCTTTCCTACAGGATTTGGTTGACAGTCAACATATCAAGAAAGGTTTAACAAAGAGCAAATATACATAGTTAAAACCAGACTATTGCTGTCTTGAGTGTCCTAATGTACTTATTACTGTCAGTAAGGTTTCCATATTGAATTTGACATTAATTTTACTTAAGACTTCAGGAGATTTATATTTAAGATATTTAACATAAATTATTCATATAATTTGGATTACACCAAAGTTTCAAAAATGAAACTATTAACACATAGACCATAATATAATTTTAAGTGTGCAATAAATTATGAGCACCATAATACGACAATTTTCTGATTGGCTGAATATAAATAAATAAATAAATAAATAAATAAATAAATCACTTAAAAATTCTGTTGAACTTTGCTGGACATAGAACTCAGTGGTTGAGCTCTTCCTTGCATGCATTAGGTGCTGGTTCAAAATCCTGATGACTGAAAACCAACAAAGTTAACAAAGACCGTAATCAGGCAAAATATTAGACATGCTAACACAAAGCTCTAATTCATTCATTCATTCCAGAGGCTGATAGAGGAGGATGAGAGTTTGGGTCCAACCGGAGCTTTGAAGTGATATCCCGGCACAAACACAAATATCTAAAGACGTACAGCTACCGACCAGCTTCCAAAGAGAGCGCCCCATAAACCGCAAAGAGATACTCTCAGAATATGAAAGATCAGAATTTAATTAAAAGGCTATCATAGTGCTACAGCGCCTAAAGACAGGACTGCGAACACAGGCACCTCACTTACAATCCCCATGCTCATGCCAACTTGCTTTCTTTGCTATGCTTTCCTCTTCCTATCTCTGAGTTCCTCTTCTTTACCTACTTCCATTGCTTTTGTCAAAGAAACAACAGGTGATCATTGTTTCCCTGCAACATCTCAAATATAAAAACAGAAAGCACAAGAAAAATAATTGATTTTATTTGGGTCAGGAATTGGCTCCTCTCACCTTCAGACAGCTAGCTGTACATGGATACGCTTCACTAATCACATTTGCACAAATAGAAATAGTATTTTAGAACTTCTGTTAAGATCTCATGAAGAATTAACCGCTTGTGAAGCCCTTAAGATTTTATGGCTATTAAACTAAACACATGAGACAAGGACTGTTGAACACAGCAGAGGCCGTACACACATGAAAGTCCGGGAATACTCCTCACCAGAGCTTTTGGTGCTATCACTTATATTCATTTATATTTCTCCACTTACACTCTGGTAAATCGATGGTATTTAGTAAACCTGGTGGCTGAATGCAAAAGCAAACCCCAGCCATTGGATAGTTAAGAAGCGGGAATGCAGACGAGTGACCCTATGAAATAGACCCAGAAGAGGGGGACACTCGAAATTATTACTATTTACAAGTAGCCTGTCCAAGGGAACTTACCCAAGATCACAAACAAGTGACTTTATGACAAGCAGACACACATTTTCACCGATTTTTCAGAGACACAAAGGACTGGGGTGTCAGTGACTATCTTTTGGCTCCCCCTAGGGGATGCACTAGAAATGGGAAAGAGCCAGTAGGCCTGAGTCTTGAAAACACTCTACATAACGCAGAAGCAAAAATGGAGCCTGTGCCTGTGATACAGCAGATAAATCATGGATGTGTGGTTGATGAAACCTCCACTGCTGTGGTGACCACAGTATTTAATGCTTTTATAAACATACTCCAAAGGCCGTGGCTTCAAACTCCCAACGGTGCTGATTTTTATTATAACATTCTATCAACAAAGTTGCTGGCCTGCCTGATACCATAGTGCATAGTGTGTGTGTGTGTGTGTGTGTGTGTGTATGTGTGTGTGTGTGTGTGTGTGTGCAACTTTAAAGGATTTTTGTTAAAGAAAGGAAGGGAAAAAAGCAGAAAGTAAAGTATGGCACAAATGAAATTCTTTTCACCTCTTCGAATTCAAATTTTAGGACAAATAGCATTTTGCAAAAGTAAATGTTTTGCTCTTAGTTTTTGAGAACCTACTTGTATATGAGTTTGTTTGTTAATTTGATTTATTTTAAGTTTGTCACTGAATTTTCACTGCCAAGTCTTAATATCTATGGTAGCATAACTGAATACAATTTAGCCCATGGTTGTTTTCAACTATAACATAATCATTGAGAGTTTAGATCCCAGATGTCCTTGTCAAAGTTGTGCTTTCTTCCAAACATTTTCAAATGTAGTGACAGACTTTAGAGTCATTAAAACTCTTTATAGTCTCTAAAATTTTAGAGTCTTCTTTAAGGATAACCATCTTATCATTAGAAGAATTCTAATTTCATTTGGTCAAAGATTTTGATGTTTGCTTTATGTTAAAAACACATTTAATTTATAGGTCAAAGATCTTATACAAATGAAAAAGAATCAAATTGAAATTTTAATTTCCAGGGGATAGGTAATTTTTCTTTTTAAATGTTTATTTTATTATAACATTTACACAGTATTAGCACACTATCTCTACTAGAGCTATTTATTGACCTTTGAGTTTCCACAGAGAATAAAATTTTAATAGAAACTTTATAAAATATCATCTGGCTTTTTCCTTAGGAAAAAAGGAAGTTTACTTAAAAAAAACTCTCTGTAGGATTCAGATGTATCAATAGAGATGATAATATACTAATTGAATAAAGTTCTTCATTCATCTAAAACTTTATGCAGATGATTTTGTTGAGATTCCATTAAAAGCTTGAATGCGTACTCAGCCTCCATATCCTAGTCTATATGACTTCCTTGGCCACACTAGTTTGGGCTCACAATATGATTTTAGTCCTTTGCATCAGAACTCCATGTACTTGAGTTATTACTCAAAGCATAAGCATTGGTGTGGATTCAATGCCCCCCCCCAGATATACTGGCTCTCTCTCCTCTTCTTCTAAAGTCTCACCTCTAATCTTATAAACAAATTCCATTCTACATGCACCTTTCAGGTGTCCATGGAATTCACTCCTTCAATTCATGAGGCAAGACCAAAGCATAAAGGCACTGATTCAGTGGAGATTGTGTTTGACCTTGAGCTTCCAGTAACCCAGCTACTAAGGTGAAGCCAGTGCGAGACTGGGAGCCTCCAATGCACTCTAGGACTCTCGACTTTTATCATAACCATTATGGAAAGCAGTGTGGAGAACCTTTAAAAGACTCAAAATGAGCCTACCACCTGACCCAGTCATACAACTCCTGGGTATATACCCACAAGACTGATACCAAAAAGGTACATGCATATCTATGTTTATTGCAGCTCTCTTCACAATAGCAAAAGAGCTGGAACCAACCCAAGTACCCCCTCAACCAATGAGTGGATAGAGAAAATGTAGTACACCTACACAATGGAGTTCTATGCAGCAGTAAAGAAAGATGACATTGAGAGAACAGGATCTCCCAAGACCACAGGTAGGAGCTGGGTGCTTCAGCCCGGCCTCCTGTTTGATTGCATTTCATTGTGTGGCTGTGGGGGGTGGAGTTGTCCTCCCAGCTGGGATAAAAGGTGGGTTTGTGTGAGTTTTGAGATTGAGGATCTCCCAAGACCACCTGAACCACAGGTACTGGGGCGCAGGCTAAACACCTTACCCAAACTGGGATTGCTGAAGGAGTGTCCAAGTGGATTCTTTGGAGAACCTGCAGAACAGTAAGGGAAGAGTGAGTCAGACTTCCAATAGAAAGCCTAAAGCTTAGACAAGTAAACACTCCATACGCAGGGAGTAAAGGAGAAAAAAAGAATCAATCAAACAAACAAGGAAGGCATCTGAAGGAGGCAAGTAAATCAAGTCTTCAACACAGTGAAAAGGCATTTGGGATTTACATTAATACAGGCAAAGAGAAACCCATATGCCAGGGACACAAAGAAGAGACAACATGGAAAAGGTGCAGGATAATTCCATACCAAGCCCTACAAACCCTGTCGAAGATTCCTACAGTGGGATCTCCCTGGGGATGGCCCAGGACACAGATATTAGAAGTACAATTGTGAACATACTTAAAGTACAAGATTATAAAGAGCAAATCAAAGAATTAAGAAAAAAGAACTAAAAACTCAAGAAGGACATAGAGAGAATGACAAACTCCAGAAGGAAGTGGAAACACTGAAAAGATCCCATGTTGAAGAAGATAAGGAAACCAACCAGTGATGCAAAGAGCTACAAGAAGAGATTGAGATGCTCCAAAAGGAAATGGAAATACTAAAGAAATCAGAAGACTAAATGAAAAAGGAAATCAAACACTCATCCAATCAAGAGGAAAGGAATGGAAAAAGCCTCAGAAGCAGAATGGTGGAAGCAGAACAAAGAATATCAGACCTGGGAGATAACACAGAACAACTACAAACCTCAAGTAAAGATTAAGAAAAATTTAAAAATACACAAAAGTGGAACAACCAGGAAATGTGGGACACTATGAAAAGATCAAACCTCCACATCATAGGAATAGAGGAAGGAGAAGAATCCCAAGAGAATGGTATTGATCAGATCTTCACAGAATAACAGATGAAAATGTCCCCAAACTAAAAAAAAAAGACAAACAAATTCAAATACAAGAAGCACGTAGCACTCCAAACACACAAGATCAGAAAAGAAATTCTCCACACCACATCATAGTTAAAATGCTAGACACCCAAAACAAAGACAAAACGCGAAGTAACTGCAGAAATGCATGCAACAGCTATATTTATTGCAGCTCAGTTCACAATAGCAAAAAGCTGGAACCAACCCAAATGCCCCTCAATCGACAAGTGGAGAGAGGAAATGTGTACATGTACACAAGGAGTTTCTATGCAGTGTGTAAAAGAAAGACAGCATCATGAAACTTTGCAGGTAAAGGTGATGGAGCTAGAAACATTATATAAGTGAAGTAACACAGTCCCAGAAAAACCAAACGATGAATGGTATCCCTCATATGTGGATGCTAGTGCCAATAACCCAGTAATAAATATTTCTTATGGAGAGGAATGAACATTAAAAGAACAACAACAGAAAGACTGCATCAGAAAACTGACTGAAATGGTGAATTCAGGAGGGGTGGGAGGGCTGGGAGAGGAGCAACACGGGTCTATATTCCATTAATGTATATTTAATTGACATTAGTGTCAACAATTATCCAATTTTGCCCAGACTCTGTCTACAGGGTACAGGCTGTTTTAGGTCTAAATGAAAGTAAATTTGTGTATATTAAGAAAAAAAAAAAAAAGAAAGAAAGAAAGAAAGAAAAGAAAGACAAAATCCTTAAAGCCAGAAGACAAAAACAACAAGTTACATATAAGGGGAAACCCATCAGAATTACAACTGACTTCTCAGTGCAAACTCTGAAAGCAAGAAGAACATGGAGCAAAGCATTCCCAGTATTAAAGGGCTATACATGCCAACCCAGGTTACTATACCCAGCAAAACTGTCAACTATAGTTGAAGAAGAGAAAAAAATCTTCCATGACATAAATAAGATGAAAGAATACATGTCCAGAAAACCAGCCCTTCAGAGAATACGTGAAGCAATTCAAAGGACAGAAGAAAGGAGCAACCATCCCCAGGCACCTAGAAAGAGAAATCAATAAAAGCATAACTGCAAAAGTAGAAACTTAAACCAAAACCACAAATGGATAATAAGGCAAAAGGAAGAAATACAAACCTATCAGTCATAACCTTAAATATTAATGGACTAAATTTCCCAATCAAAATACATAGACTGGGAGATTGGATTAGGAAAAAGAACCTATCGATATGCTGTCTACAAGAAACACATCTTAACTTCAAGGACAGACACCACCTCAAAGTGAAAGGAAGGAAAAAATTATTCCAAGCAAATGGTACCAAAAAGAAAGCAGGTGTTGCTATTTTAATATCAGACAAACCAGACTAAAAAGTAAAAGAAATCAGAAGAGACAAAGAAGGCCATTATATTTTCATCAAAGGAAAAATTCGCCAAGAAGGTTTCACAATTATGAATATATATGCCCTAAACTCTGGTGCATCAAACTTTATAAAGACAATTCTCCAGGAATGCAAGGCACACATTAACCCCAGTACACTCATAGTAGGGGACTTCAATACATGTCTTTGGACATGTTACCAACGGGACAAAGAATAAACAGAGGGACATATGAATTGAACTATATGATACACCAATTGAACCTCACAGACATATACCGAATATTCCAGCCTAATACCAGAGAATACACTTTCTACTCAGCACCCCACGGAACATTCTCCAAAATCAGCCACATACTGGGACACAGAAGAAACCTCCACAAATACAAAAAGATTGAAATAATTTCATGCATTCTATCAGACCACAGTGCAATAAAGCTCAACATCAACACCAGGATAAGCCCTACTACCGACAAAAACACATGGAGACTAAACAATGCACTCTTGAATAATAAATAGGTCAAGGAAGAGATAAAGAAATAAAAGCATTCCTGGAACTGAATGACAATGACAATACACACAACAAAACCTATGGGAAACCTTAAAAGTAGTACTAAGAGGGAAGTTTATAGCCCTGGGTGCCTACATTAGAAAAATAAAGAGCACAAGTGAATGATCTAACACTGCAGCTAAAAGCACTTGAGAGGCAACAACAGATGAACCCTAAACCCAACAGACAGGAAGAAATAACAAAACTCAGAGCAGAAAGCAGTTAAATAGAAACAAAGAAAACAATACAAAAAAAAAAAAATCAAAGACCCAAAAAATTGGGTCCTTGAAAGAATAAACATGATAGACAGACCTCTAGCTCAGTTAACTAAAAGAAAAAATGAACAACTCCAAATCAATAGAATCCATGATGAAAAGGGAAATATCACAACAGACAGTGAAAAGATCCAGAAAATCATACAAGAATACTTAAAAAACCTATACTCTACCAAGTTTGAAAACCTAAAAGAAAAAAAAAAACCTAGAAGAAATGGATGAACATCTGAAATCCTGGGAATCACCAAAGCTCAACCAGGAAGACATAGGCAGCTTAAACAGACCCATAATATATGAAGAAATTGAAGATGTAATAAGAAACCTCCCAACTAAAAAAAGCCCAGGCCCAGATGGTTTCACAGCAGAATTGCATAAAACATTTCAAAAAGACTTACAATCATTATTAATCAAATTATTTAGAAGGATCCAAACAGAGGGAACTCTCCCAAATTCCTTCTATGAAGCCAGCATCACTCTATTACCAAATCAGGCAAAGAAACAACCAAAAAGGAGAACTATAGACCCATCTCCCTAATGAACACAGATGCCAAAATTCTAAACAGGATTCTGGCAAATTGCATACAGACCCACATCAAGAAGATCATCCATCATGACCAAGTTGGATTCATACCAGAGATGCAGGGATGGTTCAACATACGAAAATCAATAAACATCATCAAACACATAAATGGAATCAAAGACAAAAACCACACCATCATCTCAATTGATGCTGAAAAAGCCTTTGACAAAATCCAGCATCCCTTCATGCTTAAAGTCCTAGAGGAAATTGGATTGGAGGGATCATTCCTCAATGCAATCAAAGCCATATACAGGAAACCCACAGCCAATATCATCTTAAATGGGGAAATGACAGAAGCTTTCTCTTTAAAGGTAGGAACTCGGCAAGGCTGCTCCATGTCACCACTCCTCTGAAATATGGTGCTTGAAACACTTGCAATAAGTGCTTGAAACACTTGCTAGAGCAATAAGGCAAGAAAAGTAAATTAAAGGAGTACTAATTGGAAAAGAGGAAGTCAAGCTATCCCTATTTGCTGACGATATGATTGTTTACTTAAAGGGTGCTTAAAACTCGATGAGAAAACTCCTAGAAATGATTAAGAGCTTCAGTAAAGTGGCAGGATACAAAATTAACCTAAACAAATCAGTAGCCTTTGTTTACACCAACAACAAGCACCTGAAGAAGGAATTCAAGGAGACTTCCCACTCACAATGGCCTCAAAAACAATAAAATACTAGGAACAACCTAACGAAAGACACCAAAGGTCTCTACAACAAAAATTTTAAACCCTTAAAGAAAGAAATTGAAGACGACATCAGAAGATGGAAAAACCTCCCATGCTCATGGATTGGGAAAATTAACATTGTAAAAATGTCCATTCTACCCAAACTCTTGTATAGATTGAAAGCAATCCCAATTAAAATCCCCAAGAGTTTCTTCACAGGCTTGGAAAAAAATGTATTTAATTTCATTTGGAAAAACAAAAGACCCTGAATAGCCAAAACAACACTGAGTGAAAAGAGCAATACAGGGGGGATAACTATACCAGATTTCAAACTATACTACAGGGCTATAGTCATAAAAACAGCATGGTGCTGGCACAAAAACAGACCTGTTGACCAATGGAACAAAACTGAAGATCCAAACGTGAGCACATGCAATTTCAGCCATCTCATATTTGACAAGGGGGCCAAGAAGACACAATGGAGAAAAGACATCATCTTCAGCAAGTGGTGTTGGCAAAACCATATCACCACTTGTAGAAGAATGAAATTAAACCCCTACCTCTCTCCCTGTACAAAAGTCAACTCCAGATGGATCAAAGACCTCAATGTGAAACCCCAAACTCTGAAGGAAATAGAAGAAAAAGTTGGCAAAAGAGTATAAGACATAGGCATAGGAAAAGACTTCCTAAATCAGACAGCAGCTGCACAAGAATTAAGGTCGACAATTGACAAATGGGACTCATTAAACTCAAATGTTTTTGTACATCAAAAGAAACAATCAAGGAAGTGAAGAGAAAACCCACAGAGTGGGAGGAAACCTTCACCACAGAAACATCTGACAAAGCATTGATTTCCAGAATATATAAACTACTCTAAAAACAAAGAAGAAAGAAAACAAATGACTCACTCACTAGATGGAGCAAAAACCTGAACAGAGACTTTACAAGTGAGGAATTAGAGATGGCTGAGAAACACTTTAAAAACTGTTCAATATCACTAATCATTAATGAAATGCAAATTAAAACCACTTTAAGATATCATCTTACAAGACTGGCTAGGATCAAGAAAATAAATGATACCAAGTGGTGGAGAGGTTGTGGGGAAAGGGGCACACTCATCCACTGCTGGTGGGAATATAAATTCATAGAGCCACTATGGAAAGCAGTGTGGAGAACCCTTGGAAGACTTGGAATGAACTTGCCACCCGACCCAGCCATACCACTCCTGGGCATGTACCCACAAGACTCACCCCCCCCACCCCAGAGATACATGCACAGCCATGTTTATTTCAGCTCTCTTCACAATAGCAAGGAGCTGGAACCAACCCAAATGCCCCTCAACTGATGAGTGGATAGAGAAAATGTTGTACATCTACACAACGGAGTTCTATGCAGCAGTAAAGAAAGATGACATCATGAGCTTTGCAGGTAAATGGCTGGAGCTAGAAGATATCATGCTGAGTGAAGTAACACAGTCCCAGAAAAACAAATGAGGAATGGTATACCTCATCTGTGGATGCTAGCACCAATGACCTAGTTGTAAACATTTCTTGTTGGGAGTGATGCATATTGGAAAGAACACCACCACCACCAACAACAGAAAAGACTGCATCAAAGAACTGACTGAAAGGGTGAATCTGGTGGGGTGGGGAGGTTGGGAGGGGGACACAGGTCTAGATTCGATTTGTAACATAATCTTGTACAAAAATATTTATGTAAAACAATAAATTTTAAAAAATAAAAAGATAAAGATGACATCATGAACTTTGCATGTAAATGGATTGAGCTTGAAGCCGTTATGCTAAATGAAGTAGCACAGTCCCAGAAAACAAAACAAACAAAAAAAAGGTGAATGGTCTCCTTCATCTGTGGATGCTAACACCAAATCCCCAGATGAAAGGCAAGCTGAACAACATTATTGTTATATTTCTGTTCATCTGAAAGCAACTGTTTTGTTATAATGTAAATCTCTCAATGGGCTCTGGAATTCACCTACCACTTATTTTCAGACTGACTCTGTAATTACTGTATATGGGTGGAGAATATGTATCCATATTTTAGAGTAATATAAAATTAATGGAGGAAAATGTGAATTCCTAAACATAAAAAAAAGACTAAGAGAAAGATAGGACAGTATGGCAGAATGCATGATCTGGGGTGGGATGGGGGAAGGGAAAAAGGGAATATGTCTAAACTGAACCAAAAAATGACGTCTAAAATAGACAAAACATCAATAAAAGCATAAAAAATAAAAATAAAAAAAAGAATGTTCGCTCCCTGACCCTGAATAGAAGGAAAGTGACGATGCGGACCATGTACTCCTCTCTTGCTTTATCCTCACTTCCTTTATCTTCCATCTTTTGCCCTCTGAACTCAGAGCCATGCCTACGGAGGAGGGGTGCTCTGTCCAATTTTATGACTTCTCCATTTCTTTACTACAGCGCTTTCACTGCCCAGGATCTCTCCCATTCATCATTCCTTTTCATTGTGGCTGGGAGTGTTTAGGTACAGGAGCAGTGCCTAGCTTAGTTGGAAGAAAAAGATGCATCCTTAAACCATCCTTCAAAGAGCAAGAATTCACTCATCATCCATTCATGAGACACTTAAAATTGGGCAAATTTCCTGGGCTGTCTGATCTTGCTTTGGTGAACCAGATGTAATCTCTTCCCTTTCCTTCCCCTTCATTTCCCGCCTACTGTGTCCCAAGGCTGGGTGTCAAGCACGTTCCAGGATCTTTCTCTTTTGCTCATGGGAACTCCAAGCCAAATCTGGGAGATACCTAGATCACCCTGGTGATTCCAAAGAGCCAGTGCCTGGCACGGCTGCTGACATGAACGCCAACACACCAGCAGCACCTTGGCTAGCATGGTGGACTTTCGTGGCTGACTTCTCTCAGTCCAGGCATAGAACTGCTGCCTGCATGGGGTCCCAGAGTCTGTTCTCTTTCCCCAAATTCCTCTGCTATCTCTAAGGTTTTATCTTCCTGTCTTGTCCTGTCAAGACCTTGTTCTGCCACCTTGGGAGAAGGAAATGGGTTCTCTGGAGGTCACAGCAGGGAATGAAGGATGGAATTTCATTCTTTCTTGTCTTCCTCCCCCATGAGTCACTGGCTGATGCCAACATCATGTATAGCACAGTTTCTAACTCCCAGCCCCCAGAGCCCTGGGATTCTATTCTCTCTTCTCATCATTGCTATTTTCTTAAAGCCAGAGAGGCCTGTGCTCAAATTTGGAGGAAAGCAAGAAAAGAAAACTTAGTGGGGTTAGACACACAAACGGAGGCCCCTGGCACTGCCTTGAACCACACATGCTGCCCTGCAGCTAGGCACCTGTTCCCAACGGCCCCCAGCATTGCTTTACTCTCTGGATGGAAGACCCACATGGGAGTACTGAAGTGCTAAATTGAGGTTAGCTGTTTTTAGCAACTTGTTTGGTTCCTGAGGGATTTGAATATCCTGCAAACACAGAGGGTCACAGATCCATCTGGTCTCAACATGGAACACTTCCTCCTGCTGTTTACTCCATGCCTCACAAAACAGCAGTGACACTGGTGGACACTAGGCACACTTTCCTCCTCCTCCTCCTCCTCCTCCTCCTCCTCCTCCTCCTCCTCCTCCTCCTTCTTCTTCTTCTTCTTCTTCTTCTTCTTCTTCTTCTTCTTCTTCTTCCTCTTCTTCTTCTTCTATCATGGTCTCCTGTCCCAGACAGAACTTATAAAAGTACACACCACCTATCACTTGCTGATGCCCCATGGGTATTTCTGTCTTCTGGTATATCCATACTAACCATCTTATTCAGGCATGTTTTTTTTTTTACCCTTAAAATTGACTCTACTCATAAAATATTATATGGATGCTATTGTCTCCTAGCGATAGAGGCAATGATATATCAGATAAGGAAGATATACCAGCCATCCATGATGTGTTCTTCTGATTTGGAAGTATTAGGGTTTATACCATGGATCCCTACAGCCTTGTTCCTCAAACACATTGTGGTCAGAATAAATACCTTTTCCATTTGAGTTTTCACTCGGCTCCACACTTTTCTGCTGCTGATTCACTTCCCAGTATTCTCCAGATTACAGACAAGGCCTTGAATCTGAGATGAGTGAGGTAAGTTACATGGGTTTCCTGATACATTCATCCTGACTGACAGCCTTCCTTAAGTGGGGTGGGTCACCTTGGGCACTGTTGTGTTGCCCTCCAATCCAGGCTGATAAATGTGATATGATTGAAGATTGTAAATCCGAGGGAAGAAGAGTCAGAGGAAACTTCAAAAAAGTGTGAGCAACTCAGCCCATAAGGATCATGAGGCTCTCTGATTCATATAAACTACAGGAATTGGCTGAATTTCTGGACATGTGAGTTTCAATATTCGCACTAAAGTTTTTCAATTGATGGTGGTACAGCACAAAGTAGAGCTAACCATACCAAATGCAGACAGAATTTATCAAAATTATAGTGTGGAAAGGCCACATAGGTAAGACCACAGGCCTCCCCTCATGGTCACAATGAGGGGGGAGCAACAATGATGTCAGAGCCATGTCTATAATCATGACTGAAACTAAAAGGCTCCTCATGATTGCCAATGAGGGGAGAAGAAACGAGGCATTCGTCCAGGGAAATCCTGATGGGGAGACAACAGAGAAGCCAGAAGATATTCCTATATTTCCTTTCAATCTTACTGTGCATGATTCAGAAGAGTGGAAGGAAATGGAAATATGAGTTATAGTTTTATCTTTCTGCAGCAGAGAAGAGCTCATTTACTAAGTTGTTCAGACTGCCTTCTTCCATGTACAAGTGCAAGCTAACTGTGTGGTCCAGCCTTCTGACAAGTCTGTTCAGGGAGAATCTCAAATTAGACATGGGTTATTGCACATATGTTTGTCACTGATCCTTGTTGGTCATGGGCACCGAGTGCCATGTACCCATGTGCCTTATCAAAGCTAACGATATCAGTAGATGATCCTTTGAAATCAGGTGTTCTCTCTTTGATAGCACTCTGAAGGAGAAGAATATGGTTCTTTGCTTCTTCTCAATCCCTATAATTCATGACACAACAGGTGAGGCTTGTCTGGACAAATGAAAAAAGATGATCTTGGCCACCTGCATGATCTTCAACACCCAGCAAGAAAATATATCCTAAGATGAAAATGATTTTATGGCTTATTTTTAAGAGTCCAAACAAGCTTCAGCCATTTGATTTAAATCCACATGAGATGTTATATGAACACCAATTTCTCACTAGTGATTTTCATCTTGATAAGAAAAATGCTGCTGAGAGAGAAGGCATCTCAACTTTCATCCAATTTCAACATTGCACTGACTCCCCAAGATATGCAACCAAGAGACAGGATCCAAAGATAGTGAACTCTCTTCTTTTTCCTCAGCCCACTGTGATTCTAGCCGCTCCAGCAGCGGTCAGAATACCTGCAAGTGAGTCTTGGCTTCATCTTTCTTAAATCAAGCTTTAGAGGCCAAAAAAAGGAGCCAAATAAACCAGACATGGATGGATGCTTTTCTGAGCTTATCCAAGGATTCTAATGGGTTTGGAATTGGATATTTTGGACTGTCCTTGTTCTGACTTCTCTGGGTTCTCTGACTAGAGCTCATAATGCTAAATGTTTGCATGAACCAATGCCTGTGTTGAGTAGAGTACAATAATTTCCTCCTTAAAGGGCTCAAATTTCAATTTTCCAGAGCTACTGCCTTTTTATTTCTTCTCCCTCATTTCTTTATGCAAGTGCCAAAGATATCTTTCCCCTGCTATACCTGGCTTCTATGCAAGTACAAACAGTGATGCACTTTTTTAAAATTTTATCTATCATCTATCTATCTATCTATCTATCTATCTATCTATCTATCTATCTATCTGAATGTACTGTCTGCATGTAGGTCTGTGCACCTGTGTCATGCAATGCCATGAAGGTCAGAAGAGGGCGTCGGATTCCCCTGGAACTGGAGTTCTCCTGGAATTGGAGTTACAGATGGTTCTCAGCTGCCATGTGGGTGCTGGGGATTGAACCAGGCTGCTCTGCAAGAGCAGTCAGCACTCTCAACCTCTAGGCCATCTCTCCAGCCCCCTGAACTTTTGAGGACACTTGCTACATACCCCAATTACCACATCCCAATGATCTGCTCAGCTCTAAGAAGACAGACAGATTGCCATCCAAATTCCCTAATGGCAGTTAGTGTTCTCTCTTCAGACGAGGGAATGAATGATGAAAGTATGAGGCAGAACCTAGCTGACTAGTTTAGGGCAAAGCAATTGTAAGATTATTGTCTTTGTCTAGAGATCTAAAATGTCCTTGGCTTTGTGCTGGCCAGAGACCAAGAAGACCAGAAGGAGTTTGTGTCTCCTGCTCCTTCTTATCGTTCCTCTTCTGTTATACCACCTAAAAGAGCAGCAGTACCAAGGAGCTTTACTTAAGGATATAACTAAACCAGAGAGGCAATTTCAAAACTTTCTGGTCTGGCTGACTTGACTGACCAACTGAGCACTCCTTGCTTCGCTCCACTTTCTGCTATAAGGCCTATGAAAAAGCCCTAGAATGGATTCTCCAGCAGCATGAGTTTATCCCAGTTTTAGAGATCCATTCCTGATATGCTGAAGTTCTGCCTTCTCCCTTTCTTTTAAATCCCAACCAATAACTCTATAACAAAACTTCCCAAACTCATCTTTCCTTTGTCCATGAAATTCACTTCTTAGAACAGAACCCAGAGCCACTGACTCAATGGAAGATTTACATGACTCTGACACACTCAAGGAATGAGCACTTTCCTGTATCAAAGAACGAGTTAACTAAAGAGCTCTTTGTAAAGCTCTGGATGACTCCTCCACAGTCTTCCCTACTCTCTAAAGGAGCCACTGCAGAGGGAAGATTCAGTCCATAGTGCATATTAGTCAACCGCCTGTAAATTTAGTAATTTGCCAACTGAGTCTGAACAGTTAGAGTTGAGGTTGAGAAATATCCACAGTAACCTGTAGAAAGACAGGAACTTTCCTGAAGCCAGCCCTTCCAAAGGCAGCCAAAATAAAGCAAAAGATCTTTACTCAATGAAAGACTTTCACCTGTGCACTACAATAAAAAATGACTGATATTCTGGACATCTGTTGCTTTATTGATTTGGAAAAGTCAAATTGTCTGTGCTTTGGGGCAAAAGTCACTTTAGAGTACACAGAGTGGAAAAAGATTTGGCAGAAAATAAGATTAGATGGGAAGGGAGGGGGAGACTGAAAAGGGAAGAAGAAATTTGTGGAATTCAAACGCCTGGGAGCGGACATTTCATCACTCATAGATCTGAAATGAGAAAGTGATTTATCAACAGGAGAAATTCATTTTCATAGCTCTAGAAGCTGCAAGTCTGGTTCAGAGTTCCAGCAACACTGAGATCTTTAGAGATCTTCTCCATGCTGATAGATTCCATAGTTTCTTTGTATCTCATGTGAGAAGAAAGTGTAAGAGCACTCTAAAAGCACTGGGAAGACAGCTTAATAGTTAAGAGCACTGGCTGTTCTTGCAGAGGAACCACAGGGCTGCCCACAACTGTCATAACTCCAGTTCCAGGGGATCCAATGTCTTTTTGTCTCTACAGACATTGCAAGGCATGGCTACACTTACATACTTGCAGGGAAAACACTCATACACATACATAAAAATAAAAGAAAGGAAGAAAGGAAGAAAAGAAATAAGGAAGGAATGAAAGTGGGAGGGAGGGAAGGGAAGGGAAAGGAAGGAAGGAAGGAAGGAAGGAAGGAAGGAAGGAAGGAAGGAAGGAAGGAAGGAAGGAAGGAAGGAAGGAAGGAAGGGTCTAGGATTCCAGCTTTGGGATTCTAGCTGTGTGAATGCCCTGATCCTACCCTGAGGACTCCAGGCTCTTGCCCAAATTGTCTTCCTAAATCTTCACTTGATTATATCATTACATGGATTGTTAAGATTTAACAACACATTTGGGGAAGGCAAAATGTTCAATTTATAATTTTATCTGTTCCCTATTAAATTTAATATTTTAAATTAATATGTAATATGTTATTTAAAACATGATCTCAGCTGGGTGTGGTGGCACATGCCTTTAATCCCAGCACTTTATGAGTTCAAGGCCAGCCTGGTCTACATAGTGAGTTCCAGGACAACTGGAGCTAGAGAGACCCCCATCTCGACCCCCCCTCAAAAAATGATACTGGAAAATTATAGACTAAAACTAAATCTCTATATCTTACTCTATACAAAATTCTGCTCAAAATGAATCAAAAGTCTTGATCTAAGATCTGATACTTTGAAGCAACTGAAGGAACGAAGGAGAAATATTTCAAGATATTATCATGAGTAGTGACATTATGAATATGACTCCAATAGCTGAGTAAATAATGGCAGAAATCAACAAATTATATGAAAACAAAATCAATGGGATATGTATGCTCAAAGTGTGACTTCATGAATAAAAAACGTCACAGTGAAGTCAATTACTTGTCCAGTTTGTGTACACTATAAATATGGGTGAAATGCTATGAGACACTTAAGTGATTCGTTTTACCATATCCTGCTGTAGCAATATTTGGGCTTTCCTGTCTGCTCTGGAGGTACTCAGCTGTCACATATTTCATTTCTGGGAGATTCTCTGTCTTATATTATTCTTGACTATATCTGTGAGAAGTGATAATATTGAAGAGCTATGAAACTTTATCCTCAGACTGTGAGCCTGATCTGTATTTATATGGATAAATTGCAATAACTTTTATAAATCACCTCTTAGCACTTTAGAAGTTTTCATATTTATTTCTTTGAGAATTTTATTTATGCTACATTTCAATGATAAGAAATTCATCCTATTAAATTTTGGGGATTCTAGTTGTCAGACTTAAATTTGGCAAGATAATAAACTTCAAAATCTTGAAGCCTTGTCCATGCAAGTATAGTCATCTCCCATTTAGAATCTCCCTTTTAAAAACAACTTTTATGTGTGTGTGTGTGTGTGTGTGTGTGTGTGTGTGTGTTTACCTGTGAATGCCAGAGGTTGACATGCACTTAGTGTCTACCTGGATCATTCTCCACTTTTTATTTGGTGCACAGTGCACAGTCTCAGATCATTTGTCTCATTTTCTTTTGCAGAAAGACAAACTAATAATTTTCAAGTTAACCATTATTTAAAATAGAGCCACACTAGACATTGCAGAAAATTGTCAGGACTGGAGAGATGGTCTAGCGGTTAAGAGCACCAACTGCTCTTGCAGAGGACCCGGGTTCAATCCCCAGCACCCACATGGCAGATGAGAACCGTCTTTAACTCCAGTTCCAGGGGAATCCGACACCCTCTTCTGACCTCCGCAGCATTGAACAACACAGGTGCACAAACCTACATGCAGACAGTACATTTATATAAAAAAAATTGTGTAGACCAGAAACTTGAATGAGGTTTATCATAGCATAAGACAAAAGAATTGGTTTGTTATGAAACCTTTGCTGAAATCATGAAATCATTTCTATGGGTGCATGTACTATAGTGAGAGAAAATCCTCAGATATCTTCTGGAAACATCTCAATGCTCTTATATTCATATTTAATCCTTGCATTTGAATGAATTAATATTGAAGGCAATTGTAAAGTGATTATGTCCTAAACAACACAGCAGTTTTAAATAATCCATGTTGGCAAAGTTGAAGTAAAAGTCTCTTTTGGGAGGGATAGAGATTATAGTTTCAATGCAGATGCAAGTATGAACAAAGAACGAAACACAATGATTTCAAATCTATAGAGTGCCAGGGCATATAATAGTACACTATCGACTGACTGACTGTTCTTAGAAGTAGTATTGACTGTAGAAAGCAAGGAGCTGATACAATTCTAATTTCAAGAAGTGAAGCACAAAAGGAATGATGTCTTCATAGAGCACCTACTTGCTGAGACTCCTGTGAGTAACTGTTCATCCTGTCTGAATGGTCTCGGTTAAACAAATTTAGATCTGTCTGTGCTTCTAGTCATTCTTCATGTGAAAAAGAATTTTTGAAAAGTAAGTATTGGTTTAAGCAACATCCATTCTAATTCATGTCTATTTCCTGAACTAAGCACCACAGTCTTAATAGTCCCTCATAATTAGAAGGGTCTTGCCTCTCTACAGGACTAAAGAACATTAAATGGTAATTGGAAAACTCAGCCAGGATTTCCCTTTTGATTGATTCACTCCAATTAACAGCCATTTGCCTTGGTTATTCAGCATATTACTCATATTAACCTTACATGTGTGAAATTCTCAAATAGAAGCAAAAAATACATTGTGACACCTATTAAAATGTATCACTCAAACTAAGACTTGAGTCAGCTATAGGAATGTATAATATACTATATATTTTAATTTTTAATATTTAATTTACTACTTTAATTTTATGTATATGAGTGTATTCCCTGCATGTACCTATGCCATGCATTGCCCACAGAATTGAGAAGAGAGCATTGGATCCCCTGAAACTGGAGTTATAGATAGTTGTTGGCTCCCATGTAGGTGCTGGGAATTAAGCCCAGGTCGTCTGCAAAAGCAGCCTGTGCTACTAATCTCTGACTCATCTTTCCAGCCCCCTTTGTTTGATTTTTAAGAAGTAAAACCCACACATTTTACTTTTTATATTGTGTGTTAGTCATCTCAGTTGTTATAGAGCCTTGAGTTAAAACATCATTTTCATGTTTGCAGGGAAGAAGAGCTTGAGATGAGTTTATCTCAGACATAATTTTAGCTCCTGTATTGGACTCACTTGGTTTCTCAGTTACATCTTGTACTTTGGACAAGTTCAGCCTCTAGCTCCACAAATCTGTAAAATGGCAGTCTCTACTTCAGATGTTCATGCAATGGGAGGTTCCTTGTCTCTAAGTCTGTTAGCTCACAGCATGAAATTCCTGTGGTGCTCACTTAAGCTTACATAGAAACAAAGAGTGAAGGGAGAGAGAAAGAGAAAGGAGAGAGATTTTTGACTATGAAAAACAAGTCTTTTGACCCCCAGCTTTGTTTGAAGTGTCTTCTCTAGTATTGTTTTGAAAATGTTCGAAAGACTGAGTGCAGTTGTGTGCAGAGATAACAATTGAAATGTACCCTTACATGGACGTTTCCTCTGTCTCTTAGCATTTCCAGTCTTTCATTTCAAATACTTGAGATAATGTTCTATGATATAGATATAGATATAAAGATATCTATATCTTTATATCTATATAAAGAAATAGAGATAGAGAGATAGATATAGATGATATAGAAATAGATAGATAACTAATCTTATATATAATATATAAGACATATATTTTATATATGTCATATATATATAAAATTTGACTCAAATTCTATTTGTCCAAGAGAATCTAGGCTAAGAAAGCATTGTGAGAAATAGAGAAAGCATAAAGAAATGAACAGTGCTGCTTGCAACATTGGTTGGACAGATGTTTTTGCTGTGCATAATCAATTTGATTTGTAAATAGTTTGGGGAGTTCTACCAGCATATTAATATGAAAAGTACTATATTGGCTTTCAAGACATATGAAAATTTTAAAAGTGTCTGCAAATTTCTAGGATTTGTTCTTGTTATATAACCACAAGGATCCATCTTTATCCACTCAAACATCTGTGTTCTTAAAAATAAAAAAGTGCTTCTGCTTTCAGGAAGCCAGCTTCCCATGTCTGGCTTTTAGCACTCCACATCCCATTGATTAAGGGAGATGTGTGAGGGAGGGTGCTGGGAAAATGGAGACATTTTGAGGCAGTGTATGAATTAATGAATCTTTGGTTTCTTCACTATATATAGATCCTCAAAGTTACTTTTTCTTGTCTTTTTGCATAACATTTTGTGGAAAGACAAAAATAAAAGCAGAAACACTTGCAAAGTCATCTGTGGAGAGAGCACAGCATCTGTTCTGACTATACCAGTCAGGCACAAAGAAGAAACACTTCACAAGGTTCAGAGTACTCAAGGGAAGGGAAGCCAGGTTTGCCAGAAGACAAGCTTTTTTCTTTTCTTTTCTTTTTTTTTTTTTTTTGGCTGTCTTTTTGCCCTCATTTTACTTGTGAAAACTATCTGCCAGATACAGAAAGCCTGTGGAGATGGGAACAATAGCAACTTTCCATCCAGCTTAAGATCTGAAATCTTGTAGTTGTTGCACCAATGAGCAATTCAGATGTGAGCTTTTGGGAGACACTGCACTGTCTTGATGCAACTAGAACTTTCTGTTTCTCTTGTAGAGGAACTCGGGGCAGAGAAAAAACAAAACAAAACAAAACACCCTAATCTTGATTAAGAATGAGAAGACGAAGTTCATGAAAAATAATAAGAGCTACAGAACAAACCTAGAGAGAAATCTTAATGCCCTTGAAGACTGTTTCTCAGTACCCTTAACATCCCCAGGGGCCACTGGGAAATGGCCCGATTCAGGTTCTGGAATGTGGATCTGCTTTCTCCTGTCCTGAAGCTCATTCTACTTATCCTTGACCATGACACAAAAACTCATTTGCTTCCTCTCCCAACATCTCTTTTCTAGCTTTTTAGATTCTCTTTACATTTTTACAAACTTTTATTTTGAGCTTGTTTTTATGCCATGAGCTTCAAAACCATGCTTCATCATGGTACTAGATCAACAACTTATGCCATTATTGGAGTATCTTCTGATTTCTAGGATTTACAGAGTTATTTTTCTTTTTCCACTTAAAACTATTGGTCTTATTAGGAAAAATGCAAAAAGTGCATGAGCTTCAGAAAACTCTCTTCTCATTAAAAATCATAGTTTTCTGATAAACAGATGCAAACTTTGATGTGAGGCAGCAGTATCTATAGGAAACGTTTAATGTTAAATGTTATATAGGTTAAAATAGCTGTGAAATAGAAACGAGTTCTCCAACTACTCTGATACAAAGGCTAGGTAATTTTTTTCATGTTTATAAGACAACAGTAGCCAGAATGACTATAGTTTCCCTTTGTGATTCATTTTGATGTGCTGAGTATCTTGAATATCTTGGTTGAAAGAATTGGTAAATACAATGCCTTCCATTGTGTGTTCAAAATTAACGAGAAATAGTCTATACTATGTGACTGATGAGATATTGACATATTAAAAGTGAGTTTGTTTTTAGTTGAATAAGAAAATTAAACATATTGTGTTTCCATAAGCTTTTACCTGTGGAAAGTACTTGCTTGCAAACTGTTAAGATACACATGAACATGCACATGTTTGGGGTGCATATTAGTTTCTTAGGGGAGAAAGAAAAGGAAAAGAGTCACTTCTCTGCTTCTCGATTGTCATGGCCATCCAAGAATACTTGCTGTCATCCAAAAATCATTTAATGACAATAGGACACCTTTTTATTAATTGCAATAATCTCAGGTACTTGCTTAAAACTCAGTCATATTGTGCCTTTTTTGATGTGATTCCAAGACTGTTGTCACTTTTCTTCCTCATGCTGTTAAAATGCTGGGTAACTATGCAAAACTGAAAAGTTCTTTCTCCTTACACAATGGCCCTCTATTTCTTTTCTTTCTTTTTTTTTTTTTCGTATGTGTATGAGTGTACTGTTTGCATGTAGGTTTGTGCACCCGTGTCGCGCAATGCCGCGGGGGTCAGAAGAGGGTGTCAGATTCCCCTGGAACTGGAGCTAAAGAGGGTTTTCAGCCGCCATGTGGGTGCTGGGGATCGAACCCCGGGTCCTCTGCAAGAGCAGTTGGTGCTCTTAACCACTAGGCCATGTCTCCAGCTCCCGGCCGACTATTTCTTAATGCAATTAATATGTCATCACAGAAAGCAAAACCTTCAGGAATTAAATAAAGTAAAAACTGTAGTAGTATGCAGCATTGATAAAAATAAATCTATGTACTGTAAGCTGTTAAGTCAGCCAGAGAAATGTATAAATATCAAATAATTATGAAATCATTTTAATGATAATACATTGGATACATACTAAAGTTGATAATAATTTTCCTGTGCTGAATTCAGCATGAATTTTTGCCATCTTAAAAAAAGTGATAAAGTTTTAGTAAAAACCTACCTATATGCTAGTACTTTTAAATTGTCCACTGTTAGACTACCAGCTATTGTCTTGAAACTGTAACATTATTATTAATGTTTTTAATGAAATGTATTTATTATTTTTATTTTATGTGTATAGTGTATTGTCTGCATGCGTGTTAGTGCACTCATGTCCTGCAATGCCTGTGGGGGGCAGAAGAAGGTGTTGGATCCTCTGGAACTGGAGTTATGGACAGGTCTTAGCCACCATGTGGGTGCTGCAAATCAAACCTGGGTCCTCCTTAAGAACAGTCAAGGTTTAAACTACTGAACCATCCCTCCAGCCCAACATTATTATTTTTATTTTTATTTTAAAAGTATCATTGGGCAAGTTTCCTAAAGAAACATGATATTGTTTGTGCCACAATTCTTTTTTCCTACTAAAGTGGTGAGTATATGTGTGTGCGTGTCTGTGTGTCAATGTGTGCACATGTATATGTGTTTGTCTGTGTGTCAGTATGTGCAAATGTATGTGTGTGTCCATGTGTCAATGTGTGCACATGTATATGTGTGTATCAATATGTGCACATGTATATGTGTGTGTCTGTGTGTCAATGTGTGCACATGTATATGTGTATGTATCAATGTGTGCTCATGTATATGTGTGTGTGTGTCTGAGTGTCAATGTTTGCACATGTATATGTGTGTTCAAATGTATATGGGTGCATGGTGATTAGTTTTTTTTCATTTGAGAAATTTCAGACCTTTGTTTTTAAATTTCAGAACACCTTTAGGGATTCACAATTTAACAGTAAACTTGCATGCAGGTAAAAAGAAATATAACTTTACATTCCTAAATTACATAGCAAGTGTATGTTTTAATGTACCTTTAAAAAAGAGAATTATTCTTTCTCATAAATCTTAGAACTGAGGAAAATAGAGACATAAACTTCAAGTTATATTTATAGAGATATCAGTCAATGTGGTATTATCTTTATTAACACATTACCCACCTTGACCTACATATAAGGATTTGGTGCTAGGACCCACAAATGAGGGACAACATATGTTGTCTGAAACTGTTACTTCACTTAGCATAACAGCTTCTAGTTCCACCCATTTACTTGCAAATTTCAAGATGCTCTCTTTCTTTACTGCTGTATGAAGCTTTGTCATGTAAATGTACCACATTTTCATTATCCACTCATCAGTTTTTAAATAATTTCAAATACTGTTAGAGAAGAATAAAGGAGCAGATGATATGTCTTTAAAGGTTTGACCTATATTACTCAACCCCAGGATTCTGTACTGTCTTGGGTTGTTTTTATGCATGTTGGAGTCAAAGCCTCATCTTTTCGAGAGCCATCCTACATAATCAAACAGTACAAGTTTTCTAAATGGAGTTAAACCAACTAAGATTCTGTTTGTTGCAGGAACACTCATAAACATTGTTCAAATCCCAGGGAGTCACCTCACTCTCAAACTTCTGCCAGATCTCCTGCAGATTAATTGGTAAACTGTGAGACATCTGTTTTGAATCCCTGGTAGTAATGCAGGGAAGGAGTTCTGTGGATATGTAGCTGTCCTCTACTTGAGGTTCAGTGAGGAACATGTCAGATATGCAGGGTCCTCTGCATTAGTCAGGAATAATTTCTTCACATACGGAAAAATAATTTATTGTAGCATTTTAAATTTAACAATGATAATTCAGAAACTCAAAAAAAGCCAAATATCCCTGCTTAAAATAATGTTTCTTATGAGTTAAAACAATAGAATCAACAGCACAGCACATTGGGGTCCCTGATTTTTTTGTACTGCATGAGTGCATCAACTTCCCTTAGAATATTTGCACATCACAAAATTTCTCTTTCTTTTGTTTCCTTTGTAACCTTCTGGTATTAAAATTGCCTATTTTTTGAAATTGTGTTTGCAAATTACATTTTGTACCCTGCAATGTATTTAAAAGAGATATCAATTTTGTACCAAGCATAACAATAGTTATTTCAGATTAAAGAACTCATTATGGAGAATTGCAGTAGTTCTTATTTCTTTCTGTTCAGCTTATCCAAACAACCCACAAAACTTTCATTCCATAAAATATTGATGAAACGATCATCAATAGGGAGTGTTAGAATTTCTAAACATTCATTTTCATAGAAGTAACAAAACAATAAAATTTGTATAACATGATAAAAATCACCTCATTGACAATTTATATAGCATTAATGTTTCAAAATAGAATATTGCTTACTATTTTCTATTTTCTGCTTTATTTCTGGACTTTTATGAACAATTGAACAATTCTTAAAGTAGACAGATAATAAAAACTTTCTGAGCAATGCTTTGAATGGAATGGATTGCTTTAAAATAGAGAAATTCAGGACATAGTGTTATATCTCTGAAGCTATGAAACCTAATTAGGGTGTCCATTTTTAAGGGAAGTCAAAGAATTATCTCAAAACAGGAGCTTGAAGCAGATGCCATGGAGGAATATTGCTGACTGGCTTACTTCCCCTGGCTTGCTCAGTTACCACTGATACTTAGGCCACACCCAGCTGCCCAGGGTTAGCACTGCCCACAAAAGGCAGGTCCCTCTTACATGCATCAATTAACAGTCAAGAAAATGCCATACAGACATGCCCACAGGCCACTGTGTAAGAGGATATTCCTCATTGGAGGCTCCTTCGTCTCATATGTGTCAGGTTGCTAACCAAGATTAGCCATCACATAGCAACAGTTTTCCTGCAAACTAAGAAAGTATAATGATTATCATCAGTCTATTTGTGGTCAAGTCTCACGTTAAAAGAAATAAAAGACCCAGTCCTTATGTTGTTGTTGTTCCCTCCCCTTTGTATTACTCTAAATCATGCCTGTTTAAACAACACACATATGTATCAAAATTATGACCTTTGGGAATAAACTGTATGTTAGTTCCAAAATATGTTTTGAGGTTCCCTTTTTTCCCTTTTAATTTTATATTCTCTACAATACAAATACATTATCTTCTACCCCTATATGGTAATTAAAATGTCTGAATATAAGTGGTAAGCTGATTCTAGAGCCCATTAAGAGATTCACATTATAAGAGCAGAGTTGCTTTCAGACACAAAGAAATATAATAATAAAGTTACTCAGTTTGCCTGCCAACTGGGGATTTGGTGTCAGCATTCACCTAGGGACTGTGTTACTTCACTTAGCATAATGGCTTTGAATTCCATCCATTTACCTGAAAAATTCATGATGTCATCTTTCTTCACCGCTGCATAGAACTCCATTGTGTACATGTACCACACATTTTTTTATTTGTTTGTTTGTTTTTTGTATTGATGCTTTGTGTATTTCATACATCATTTTCCAATTCAGTTCAGGCATATATGCCTTTCCCTTCCCCCCACCCCACCCCTACTCATCCCAGATCATGCATTCTGCCATAACTTTTCTGCATCTTTCTCTGTTTTTTTGTTTTGTTTTCATTTTTTTTAACAATAAGTGATAATTTGTGAGTACAAGCATCCTTCGTGTAAAACCAATTTGCAAGCAGTTGTGCCCAAACCCACACAGCTCATGGGTCCCACCATCCAGCGGGGGGGGGGGGGCTTTTATGTTCAATCAAGTTTGATCAAATGAGTTTCCAGTCTATATGTTGTAGTTTCACATTCACCCCAATCGCAGCCCTTTACATTCTAACCTCTAACCGGGACCATGCGCACCTTCTCTTCGGAGATTGTTCCCGAGGCTTAGAAAAGGGGCCAGGGTGGATGAGAAGCAAAAACAGTCTACTTCTCTGGAGCCTGGTTGTCCTTGGGTCTCTAGTCTTCTGGCTGTTTTTCCTTTCATGGGCTGGATACAACAGCTTGTCCAGGGGGGGAGAGCATAAACTTTTCAATCCGACTAATGAAGGCACATAATTAGATATTTAGGTATTAAAAAAAAGAAAAGTTCTATTTTGTTGTATGGTAGGTTTACTTGTGGGTATAGACACAGATATGTTTGGATGGTATGTTATATTCCAATGAATTACATTTTTCTGTGTTTAAAGTATGACAGGGTCATCGTGGTGGTTTAAACATCCTCCTAACCAATTAGAGGATGTAAGCCTGTGGCATCAGCCCATGGGTGTATTCCTCCAAGGAGAGAGCATAATAGCGTAATTAATTTGGGATATACAGACATATGGCTGGCCTTGGGGGCGCACAGTATTTCCCGGCCCAGGGTGAGGTGTTAACTGGTGGTGACGGAGGAGTCTTCTTGGCTCAAGGAGACCTATGTTTGCTTTACATGGTTTAGTGGCCTTGTGTTTAAAAAAAAAAAAAAACAAAACTCTCTGGCATTTCCAGAGACCATTCTGTATACGTGAAGTGCGGTCTCCATACAGTCCTTCCCATGTTTATATCAGGTATTCAAGCAAAGCAGGCCTTAGTACCGCCCACGATCTTCTCATCTCTCCTGCATAATATCCCAGGTAGGCAAGGAGCCTTTACATTTTTGGGGGGGCTCTAGGATCCCCTGGCCAACATCCCTTCCTGGTAGAATAATCCATTGTTAGATGTCAGAGCTTCCTGTATTAATATATTTTGCTGAAGAGTGCATAGCTTAAGGAGACTTTAGCATTATAATTTTGGGTTCTGAATAGAGAAGAATCCTTTCACAGTTTTCTATGTCCATTAGTCCAAAAGTTTAAAAGAAGGCAGTTTTTAACTGATTTTACAAAAGAATACCTCTATACACGCTGCCTCCTCCAATCTACAGCTGGAGACCAACCTCAACATACCTTAATGTTTACCGAAAGCCATATAAAGGAAACCCACAGCCAATATCATCCCTAAATGGGGAAGATACAGAAGCATTCCCACTTAAGGGTAAGAACTCAAACAGCTGGCCCCCTGTCACCACTAGCCTTTTCCAACATAGTGCTTGAATCCCTTGCTGAGGAGCAATAGGCAAAGAAAAGGAATTAAAGGAAGTTCTAATTGGAAAAGAGGAGTCGAATATCCCTTTTGCTGATTATATTATTGTTACTGTAAGGGATGTAAAACTCCACAGAAAACTCTGAACCGTAGAAATGATAAGGAGCCTGTCTTCAGTAAAGTGCAGGATACAGCCCACATAAACCTAGAAAATCAGTAGCCTTTCTCTACACCAACAGTAGGCGAACTGGGAAGGAATACAAGGAACCTTCCCACTCAACAATAGCCTCAAAAAAATAAAAACCTAGGAACAGACTAACCAAAGACACCAAGGATCTTCTACAACAAAAATTTTATCAACCTCGGAAAAGGGAAATGTGAAGAATAACATCAAAGATGCACAAACCTCCAGTCCATGCTTGTGAATTGGAAAATAAATAGATAAAACTGTTCCATTCTACCTAAACTTGTATACAGATTTAATGCAATCCAATCAAAATCCCCAAGTTTTTCTTCAGGCTTGGAAAAAAAACACTTAATTTCATTTGGAAAAACAAAAGACCCCAAATAGCCAAAATCAACTCTGTGGCAAAAAAGAGCAATACAAGAGGGGAATCGCTAGAATAAACCAGACATCAAAGACTCAGTATACTACAGAGGGGGCTATAGTCATAAAAACAGCTTTGTTGGTACTCGAGCACAAAAACAGACCAAATTTGACCAATGAAATAAAACTGAAGATCCCAAACCTGAGCACATCAATTCAGTCTCAATTCCACATCCATGTTTGATAGGAGGTCCAAGAAGACCAGGGAACTTGAAGAGACGAGACTTCAAAGCATAGTTGGTTGTTGGCAAAACTGGATCCCCAAGAACCACCATGAAGAAGAATAAATGTAAACGCCCTACCCATCGTCACCACTGACAAGAAGTCAAATGCATATGGATCAAAGACCTCAACGTGGAAACTCGAAAGCCAACTTGAGGTGATAGAAGAGAAACTTGGCAGCAGACTACAAGACAAAATTAAAGGGGTTGTAGAAAGAGACTCTTAAGTGCAACAGCGACTGGCCTAAGAAATAGGATCGACAATTGACAAATGGGAACGCCGCGGTCATTAAGACATTCCAAAAGCTTCTGTACTCAAAGGAAACAATAAAGGAAGTGAAGAGAAGACCATCAGAATCGAGGGACAAACCTCCAAGCAAGTACAGGCAAAATACTCGACAAAGGAGTAATTTCCAAGTATACAAGCTACTCAAAAAACCAAAGAAAAAAAGAAAAAAATGAACATGCCAAGATGGAGCAAAGATCTGAAACAGAGTACTTCACAGAGGAGGAATTAGAGATGGCTGAGAAACAATCTTAAAAAATGTTCAACATAGTCATTCGTAATAATTAAGGAAATGCAAATTCAACCACTTTAATAGACCATCTTACTCCAGTAAGACCTGGGCTAGATCAAGAAAAACAATGGATGCCAAGTGCTGGAGAGGGTGTGGAAAGGGTGAACACTCATCCATGCGTGGTGTGGAATGTAAACTTGGTGTCAGGGGGGAAGGGGAAGGAGAGGGGGGGGGGGGGGGGGGGGGGGGGGGACCAACTATGGAAAACAGGTGGAGAATTAACCTTTAGAAGACTCAAAATGATCCTGCGCGACTGTGGCGCAGTTCATACCACTGGGGAACTCCGTCGGGTTATGAGAGGTGCCCCACATAACTCATCTACTGCAGAGATTAACATGCTCACGAGCTATATGGTTATTGCAGCCTCTGTTTCCCAATAGCAAAAAAAACTGGATAACCGGGCAGGGGGGACCGCAAATGCCGGGCCTCACTGACGAGTGGATAGAGAAATGTGGGGTACATGTACAGCAGTGGAGGAGTATCTATGCAGTGTATAAGAAAGATGAAACTCAGGAACTTTGCAGGTAAAAAGGTGGATTGGAGGCTTAAAGACAGTCTGTTAAGTGAAGAACACAAGTCCCAGAAAAACAAAGTGACACCCACAAAAAATTGGGTATCTCTCATATGTGGAATGACTAGTACCAATACAGTCCTAGTTGGTAAAATTATCTTGGGAGGAGGGAGCAATATTAAAAGAACAACAACAGAAAGATTGCAGTCTGAAAACTGACTGAATAGAGTGACTCGGAATGGTGGGGGGGTGGATAGGGACTGGGTGTATTATCGATTGGTGCAGATTTAATTGGACGTGAGTTTTCAAAAAGTATCCATTTTTTTTCCAGACTACGCTACAGGACACACTGGTGTGTTATTAATGACTTGTAAAAAATAAAATATGTGTAATATTAAACAACATTGGCTTAAAGGCTGATAAAACGAGGTAATGGTATTTTAATTGAGTATGGATATAAATTTGCATGTTGTCCACCACTAAACGTTTAATTAAAACTGATAACAATTAACTTTGGGATTGGCATAAAAAATGATCTCTATAATTTTGCTGTCATATAGTATCACCTGGTAGCAATCTCTTTCACCTATAGGATGATTTAATTTAAAAATAAAGTTTGTTTCCCAAGTTAATCACATACAGTAACCCAAAACAGCATGGGTGAACTTGATGAAATCTGTGCCTTGATTCCTCTCTGTAGGCATGTATAATACAACTGCCTTTTTTGAGACTCATGGGTCAAAAATAAAAACCTAAAATAAAAAAGGGGGATATAGATAGATATGAAAACTTTTTGTCAAAAAACCTTGCAATCCAAATCTTAAAACTAACTACAGGAAAGGATTTGTATGTTTCAACAAGCCAGAGTATCACCAACTTAATGGCTGAGAAAGAAAATGCAGCTTTGCAGTGAGTAGGATGTACCAGAAAGTGCCAGCAGAAGGATTGACTCCTCTGGGCATTGAAGGGAAGAAGTGCCACATTTTTGTTATCCAGTCATCAGCTGAGGGGCATTTGGGTTGGTACTAGCTCTTCCCTACTGTGAAGAGAGTTGCAATAAACATAGCTGTGCGTGTATCTTTGGGGTAATACAAAGGGGAGGGAACAACAACAGCATAAGGACTGGGTCAAAGAACTGATGGATACAGTTAAATTCTTCTCAAAACTACAAGCCTCTGAAGAAAAAAAAAATCCTTGGAGACACTGAGAGAAAGATGCAAGACATGTGTGGCAGAATGCATAAACGGGGGTGGGGGAAGGGGCAGGGAGAGCAGAAGGTATCCAAAGTGGACTGAAAAATGATGTATGAAATGTGCAAAATATCAATAAAAAAGAACATAATTTAAAAATACAAGGTTTAAATACAAATAAAAAAAAAGAAATAAAAGATAGCTTATTCTAGAGCCAAGTATGAGCCAAGTAGAGATGGGCAAGGAATGTCTATTTGGGGGCTGAAGTCACCCCAAGATTTGTTGTGAATAGTCTCTGGACCTCTCCACAATCAGCTTTGCAATAGGTTTAGCTGAAGATGCAAGGGTTTTCTGGTAACTTCCATTTAGGCTACCGTAGGTGTGATAATGGCAAGTAGAATTTGTTTTGTTTGGTTTTTAGTTGCCATCACTTTTCAAAAAAATCAATGAATAGTGTATCAGTAAGTAACTAAATCTGTGTTTGATTTACAAAAGAGAAAATTTGAGGAAAATTATAATATATCCCAAGTAGTCAAAAAGCAAGGTGCTGCTATAGTTTTGTTTAATATAGGAAGCAAATTTTAGATACATCTATTATTCTTATGTGCATTATTTTAAGATTATATAATTTTATATTCATTTAAATAGCAACAGTAAGAAAGAAATATGTTTTATTTTATTGATTTGGAGTATTGCATGTGATTCAGAACGTATAATGTTTATTATAGCAAAGGCTAATACAACTGAAGTTGGTCTAACAGAAAAATACAAAGATTTTACTGAAGATACAATGATCCCTTTTTCAAATATCTTTTCCTTTATATTTCAAACTTTTCTTAATGGCATGTGTTACAAATCCATCAACTTAATATGACTTTAGCTATGAATATACTCTTCACTCTGCTTGTGGTTCAAAAACATGGATTATTTTTATCAGCTTACTCTTGTTTGACAAGCAGGAAGAATAAGATATAGGGATCATGTAACTGTGAAGAGGCAGAACTGTTAAACAATGAGAAATCGCTGACCAGACACAGCTCCTGATTACAGGTGTATAAAGATTCATGTTTTATAAAGATTCTACCCCTGATTCCTTGATCTGCTTTAAAGGGACCTGGGACCATCCACAAAATCGAATGTGTGTATGTGCGTGCATGTGTGTGTGTGTGTGTGTGTGTGTGTGTGTGTGTGTGTGTATATATATATACACACACATATATATTATATATAATATATATTACAATATATATTATACATATATATATATATATATATATATATATATAGAGAGAGAGAGAGAGAGAGAGAGAGAGAGAGAGAGAGAGAGGTGTATAGAGCATATGGGAGGACATTCTCGCTCCCAATAAACTGCTTCCCCATCACAGTAAAATCACACCCTAAGTGTAGGTATGCTGATCTACCTTCTCTGGGGATGGCACTCACTCATGGAGAAAGGTTAATAAGGCATGACATCTTTTTAACACCTCATGGTCCATGATGCCTGTGACAATTTGCTGACATTTTCTCGATACCTATAATTTGACTTTTCTGTCTATGGAGAGGCTTTTCTACTTTCCTTTCCTACAATGAACTTTCACTTTGGTTTCTCCTCAGAACGACTCTGTGACTGCCTTTTGTCTTACACAAATCCAACAAACTCCAGGGTGATGAGTCTTGTCTCCACCACATCTTCGCAGGTTATTTTATAGTATGAGCCTTCTCCCATCTACTGTTTAACATTTGACATTCTCTAAATGTTTAAGCTGTGTTTGGTTTTGTAAACCACAAGTTTTAAGTAAAATTGGGATAGCATCACTAAGATCTAATCACTTCTAACCTAATTGATCAGTTTGATATCAGTGAAAAGTAAAGTAGCTGCACTAGAATTTTAAGAAGAGTATTTGTGAGCTGGTATCAATTTATGAATTCTATGAGGCAGGTGAGATTGAGCCAAGCTTAGGTATGGAGAAGGATGGGAAAGGAAACCACTCAAAGACGACATCTGTGTGCAAGGCATATTGAGACCATGCTCTCCACTCTTATGGCATCATTATCTAGGCCCATTTCATATTAATACTATAAACATGAGACTACTTTTGCAATGCAATTTTCTCATGATGTTCTCACGAGAAAAGCAAGGTGAATATCCTCCTATGTCACTCAGATTAGTTATATTTTTCTTTGATGAATATTGTTATATTCTGAATAAGAAAATAAAGTCTGTTACATTAGTCATAAATACATTGAAAATAAAAACTATTGAAAGATGTCTACTATTATGATATTTAGTTTAAAATATGTGAGGTAAAATGAAGAATAATGGTAGCTCTGTTTGTGAAAATTCCATTTAATCTCTCATATATGTGGAATAACAGTGAGAAATAACATGAAATGACAAACTAGGAAGAACTGCCCAGATGCCAAAGGCAGATGGGAAACATAGAGTGGAGAATTAAAAGAGCAGGTTTATATAACTCCAGCTGGTGATTAAGATATCTCAGTATCTAATCAGGCAACAGCATCTGGCCCACTGCAACTCAGACATTTTCAGATGGTAAGAGCTACAATTTAATTTAATATTCAAAATTGAATTAGTCAAGGTAGTCAGTGAGTAGACATTCAGAAGACTCCACCTTAGTATCTCCCAACATTTTAGAAAAAGAAAAATATAAAGCTTGTATTTTGATTATTAGATACTGTGCTGTGAAATTGATATTGGATAAAAGCTTAACCAAATGCAATGGGTGTCACTAAAAAAGCTATAACAATATAATAATATAAATAACATATTTGCATTCCTCACAAACTTATCTGATGGATAAAATAGATAAAATGTAATTGAGGGTTAATTATCAATAATATGCCACATTAAAGTGATCTGAATTTTGTATTTATAATCACAGTGTTTATAATTGCTTGACTTCTATTTGTAATTTAACTGAATTTTAATTTGATAAGAAATATAAGAGAGTTATAGAGTTAGTGAAAAATTAACCTTTTCTTTTTTTTTCGTCTTTTGAGACAGGGTCTCCCTGTAGCCCCAGCTGGCCTGCAATTCACTCTGTAGATCAGGCTGTCCTTGAACTCACAGAGATCTGCCCACATCTGCCTTCAGAGTGCTAGGATTAAGGGCATGTGCTACCACACCAGACAATAATTAATCATTTAATGTGAAGAATATCATGCAAAAATATTTTGACTTCAGAAAACTAAAACTAATAATTCTGTTAAGTTACATATTATATCTAACTAAAAGAACAATATTATATTGTTGTGGCTGAAGTGACTGCATTTTGGTTAAGTCAGCCATTTTAGAGACCTGCCTTGCCTGAAGCTGGTAAACAATTCCCGGAAGTGCTGACCACAGAAGCCCCTTGTCCCTTTCCCAGAATTGGGTAACTGATGTAAGAAAATTAACTGCTTACTCTGGCTTCTGTAAAGCTTGTTTTTGTTGCTATCTGCACAAGGAAGCAATGATGTTATCCCCCAAAGTAAAGGTTTTTTAATTCCTTCTTTTTTGCCTTTAAGAACCCTCTTCCTGATTCAACCTGCCACTACAGCCTCTGTTCCAACTCTAAAGGCTGAGGTCAGCTGTGCAGCTTAATAAATTTAGCTAATTAAGTTATGATTGAGTCTAGGTAGTTTCTTCCAGAGCATCAAACTCCAAAGCAACACAAGTTTGATCTATGTTAGGCTTGTAATTGATTCAAAGCTTACACCCAAGGAATTAATTCTGTTATACAACAAAAACCTCTATTCTCGGATTCAGAATGCACTGGCTTGATTATAATCACACAAACACCTCCTCCTGTTCTAATTCTGAGCATGCATTGTCCATGAGTCTTCTGTGTCTTTCTCATCTGTCTGCTTCATGTCTCTATTCCGCTGCACAAATATTATATGTAATTTCTGTGAATATCCCAGATGCCATGATGGATTCTTCTGTATTCTAACTTCTTTATGTCATTTACCATACAGTCATTGATAGCATTTATTAAATTCATATTACTGCTTAGAATTTTCTAGTATCCAGGAAACTTAAAGCTGTTCTTACAAAAAATGGATTTTAAAATGTAACCCATGACCTCACATTTACCTGTTTTCAATGAATGCTACAAAGGTGAATAAGTTTATTTTATTGTCAAAAACTTACTAGAATATTTTAATAAAGTTCTTTCTTAACGTGAAAATGACATTAAGATCAAATATATTAGGTAAAATGCATTGTGTACTCTCCATTTGACACTTTATCTTCTTAAGATTAGAAACTTAAAAATAGGCTGGAGAGATGGCTTGAATCTTTGTCTTCTTTTGTCTTTTTGAGACAGTGTCTCCTTTTAGTCCCAGCTGTCCTGGAGCTTGCTATGTAGAACAGGCTGGCCTTGAACTCACAGAGATCTGCCTGCCTCTGCGTCCCGAGTGCTGGGATTAAAGGCATGTACCATCACACCCCAAATCCACCCAACACTTATTTTCAGACTCTGTAATTACTGTATATGGATGGAAAGTATGTATCCATATTTTAGAGTAATATAAAATTAAGGGAGGAAAATGTGAATGCCTAAACATAAAAAAAGACTGAGAGAAAGATGTGGGACATTTATGGCAGAATGCATGATCTGGGGTGGGGTGGGGAGAAGGAAAAGGGGACTATGTCTAAATTGAACTGAAAAATGATGTCTGAAATGCACAAAACATCAATAAGAGCAAAAAAAACCTTAAAAAACAAACATCATAAGTGTATACAATTATCTTAGTTCTGAAAAATTGTTTTCAAGTTAACACTAAAGTTTCCAGAATAATTTTGCAGAGGGGGATTAACTACATACTTATAATTGAATGAAATGTTGCCAGACAGATCTTTTAAAAAAGATTATCTTTTCTTTTGACCCATCAAAAACTAGCAATACACTTCACCCTTCACCTCTACCCACTGAAAAAAGGACCTCTCTCTTCATTGTTTAACCACTGTTTCATTTGATGGTCAATTCCATATCCCTATCACATAACAGAGCAAAAATATTTACCTCCAGACAGGTACTGATAAAAATTTCTATCATGTTTTTTTAAAGTTTTTTCTTCATTTTTTTTTGTGTGTAACAGTGCTGTGCATGTATATATCTAAATTCACCCATGTCAAGAGAACATCTAATCTGCTGGAACTGCAGATACAGACAATTGTTAGCTGCCACGAGGCTGATGAGGTTGCTGGGATTCAAAGCCAGGTTTTTCTGAAAGAGCAGATGGTGCTCTTAATCACTGAGCCACCTCTCCAGTCCTTCCAACATGTTATTTTTTTTTGGGGGGGGGTCTTTTTGAGACAGGGTCTCCCTTTAGTCCCAGCTGGTCTGGAGCTCCCTATGTACACAGTTCAAAGCTGGCTTTGAACTCACAGAGATCCACCTGCCTCTGCCTCCTGAGTTCTGGGATTAAAAGTGTGCACCACCATGCCCGGCCTAAGACATTTCTTAGCTGCCATGTGGGTGCTGGGAATTGAACATGGGTGCTCTGCAAGAGCAGTCAGTGCTCTTATCTGCTAAGCCATCTCTCCAGCCCCCCTCCAACATGTTTTACCTACTGAGTACAATCTTTAAAATTTGTGTTTTCAAAAATATAAAGTGTGTGTGTGTGTGTGTGTGTGTTAATCTTAGCAACTTTTATTTCTTGAATACTACTGGAAAATTTCCTTTTTGTTATTAATCATATCTGTATATTTATACTTGCCTGTCTCAGAAAATAAGATGTGGAAAACAAGTTCTACAGAGAAATGATAGTAATTAAAGACACATTGAAACATCAGATTACAAAGCGTACACAGTAAAATCATCAATGGGGGGAAAAAAAAAAACAGAAAGTAGCAGCAACAATCGTAACATCTGATTACTAAAAAAGTGCCTGACTGGATACTGACAAATCGGATACAGACTCACATCAAGAAGATTATCTATCATGACCAAGTTGGATTCATACCAGAGAAGAAGGGATGGTTCAACATATGAAAATCAATAAACATCATCAAGCACATAAATGGAATGAAAGACAAAAAACACACCATCATCTCAATTGACTCTGAAAAAGATTTTGACAAAATCCAGCATCCCTTCATGTTTAAAGTCCTAGAGGGAAATGGATTGGAGGGATCATTCCTCAATGTAATCAAACCATATACAGGAAACCCACAGCCAATATCATCCTAAATGAGGAAATGACAGAAAAATTCTCTTTAAAGGTAGGAACTCAGCAAGGCTGCCCCCTGTCACCACTCCTCTTCAATATAGTGCTTGAAACACTTGCTAGAGCAATAAGGCAAAAAATAAAAGGAAATTAAAGGACTTCTAATTGGAAAAGAGGATGTCAAGCTATCCCTATTTGCTGGTGATAAGATTATTTACTTAAGGGATGCTAAAAACTCCACCAGAAAACTCCTAGAAATGATTAACAGCTTCAGCAAAGTGGCAGGATACAAAATTAACCTTAAAAAATCAGTGGCCTTTATTTACACCAACAATAAGCAACTGGAGAAGGAATTCAAGGAGACCTTCCCATTCACAATAGCCTCAAAAACAATAAAATACCTAGGAACAAACCTAACAAAAGACACCAAAGATCTCTACAACAAAATTTGTTAAACCCTTAAAGGAAGAAAATTAAGAAGACATCAGAAGACGGAAAAACCTCCCATGTTCATGGATTGGGAAAATTAACATTGTAAAAATGTCCATTCGACCTAAACTCTTGTATAGATTTAACGCAATCCCAATCAAAATCCCCAAGAGTTTCTTCACAGGCTTGGAAAAAAAGTCCTTAAATTCATTTGGAAAAGACCCTGAATAGCCAAAACTACCCTGAACGAAAAGAGCAACACAGGGGGGATCTCTATACCAGACTTCAGACTATACTACAGGGCTATATCCATAAAACCAGCCTGGTACTGGCATAAAAACAGACCTGTTGACCAATGGAACAAAACCAAATATCCAAACGTGAGCACATACAATTTCAGCAATCTTATATTTGACAAGGGGGCCAAGAAGACCCAATGGAGAAAAGACAGCTTCTTCAGCAAGTGGTGTTGGCAAAACTGGATCACCACTTGTAGAAGAATGAAATTAACCCCCTACCTCTCTCCCTGTACAAAGTCAACTCCAGATGGATTAAAGACCTCAATGCGAAACCCCAAACTCTGAAGGCAATAGAAGAAAAAGTTGGCAGCAGACTACAAGACATAGGCATAGGCAAAGACTTCCCAAATCAGACAGCAGCTGCACAAGAATTAAGGTCGACAATTGACAAATGGGACCTCATTAAACTCAAAAGCTTCTGTACGACAGAAGAAACAATCAAGGAAGTGAAGAGAAATCCCACAGAATGGGAGGAATCCTTCAGCACAGAAACATCTGACAAAGCATTGATTTCCAGAATACATAAACTACTCAAAAAACAAAGAAGAAAGAAAACAAATGACCCACTCAATAGATGGAGCAAACAGCTGAACAGAGACTGCTTCACCAGTGAGGAATTAGAGATGGCTGAGAAACACCTTAAGAAGTTTTCAACATCACTAATAATTAAGGAAATGCAAATCAAAACCACTTTAAGATATCAGCTTACTCCAATAAGACTGACTGGGATCAAGAAAACAAATGATACCAAGTGCGGGGGAGGTTATCGGGAAAGAGGAACACTCATCCACTGCTGGTGGGAATGTAAACTCGTACAGCCATTATGGAAAGCAGTGTGGAAAACCCTTGGAAGACTTGGAATGAACTTGCCACCTGACCCAGCCATACCACTCCTAGGCATGTATTCTCAAGACTGACCCCACCACAGAGATACATCCATGGCCATGTTTATTTCAGCTCTCTTCACAATAGCAAGGAGGTAGAACCAACCCAAATGCCCCTCAACTGACCAGTGGAGAGAGAAAATGTGGTACATCTACACAATGGAGTTCTATGCAGCAGTAAAGAAAGATGACATCATGAGCTTTGCAGAAAAATGGCTGGAGCTAGAAGACATCATGCTGAGTGAAGTAACACAGTCCCAGTAAAACAAATGACAAATGGTATACTTTATCCGTGGATGCTAGTGCCAATTACCTAGTTGTAAGTATTTCTTGTGCACGGCCCCTTGAACTTTTGTCCAAGCACTTGGGAGTGATGCATGTTGGAAACAACAACAACAACAGAAAGGACTGCATCACAGAACTGACTGAAACAGTGAACTTCTGCTCAAAACAGTCAAGTTCCACATGGAGAATATCGAGAAAGACTGAGAAAGAGATGAAAAGCATGTTTGGCAGAATACATGAGCTCTGGTGGGGTGGGGTGATATGGTGGGGGACAGGGGTCTAGATTTGATAATCTTGTATAAAATATATATTAAAAACTAAGTAAAATATTAAAAAATAAAAAGGTGCCTTTTTAAGAAATATAAATCACAGAAATAGTGACTAATAGTTTTATTCTATAGAACAATAGAACATAAAATCAAAGAGATTTTGGGGACTGGTGGGAAGCTATATAAGGTTCAAATGTCACTGAGTCTCAGGAGAATTTTTGGTTTTTTCAAGTCCTTTCTGGAGTTCAAAATGATTCTTATGAGATAGATATTTGTGAGTGAACTTTCCTACCATTCTTAGGCAAATGAATAAAAACCAGATCTCCAATTGATATCTTCTCTCTGCCTCAAACGAACAAGACTTGGTTTACTTTCTCAGCTGAAACCACTAGAAAAAAAAATTTTGACAGATTTAAAAAAACAGAACTCTTCCTTGTTGGAATAAAGAAAGGGAAGAATACTTGGCTCATCACTTCCTTTCCTCGACATTTTGGAAATCTTATACATTGTAATAATAAAGAGAGATAAGAAGTATATGGACTAGTCAGGAAGAAATTAAACGTTGTTTATGAATGCCACAGTTTTCAAAGAATAAACAATAACTCCCAGAAATGATAAACAGTCATCTCACAGTTGCAAGATGTAAGGTTAATACTTAAAAAAATCAATAGATATAGCTGGGGCACTGGGTGAGGGCCGGTGGGCTGGCATGTCAGCCAGGAGCACAGCACCCTGGGAGGTGAGATCCCAGTCCCTGGCCTGTGTTGCATAGAGGCTGCTGGCCCATGCCAGAGCTGGGTTGCCAGGTACCTGTGTGCCAGCTAAGCAATCAACACCACCCCCACCCGCCTACTGGAACTCTGGAGGGAGGTTCAAGTAAGCCCTACAACCAGAAGAACTGGCTGGCAGCAGAGGACATATAGTGCTCAGAAGGTGTCATCTGGGCTGTTTACCCACCCAGTTCTTGTGGAACAGAAAGCGAAGACTGAACCATACCTTCCAATATATAAGCAAAATTGAAAGCCCAAAATCTAAACAAGTCAACACTACATAAATAAGGAGAATACAAAGAAGGCACCTGAAAGAATCAAGGAAAGCAATCCCTCATGGTGAAGAGGCATTAGAGATTTGCATCAGAATACAGGCAAAAGGTAAAGGACATTCCAAGAGCACAACAAAAGAACAATAGGGAAAAAGCCCAGAATAACCCCACACCAAACTCTACAGAGCCTGTGGAGGACTCCTACAATGGGATCTCCATAGAGGTAGCTCAGGACATAGATCTTAGAATAACAATCACAGATATAGTGAAAGAAATCATAGAACTAAGGGGAGAGAATGTAAAACTTAGAAAGGACCTAGAGGGAGACAATGACAAACTCTAGAAGGAAGTGGAAACACTGAAAAGATCCCATGCTGAAATGAAAATGGAAACCAATGAGCGAAACAAGGAGCTACAAGAAAAGATTGAGAAGCTCCAAAAGGACATGGAAGTACTAAAGAAAAGAATGGGAAAAAGCCTCAGAAGCAGAATGGAGGAAGCAGAATAAAGAATATCAGACCTAGAAGATAACACAAAACAACTAAAAAGTTCTAGTAAAGATTATGAAAAGTTTAAAAATACACAAGAGTGGAACAACCAGGAAATGTTGGGACACTATGAAAAGATCAAATTTCCTTCCAGATCATAGGGATAGAGGAAGGAGAAAAATCCCAAGAGAATGGTATTGATCAGATTGTCAACAGAATAATAGATGAAAATTTCCCCAAACTAAAAAAAGACAAAAACAAACAAATGCAAGAAGTACATAGAACAACAAATAGACTGGACCAGAGAAGAAACTCCCCTCGCCATATCGTAGTTAAAATGCTAGATGCCCAAAACAAAGACAAAATTCTGAAAGCCACAAAAGAAAAACAACCACCCAGCCAAGTCCAGGAGGCCTGCTGGCTTTTGGGACTGGGGGGCTGCGGGGCGGGGATTGGCCTGCAGCCAGGAGGCAGGACCTGAGCAGGCTGCTGCGGACCGCAATTGGCCTCAAGCGGGGAGGGCTGCAATTGGCCTCAGATGGGCGACTGAGTGTGGGCGAGGCTCTGGGTCCGCGAGCCTGCGGGAGGGACCAGGGCGGAGGTGGTGGCAGCTGTGGAGGAAGAGGTGGCAGGCGGGGGTCGGTACTGGACCTGGCGGGATGAAAGAGGGGGAGGCGGCAGTGGTGGCGACAGCGGCAGGGGTGGTGGTGGTGGTGGTGCCCTTGCCCGCGGGGTGCCGCAGAAGGCAGGCGGCGGGGGCGGAGCTGCCTCTGGGACCCCCTCAGTGCCTGGCCCTCGCGCCCCTGGCAACCCAGCGGCCTCGGGGACTCTTGCGCCCCTGGCCCGGAGTCAGGAGGACAAGCCGGTGCTGGCAATCCAAGTCCTGGGCACTGTCAAATGGTTCAATGCCCAGAATGGTTACGGATTCTTCAACAGGAATGACACCAAAGAGGATGTCTTTGTTCACCAGACAGCTATTAAAAGAAACAACCCCAAGATATTTTTGTGCAGTGTTGGAGATGGGGAGACTGTGGAGTTTGATGTCATGGAAGGAGAGAAGGGTGCAGAAGCTGCTAATGTAACTGGGCCTGGTGGGGTACCAGTGAAGGGCAGCTGCTATGCTCCCAATCCATGTAGGTCCGCCAATTCATCCCCCAGCCTCGCCCAGCTGCCCCACCACCTATGGTGGGCAGAGGCTCCTTCAGGTGGGACAGAACGGGCAGCAAAGGAGAGCAGGCAGAGGACTCAGGGCAGCGACCCAGACGTCGGGGCCCACCACCCTTTTTCTATTGAAGGTGATTTGTGAGAGGCCCTCAGCCCCCTAATCAGCAGCAGCCCATAGAGGGCTCTGATGGGATAGAACCCAAAGAGACAGTTCCATGGGAGGGGGACCAATAGCAGGGAGATGAGCGGGTGCCCCCACCCAGATTCTGGCCCAGGTGTGAAGGCCTTTCTGTCCCAGGCCATCCCAACAGCCTACCACAGAAGGTGGGGATGGTGAGACCAAGCCCAGCCAAGGCCCCACTGATGGCTCCCGGCCTGAGCCCCAGCATCCACATAACCATCCCTACTTCCAGCAGTGTAGGCAGCAGCCCCCTGGTCCCCGACAGCTTATAGCCACAGAAACCTCAGCACCCATCAACAGTAGGGACCCCCACACACACCATACTGGAGTGATTCCAACTCAAAGGACACCCAGAACTACCATCTGGTACCTGCCAGTTTCCAACTGACTCTACCTAGCATCCCCTCCCCCCCTTACCAAGAATTCATGACATCAAAACATGACTTTTCCTTTGAGACTCAGGAGGGTCAAAGCAACAGCTTTGGCTTTTTTCCCCTCTCCCTTACCAACGGTTGAAGGAAGGGATCCATCCTTATTGTTCAGAGGCATCACCTCCCTCTCCTAAGTCAGGCTGAGAAGGAACCAGCCAGCTCTTACCTCCTCCTGATTGTTTTTCTTTCCCACCCATTTAATTTTTGTTTCTCTTCGACCCTGACACCTCTGAAGCCATTTTATGAACTCATGTGCCACCTGAGCCTCCAGTAAAAAAAAAAAAAATTTTAAAAAAGGAAAACAACAAATTACATGTAAGGGGAAACCTGTCAGAATTACAGCTGACTTTTCAGTGCAAACTATGAAATCAAGAAGAACGTGGACCAAAGCATTCCCAGTGCTAAATGAATATAAATGCCAACCCAGGTTACTATACCCAGCAAAAATGACAATTCTAGTTGAAGGAAAGTAAACAAGATAAAAGAATACACGTCTGGAAAACCAACCCTTCAGAGAATTCTTGAAGCAATTCAAAGGACAGAGGAGGGGAGCAACTACCCCCAGGCACCTTGAAAGAGAAAGTAGGGCTGGAGAGATGGCCTAGCGGTTAAGAGCGCCGACCGCTCTTACAGAGGACCCGGGTTCGATCCCCAGCACCCACATGGCGGCCGAGAACCGTCTGAGACTCCAATTCCAGGAGAACTCCAGTTCCAGGGGAATCCGAGACCCTCTTCTGACCTCCACGGCATTGCACGACACGGGTGCACAGACCTGCATGCAGACAGTACATTCATACACATACAGAAATAAATAAAATTAATTAAAAAAAATTAAAAAAAAAGAAAACGAAAGTAATAAAAGCAGAACTGCAGAAGCAGAAACCTAGACTAAAAACACAAATGGATAATAATGTGAAAGGAAGCAACACATATCTCTCAATTATAACCTTAAATATTAATGGACTATGGGGCTGGAGAGATGGCCTAGCGGTTAAGAGCGCCGACCGCTCTTACAGAGGACCCGGGTTCGATCCCCAGCACCCACATGGCGGCTGAGAACCGTCTGAAGCTCCAATTCCAGGAGAACTCCAGTTCCAGGGGAATCTGAGACCCTCTTCTGACCTCCGCGGCGTTGCACGACACGGGTGCACAGACTTGCATGCAGACAGTACATTCATACACATACAGAAATAAAAAAAAAATATTAATGGACTAAACTCCCCAATCAAAAGGCATAGACTGGGAGAATAGATTAGGAAACAGAATCCGTCAGTATGCTGTCTACAAGAAACCCACCTCACCCTCAAGGATAGGCACCAAATTAAAGTGAAAGAGTGGAAAAATTATTCCAAGCAAATGGTACCAAAAAGAAAGCAGAAGTTGCTATTTTAATATCAGACAAAATAGACTTCAAAGTAGAAGCAATTAGAAGAGACAAAGTGGGCCATTGTATCCTTATCAAAGGAAAAATTAACCATGAAGACTTCAAAGTCATGAATATATATGCACCAAGCTCCACTTCACTGATCTTTATAAATAAAACTCTACAGGCCCTCCAGGCACAGATTAACTCCAACACACTCATAGTAGGGGATTTCAATACCCCACTGAGTCCTTTGGACAGATCATCCGGGCAAAGAATAAACAGACATCTGAACTGAACAATACAATACAGCAAATGGACCTCACAGACATCTTCCGAATATTCCACCCAAACACCAGAGAGTATACTTTCTACTCAGCACCCCATGGAACATTCTCCAAAATTGACCACATACTTGGACCCAGACAAAAACCTCAATAAATACAAAAAAATTGAAATAATTTCATGCATTCTATCAGACCATAGTGCAATAAAGCTAAAAATCAACACCAGGATAAGCCCTGCTACCTACTCGAACACATGGAGACTAAACAACACACTCCTGAATAATGCATGGGTCAAGGAGGAAATAAAGAAATAAATGCATTCCTGGAACCAAACGACAATACAATGATAGTACAACACAACAAAACCTATGGGACACGTTAAAAGCAGTCCTAAGAAGGAAGTTTATAGCCCTGGGTGCCCACATTAAAAAAATAGAAAAAAAGGGGGGCTGGAGAGATGGTCTAGCTGGAGAGATAGCCTAGCGGTTAAGAGCACCAACTGCTCTTACAGAGGACCCAGGTTCAAACCCCAGCACCCACATGGTGGCTGAGAACCATCTTTGGCTCCAGTTCCAGGGGAATCCAATGCCCTCTTCTGACCTCCAGAGCACTGCATGACATAGGTGCACAAACCTACATGCAGACAGTACATTCATACATACAAAAATAAAATTAATAAAAAATTAAAAAAATAAAAAATAGAAAGAGCACAAATAAATGAGCTAACACTGCAGCTAAAAACACTTGAAAGACAACAGCAAATGAACCCTAAATGCAACAGACAGGAAGAAATGACAAAAATCAGAGCAGAAATCAATGAAATAGAAACAAAGAAAACAATACAAAGAAAAAAATCAATGAATCCAAAAGTTGGTTCTTTGAGATAATAAACAAGATAGACAGACTTCTAGCCCAGTTAACCAAAAGAAAGAGAGAGAGCAACTCCAAATCAGTAGAATTTGTGATGAAAGGGTTTCCCCTTTCACACAGACAATGAAAAGATCCAGACAATCATACAGCAGTACTTCAAAAACCTATACTCTACCAAGTTTAAAAAACTAAGAGAAGTGGATGATTATCTACAATCCAGGGATTTGCCAAAGCCAAATCAAGAAGAGATTGATAGCTTAAACAGACCCATAATATATGAAGAAATTTAAAATATAATGAGACCTCCCAACTAAAAAAAGCCCGGGCCCTGATAGTTTCACAGCATAATTCTATAAAATATTTAAAGAGGACTTACAACCACTATTACTCAAACTGCTTAAAAAGATACAAGCAGAGGGAAATCTCCCAGATTCCTTCTATGAAGCCAGCATCACTCTAATACCAAAACAAGATAAGTATTCAACCAAAAAAAGAGAACTATAGACCCATCCCATTAATAATCTCAGATGCAAAAAATTCTCAACAAAATACTTGCAAGCTGTGTACAGACCCACATCACATAGATCATCCACCACGATCAAGTTGGATTCATACCAGGGATTCAAGGATGGTTCAATGTATGAAAATCAGTAAATATCATAAAACACATAAATGGAATGAAGGACAAAAACCACACAGTCATCTTAATTGATGCAGAAAAAGCCTTGGACAAAATACAGCATCTCTTCATGATTAAAGTACTAGAGGGAATTGGACTGGAAGGATCATTCCTCAACATAATCAAAGCCATATACAAGAAACCCACAGTCAGCATCATCCTAAATGGAGAAAATTTAGAAGGATTCCTCATAAAGGTAAGAACCCCTCAAGGCTGCCCCTTGTCACCACTCCTCTTCAATATAGTGCTGGAAACACTGGCTAGGGCAATAACGCAGATGATATGAAAATTTACCTAAGGGGTGCTAAAATCTCTACCAGAAAACTCCTAGAAATGATTACGAGTTTCAGTAAAGTGGCAGGTTACAAAATTAACCTAAAAAAACAAGTAGCCTTTCTTTACACCAACAATAAGCAACTGAAGAAGGAATATAAGGAGAACTTCCCACTCACAATAGCCTCAAAAACAATAAAATACCTAGGAGTAAACCTAACCAAAGACATCAAAGATCTCTATAACATAAATTATAAACTCTTGAAGAAGGTGATTGAAGAAGACATGCTCATGGTTTGGAAAAGCTAATATAATAAAAATGTCCATTCTACCCAAATTAATATACTGATTCAACACAATTCCAATTAAAATCCCCAGGCCATTCTTCACAGACTTGGAAAAAAAGATTCTTAAATTCATATGGAACAACAAAAGACCCCGAATAGCCAAAGCAACCCTGAGTGAAAATAGCTGTACAGGGGGAATTTCTATACCAGACATCAAACTATACTACAGGGCTATAGTCATAAAAACAGCCTGGTACTGGCACAAAAACAGGCCAGTGGAATAAAACTGAAGATCCAAACTTGAGCCCACGCAATTTCAGCCACCTTATATTTGACAAGGGGGGGGGGCTAAAAAGACTCATTGGAGGAAAGACAGCATCTTCAGCAAATGGAGCTGGCAAAACTGGATCACCACTTGTAGAAGAATACAATTAAACCCCTACCTCTAATCCTGTACAAAAACCAACTCCAAATGGATCAAAGACTTCAATCTGAAACCCCAAACTCTGAAGGTGTTAGAAGAAAATTTTGGCAGCAACTTACAAGACATAATTGTAGGAAAAGACTTTGTAAATCAGACAACAGCTGCATAGGACAATTGACAAGGGGGACCTTATTAAACTCAAAAGTTTCTGTATAGCAAAAGAAACAAACAAACAGGGAAGTAAAAAGAAAATCCACAGAGAGGGAGGAAACCTTCACTATGGACACATCTGACAGAGCATTAACTTCCAGAATATATAAACTACTCAAAAATCAAAGAAGTAAGAGAACAAATGACTCCCTCAAAACATCTAGTAAAGAGCTGAACAGAGACTTCACAAACAAGGAAATAGAGATGGCCAAGAAACATCTTAAAAAGTATTCAACACTGCTAATAATTAAGGAAATGAAAATTAAAACCACTTTAAGATATCATCTCACCCTGTTAAGGCTGGCAAGGATCAAGAAAACAAATGATACTAAATGCTGGAGAGGGTATGGGGAAAGGGGAACACTCATCCACTGCTGGTGGGAATGCAAACTTGTACAAACACTGTGGAAAGCAGTTTGGAGAACACTTCAAAGACTAAAAATGAGCCTATCACCTGACCCAGCCATACCACTTCTGGGTATATATCTATCAGACTCTTCTTACAGCAGAGATACGTGTACAGGCATGTTTCACAATAGCGAAGAGCTGGAACCAAACCAAGTGCCCCTCAACCAATGAGTAGATACAGAAAATGTGGTACATCTACACAATAGAGGTCTATGCAGCCGTAAAGAAAGATGACATCATGGAATTTGCATGTAAATGGATGGAACTAGAAGATTTTATCCTAAGTGAAGTAACACAGTCCCAGAAAAAAACAAAAGAAGAATGATATCCCTCATCTATGGGTGCTAGTACCAAGTATCTAGGTGTAAGACAAAATGAAAAAAGTTATTATTATATTCCTCCCAATCTAAAGACAACTGTGCTCTTATATTGGGAATCTCTTCACAGGTTCTAGAGCTGATCTAACACTTATTTTCAGACCTTGGATTTTTAGAATATCATGGAGGGCATGTGTGCATCTTTTAGAGTAATATAGGAGTAAAATGGAAAGATGTGAATCAAGAAATATGAAATGGAAATAAAATACAGTTTGTTTCCAAAGTATACAATGTTAATATAGATGTAACAGGCTGGTGCAACTTAGCCTTTCTGGATGCTTAATGACCATAATTGACATCCATACCAATTTGGCCGAGGGACCTGGGGGATAACTTTGTTCTTTGCCCTCAGAGGTCAACCAATTCTTAGGGGATTATGCATGGAGGCATCTCTTAAAATGTCCTACAGAGGTGGGTAACAAATCTTCCTCTTCAGGAAGATATTGGGGAGACACTAAGGGGAATTCAGCCAGTGATCAGTCTATCAAGAGGAAAGTCTGCTCATGCTTCAAAAAAGGAAGCCTGGTCTAGAAAGACCTGATTTTGTCCTCAAGTGGATGGAACTGGTGGATGAGGAGCTGAAAGGAGCAAAGGGCTTCCCCCCACACACACACACACTCCAAAATTCCTGAGAGACTCATGAGGACCAGATCCTCAACTGACCTCAAGAAAACAAAACCTTGGTTAATCTAGGCTAACTGTGAGGCCCTAAGCATCCAGAAGGAAAGTACAACCAGAAATTATCAGTAAGTCTAGATAAACTGCAATGCAGACATAAAACTTGAGATCTTAGTAAAAATACAAAAAGAAAAAAAAGAGCACTGTTGTTTGGCCTGTCTTCAGTCCTCACAGGCAGGTGCATCTGCTCTGTGGCTGCCACTGCTTTTAGCACACCTCAAGGACATGAGATCCAGCTTTTTAACCTTCCAATGTGGACTGAGGGCTGCTGAGATATGCAGCTTGTGAACTAAGCAGCTAATGGGAATTCAGCCTCATCAGAATATGGACTGCCGTTGTTGGACTACCTTGGCTGTATCATGGAGGCCAGTGCAGTGGGATCAAGAGAGGACACGTGCTTTCTGGACTTCATTTGGCAGACTATGGGAGGGAAAAACTCCAATGTGGAGCACAAGTGCAGGATTGATGGCTGTTTGGGCTTGCCAAGGAGGAACCTTCGAGCATTCCCTTAAGGAAAATATGACATCTTTTAGGAAAAAAATTCTATGTATTTATTTTACTTTCCTTTATAACAAAAGTAATTTGCTTATTTCAATTGTATATTTTATGTTATTTATGTTGCTCTAGTAACCATCTAGAGGGGTATCATTCTATGATGGAAATTGGAAATGATCCTATGTTAAAAGGTCTTTTAAAGAGATTATAGATATTTCCTTCATCTAAAAAAAATTAAAATAGCCAGCCATGGTGGTGCACGCCTTTAATCCTAGCACTTAGGAGGCAGAGGCAGGTGGATCTTTGTGAGTTCAAGGCCAGCCTGGTCTACAGAGCGAGTTCCAGGACAGCTGGGGCTACAGGGAAACCCTGTCTCGAAAATACCAAAAAGGAAGAAAAAATTAAAATGAAGTAAAAATAAATTTAAAAAAATCAGTAGACATGATTTTTGTAACCCCAGGTTACTGGCATCCACAGTTCTGCTGAAACACAGAAAGTTTCATTTCCAGAGTCTTAATCCACAATATCATACACATGTTCATGACAGACTGTTCCCACTGAAAAAAACATAAGCCAGGCCTCTATTGTTTTGAGTTTTTAATAAACATTTTGAATTATAAGTCTCAGTACATATGACCTTTGCACTGTAACTTTACCTTTAATGTCTATGTGTCTATTATTATTATTTAGAAATAAAATTGATGATAGGCTTATTTTCATCCTACATTATTTTATTCATATACTAGCTTGAAAATATATTTTGGATATTTCTACATATAATTGTACTATCTGCAATATTTGTGTTATCCTTGGGTTACTAACTTGTGTTACTTTTAGCAAGCATAGGAAAATTTCCTAGTTTTTATAGTTTGTTGTATGGGAGTTAAGGTATGTAAAAACTCCTTTCTTTATATCTATTGGCTCAATAATATTATTTTTGTTCTTTATTAGGTTGACATAATATTAATTATACTATAATTGTAATGGGGTTTCAAATGCTTTTTTTTAAAAAAAGATTTATGTTATTTAAATTTATGTGTGGATTTGTGCAAAGAATGTGTGCTTGTGTCCGCAGAGGCCATAACAGTATGTCACATCACATGGAACTTTAGCTACAGGTGCTTGTAAGACAACTAATGCAGGTTCTGGGGACTAACCTCTTATATTCCAAATTATCAGCAGGTACTCTTCACTGCCGCCCCATCTCTTTACCCTCAAATACCTTTCTTCATTGATATAAATCTCAGTAGTAATGATATGCATTTTATAATACCCTTGATAGATTCCATTTGCTTAAATTTTGTGGAGGATATCAACACTGGTACTCAAAGATAGGGAGTTCCTTCTTTATAATGTTTATTTTTATTTTATGTGTATGAGTGTTTTCCTGAATATATATATATATAAATGCACAATGTGTGTGCAGTGTACACAGATCCTGGAGTTTCAGGTAGTTGCTAGCCACCATGTGAGTTCTGGGAACCTAACCTTGATCTTCTGGAAGAATCACTGCCAGTGCTCCTTTAACTGCTGAGCCAAATTTCCAGTGCCTGTAGTTTCTTTATAATGCCTTTTTCTGGTCCTGTCATTTATTGTATCTTTTCATGAACTTATGTGGTCATTGAGACAGTGTTTTTTGTGAGCCCAGTTTGACTTCAAACTCATTGCTCTGGCCCCAGTTATTGCTTTGAAAGTGGTTTATTATTTTAACTTTTTAATTGGTTTTGGATCTGTTCAGATTCCCCAGTTGTTATTGTATTGTATCTGTCTTTGAAGTTGTACATTTCATTTAGGCAAATTTATTTTATAATAGTTATTCACATTTTTGTTATATAAACTTAAAAATATTTGCAAATTCCAAACAATATCTCCTCTCTGTGCATTCCTTCCTGCCTGTCCCCCTCCCTACTTCCTTCCCTTTTTTCCATCTATTTAATTTTCAACTTCTGAAAAATAGAAATTGTTAGGCAATGTTGATTTTTTTCCTTTTACAGGCTAAATTTGCAAAGAAATTTCTCTCTTTACTTGTGGTATAGTCTCTCTAATCTGTTCCATTCATTGGCGCTGTTATCAGACCCATTACTAAGGTTTTGTCCAACCTGATTTACCTATGCTATATCCCTAGGCTCTGAAAAACTTCAGAGTAGATTATACCAGCACCCAATCAACAAGTACATTGGATATTTCCAGGAGCTATAAAGATGCAGTCAGTCACCTCTCAAAAGTTTCTTGCCTATTGGACACAATGAATGTGTCAAGATCAATGCCAGTGAACATGTCAAATATGGCCAAATAACCTCCTGTGTGGGCAGAGATGACTAAACATAAGGCATAGGAGAGTCAGAGGCTAGATGTCATCAAGGGATAGGCACTTTGAGACTGCAGGCCCTCAACAGAGGTGGTCTGGATTTATTGTTGGTAAAGAATATCCATGTTTCTTATCATGAGTGTGATTCATTTCTAGAAGGATGTTGATGAAAAGGCCCTGTGGACATCTTGGAGAGCTTAGCAATAGAACTCCAGGCAAGAGCTGAGCATGTGCTGTGAGGCTTACTTGGCTGCCCCCATATTCTCTCACGGGCGTCTCCAGGAACTGAGTGGTCAACAGTTCTTTCATAGAAATGAATCAAGGATTGTTCCACAGATTCTACCACGCCCCCTCTTCTGCGGAAGAGGGGGCGTGGTAGAATGTAAGGGCTGCAATTGGGGTGAATGGGGAAACTACAGCAATGTAGTCTGGACACTCATTTGATCAACTTGATTGAACATACAACCCCTCAACCCCCGTTGGAAGGTGGGGCTGTGGGGGTTTGGGCACAACAGCCTGCACATTGGTTTTACATGAAGGATGCTTGTACTCATGGATTATCACTTATAGCTAAAAAATGAAAAAAAAAACTGAGAAATATGCAAGACAGTTATGGCAGAATGCATGATCAAGGTTGGGGTGGGGGTGGGGGTAAAGGGAAAGGGAAATATGCCTGAACTGAATTTGAAAATGATGTATGAGGGCTGGAGAGATGGCCTAGCGGTTAAGAGCGCCGACCGCTCTTACAGAGGACCCGGGTTCGATCCCCAGCACCCACATGGCGGCCGAGAACCGTCTGAAACTCCAATTCCAGGAGAACTCCAGTTCCAGGGGAATCCGAGACCGTCTTCTGACCTCCGCGGCATTGCACAACACGGGTGCACAAACTTGCATGCAGACAGTACATTCATACACATACAGAAATAAATAAAATTAAAAAAAAAAGAAAATGATGTATGCAATGCACAAAGCAACAATAAAAAAATGTTAAAAAAAAAAAAGAAATGAATCAAGGAGAGAATAGACCACAGAATATGATACAACAAGGTAACCCTGACTACAAATACGAATGGACACATTTAAATTAGTTATTGAATAACTCCTAATTCTCTCTCAAAATTGAAAAGCCATATTTAGTTATAATAATCTTAAAGTTCCTACTAAATTTTAAATTCCCTTTTAATTAGTGACCTATACCATTATGCTTCCATGCCATGTTTCTTATTATATTATAAATCACTATGGCTAGTTGCTTTCTTGAATAATACAATGGTTGTTTAGACTATGTTTTTATAACCATTATCAGTATTATAGTAAGATCATCTGAGAAATGGAATCATAATAAAAATAATTTCTTAGACTAACTTTGTTTAGTACTAACTCTTCTTTGTTAAAATAAAATAATATATTCCTGACATTTTCATTCACATCATTACATTTCACTCACTCTCTTAACCCCTCACCTTCCAGCTGGTCCCTTCCACTCATCAAACAGTCCAATTTTATAATAAATAACACATTATTTTTGAAGTAATAGATAGGGTGGTTAGCTGCCATGTGGGTGCTGGGAATCAAACCTGGGAGTTTTGCAAAAGTAGCCAGTACTCTTAACCTTTAACCTATCTCTCTAGCCCCTTCACATTTTAACACATTTTTTCACAAATTTTATTGTTTCCTTGTAACAAAACCTTCCTGCAACGCAAGCAGGTCCTGGAAGGTTCCCCGGATGGGGGTCGGGGGGGAAGGTTGGTGCGCTGTCCACCAACCCTGCAGCCTCCCTCTCCTGGAGACAATCAGATACGACAGGGAGTCTCGTCAAGCTGGATTTCAGTTTATTGTAGGCAGCACAGCAGTTATAAAGGCAAACATCACAAAGAGATGTCCAGGGCACGAAACGGGCAGCCAATCATCTTACAGCACCCAGGCTGCAGTCCAAGCAGTTTAATGGCAAGCATGGGCTGAGGAAATAGCTAGGACCAATCAGAACATTTTTAAAACAACTTTGACCGTGCCTACCTTGCTTCCTTCAGGTGCCATCTTTTCTAGGCAAGTCCTGTTGATTTATAAAGGCCCTGTAGTTATATATGTATTCCTTAGATATATTTTATATTACTTCCACATACAATTTGCTACTTCAATACATGCTCAACTGTTCTACTGTTGATCACTTAGTTATTGTTTTACTTAGAATATTGATATAACTAACTTATTTGAATTCTTATGCTATTTATTTTCCTAACCTATCTTGGTTGAGTATAATTGCAAATAATACACAGTAACATTGATAGTTATTTTGTCTGCTACAAATTGAACTATAGAATGTTTTCAAATGCTTCCGGTACTGTGCTTGTTATAGAGAATGTAATGATAACATTTTCAAATGTGGCAGCAACATGAATGTTGAATTAATAAAAATATATAGATATATCATTATTATTATTTAAATAATTCATTTATCAAAAATGGAAATTGAATTTTAAATTTTATTGAAATTACTTTAATCATTTGATGAAATGACTCTTTTACTTAAGATGAAATCAACTGAAGAGTATGTATAGATTTCTACTTGCTAAAGATCTCTTGTGGAACCAGGGAGATGACAGTAGATAAGAAACCCTCTGCAAGCTTGAGGATTTGAGTTCAAATCCCCAGCACCCACATAGGCTATGACTATGTGTCTGTAACTCCAGCTTTAGGAGTCAGAAACTGGTTGATCCCTGAGTTTGCAGGCCCACCAGCCTAGCCAAAGTATTCAGCTTCAAGGTTAGTAAAAGACTCTCTCGAGGTAAAAAAGGACGAGAGCTATAATGGAAAAACACCCTGTTTCCCGTTCTGCCCTCATGCATGTATGCGGGAATGACTTTATTAATGAACAGATTCTGGACTAATGACTTTTAATTAACCTCAGCAAAACCATCCACTCCTGGGTCCGATGACTGGGTATTCTTGGCAACCTTATTTAATACAACACCCAAAATGAAAATGAATGAATGCGGGCATACTTGAGGATTAACAAACCAAGCAGCATGTTTACTAATCCCTGATGATCACAGTGGAGATGGGAAAGGACACCTGTCCTTAGATGAATGAGATGCTATGGACAGAAAAATCCGGATGGTCTGTGAAAATGAAGAGTAGAGCCAAACTGCAACTTGTATTTCCCCAGTGAAGCTGGAGATAACAATTTTGAATAAATTATGGATTTTTCCTGATCCTGACAGGGTCTCCAGAGATAGTTTTCATCTGCACAGCCTGAGGACACAGACAGCTCCATTCCCACAGCCTGAGCAGACAAGAGGGGTACACCCACGGGATTCTGGGAGGTGGACAGTTCTAACAGCGAGGGGAACGAGTTTCCGAAAGTTCCGGACCACTCTAAAAAATTTAAGACTGAATTTGTTTAGGCGATTATGATGTTGGCTGTAATAGCAAATACAATACATGCTCATGGTCATGGCACATGCACACTCATGCACATACATCATACACATACTTCACATATGCACCTCACATGCATATGCACACATACATACAACACACATACACACACACACAATAATGTTTTGGATAACAATTTGACTTGTAATAATATACTATACTCCAAACAGCTCTCATTTATGCTACTCAGTTGATTTTGAGAATAGTTACTGCTGAATTTTTTTTTTTTTCTTTTGGAAACAGGGTCTCCCTGTAGCCAGAGCTGGCCTGGAACTCACTATGTAGAGTAGCCCAGCCTTGAACTCATGGAGATCTGTCTGCCCTTGCCTACAGAATGCTCGGATCAAAGGTGTGCACCACCACACCCAGCCATTCCAGAATTGTATTATTGATGGTATAAGCTCTGGTGTACCTTGCTATGCCTTTTCGAGGCTTTGACGATTTAGTGATAGAAATAGCGTTTGATAGATATTTTTAAAGCAGGTTTTGTTTCCTTTTATTCCCCTGTGTGGTGTCCTTCAGTTCCAGACACTAACTGCCACATGCTGTTCCTTCTTAGACAGATCATTAAGAGTTACTACAGATATTTACCCATCTTCCAGCCTCAGCTTTGTGATCTAAACACTCTTTAAAATCATTTGCACTGTAAAATTTTAAGTAAGTTATGTTGTTTGTGAACAATAGGATGTTATGTAAGCTTTACATAAGGTGTCCACAAGGAAATTTTAATGAATTATTTCTATTAATATTTTATACAAAAACTTGTAAATGGAAAGTTAAACAAGGTCATATTTTTATTTAAATTATCTGGAATTTTACATATTATATACATATATATATGGAGAAAATAAGCTACGAATATGTATTATTCCTGAATTTTTCAATGACTTTTTATATTTATAAAACTACTTATGTGCTGAATACTTTCTGTTAGTATCTTTCTTAGTACAAGCTTAAACTTTTCAATCTGAAGATTTATTGAAGATGAACAATCATTATTTTTATTCTTTTGAATAATACTTGATAGAAATTGTGCCATTTTTATTAAAATCATCTAGCTAGTGAAAATGGCACTAATAATTGCTGCTTATGCTTGCATATCATATCAGAGCCTATTCTAGTCACTTCTTGTTCATTTCATCTTATCACAACATCTTCATAGCAATTCTGTAAAGGAGACATTGGAAGTATCAGACTGATACTCTGGCTGAAACTTCAAAATTCTAAAGCTAAAGCACCTTTGCCTGTATGCCTCAGATACCCATATTTTTCTGATAATCTCATTGTTCTTTGCTTTCTTTAAAAAGATAAAATATTTTCCTTATTTTATGTAAAATATTGTCCCAAATAAGCTGCAACTTACTATTATCTTCAGGTTTTTCCTTATTGTTAATTTGAACTTTTTATGCTAATCAAGTTTGATTAATACTCTTAGTGCTATTATTGCATTTGATATATTATGGAGAGAATAATGACGATTAATAAGTAGAACTGCTTTGTTACTGATGTGGCATTATCACAACAGTCATGGCTGTGAATTTGACTTTTCCAAAGGCAAATGCTTTTGTAATATGTAATGAGAAGTGTCAGAAAGGTTACTCATAACTATTCAAATTTTAAACTGCAGCCCTTAAAATATAATCTGGATTTTAATGATTGCTTTTCTGTTATCCATCCTGTCCCTTTCATAGTCTTTCATTAGATCATCCCCAGAGGTGATGCATGCTGATTAAAAATTATGACACTTCATTTTCATAATAGAGGCTTATTTCAATTTTACAACCAGAAGAGTTTAAATGAATAGGAAAATTCTCAGTGAAAAGCATTTCATCAAAGAACAATGCTTAACAAATCCGAACTGACAGTCAAACCAAAACAAAGAAGTTTCTAAGAGTCTCACATTCTGACCACAGATTTTTATTCTTTGAGATTCTAATTCTACTATGTAGAAACACTGCTTTTAGATTTCTCCATGTCCTGAAGACCTTCGCTTGTATACTTTTTCAATTACAAATGAAAAAATAAAATTCTCCCCTTGATTCTCGGATGATTGGGACAGATTCCTGACATCTGCATCTATTTGATGATGACTTATAACCTGCGCCACCCCTAGTCTCAACTTAGTTTTACATCTTAAAGTTTAATATCAGCTATGTTCACATCTTTTCACTGATGGCTGATGAACACTTGAACATTAAGAGACCCAATATCACTGATGGTCTGCATTGGGTTCTGTGGGCTCTGTAAACTAGAAATCCACTGTCGGTCTGCAACTATACGCAGGTGGACCGGTACCTTTCCATTTCTTGACGTCTCTGGTCTTTGTGTAGAAAGTCTGTATGCATAGACAGCTCTAAAGAGTTACTTTCTTTAGAAGGTTAACATGTCCATATTGTTATTGAAAGTAACTTGGATGAGGTTACTTTAACCAAAATTTGTATTATTGACAGATAGAAGGCTTTTAGTACCCATGCTGACACTAATAGGTATTTTGGAGTGAGTCACAAGTACTTTCAAAGACAAATTTTCCAATGTATAATATCATGAGATTCTTTTCCAATAATACAATTTCTGGGGAGAGGAATATGTCACAATACAGTAAGATGCACAAAACTGAACTTGCCTTGCTTCTACGAGGTGAAAATGTGTGGCTATTAGTTAATGACTCCTTGACATTTAAATGCAATGTAATTCCCTTATTGTTTTATGTTTCCAAAACTACTGATTTTCTTCTCACTAAAGGAGTTAAGACTAGAATTGACAAACTGGTTTCTGTGGTTAGATATTAAGAGAGGTGGTAGATTTCATCTCTTTTTTTGAATGGCTTGTTCTAGGGACAGCTAGTTGCTATTATGTGATTAAATTCAAAAATTCCCAAATCCCTGTGACCGGACCCAAATGGCAAGGAAATAAAGACTCCTATTAATACAACAAGAAACTGAGGCCTCTTATTAATATTTGCAAGGGAGTGAATCAGGTGCATACCCTCAGGGAAATCGTCTTAAACTCCTAAAATGATTTAGCCCTCTTGTTTTATGCCACTGTGTTTTAAAGGGAGATTTGGTATGCAGAATAATGATTCCACTGTATCATCTATTCTTGGCTTTATATTTCTGTTAGCATGATCCAATGACAGCTGAAGCTACACTTTTACTCATGTGACTATTCCATGCCCAACTGGAGTTGTACAACTTTAAAGAGAAAACAACCCATCACTTATCTTCAAGTGACACAGTGTGCTGACTGCCCCTGTCTCCTTTCCCCACACAGACTTTTAAATTTAAAACCTTTTCCAAAATAAATCATTAGGGCAATGTCCTCACTTTTTATAAACTATTCAAAACATGATTTCCTGTTCACACAGCTGTTCCATAGCATCTCTGCCCAGGCTGCTAGTAACTTCTATCACCTCATAAAGCATTTCTTGTTCAGACCAAACTTTGCTAATGAAACCTTGCTAACATGTGTCATATAGTACCAGCATTCTCCTCCTAATAAGTGGGGAATTGATATCTCCTTTCTACAACTTTAGATATTCCTACATATACTCTGTAATTCAATGTGAGATTGGACCAGAAGTAGCATGCTATGTTGAGCATGGTAATGTTTATGACTGTCTGTATTGTGATCAGCTCACAATCCATTAATTCTCAAGCACCCTATTAGAACTTCATCCTAGTGTTGGCATGAGGTACTATGGACTTGCAATAACAAACCCAAGAGCAAGCACTATATTAGAAATAGGACACAAGGTAGAAATGGGACTTGCTGCACTTACATTCTATCTTCATCTTCAAATTTACCCTTTATTCTGATGATTGTTAGTGAATGTTGAATTTTCTTAATAGTGATTCTTCTCATCTTCTCATGAAAAGTGCATAGCAAACCTTTGAAAGTAGGACACTTTATAATAGATAGGATTATAACTTAGAACCTAAAAATATTTTACAAACCCTGACAGAACAGATTGCAGTATCCAATTTTCTATATAAAATATGTCTGAATGGGTACATAAATAGTTTAATTATATTAAACAATAATTGTATCTTTATTAAAGTGGCATCTTCTCAGTGAGTCATTACTTTCCTGTATACATCTATAGAAATATCAGATATCATTTCCATAACTGAGCAGAGGAAGTTTAACCAAGTACTATAGTCAATACTTATGTTAACAAATCTCTGTACCATCTACATGTATCTTTTTTTTTTTTTTTTTTTTTTTTGGTCTTTTCAAGACAGGATCTCCCTGTAGTCCCAGCTGTCCTGGAACTCACTCTGTAGATCAGGCTGGCCTTGAACTCACAAAGATCTGCCTGCCTCTGCCTCTTAAGTGCTAGGATTAAAGGAGTGCACCACCAAGCCTGGTTCATCTACATGTATCTTTAAATGAATCACTGTAGGTAGAGGCAGGCTACCTGTGGTTTCATTGTCTTAAATTGTTTGCCTATTGTTCACACCTGACCCTGGCACCTAGGTGAGAAAGGCTCATGAAACACCTTGTGAGACAAGTTTATGATACAGAGCTTGATGCTGGGGGTCTGGGATTGGGCCCTGAGAGATGACATCATTCTGTCTATATAAAGGATGGGCTGTATACAATAAATTGAATCTCCATTACCACATGACGAGGTTCCCAGATTCATTATTTCCATGTGTGTAAGTTTAAGCCCTTGAGGCTTGTATTTGAGTGCTGAATGCTAGCAAAGACTGGGGAGAACCAAGTTGGTGCCAGCCTGTGAAGTTCAGCATGGGAGCCAGCAGCTGAACAGCTGGTGAGAGTGGTGTGTCTGTGTTGGCAGGAAAAGACTGAGGAGAGGTGATCAAGCTTCAGTCCGAGAGGTCAGAAAGACTGAGGAGAGCTGAACAAACTTCAGTCTGAGAGATGAGAAAGACTGAGAAGAGCTGAACAAGCATCAGTCTGAGAGCTGCAACAGTGGAATCAATAGTTCCCTCTCTGCTGTAGGTATTGAGTGCTAATGGGTGGGCTAGAGAAAGGTAATCAACCACTACCCTGTAAGGTTAGCAGATAGCTTCAGGCATCTGCTCTTTTCCTCTTTCCCTTTAATCCAGCAGACTCAGGTTGCATCTCTTAGTGTAAACTACAAGTCACTCTTTAATTGCTATCTCATTTAAAATATTGTTCATGCATATTGTTCAAATAATGTATTCAGCTATTATATGAGGAAATGTTATAATTTATGCAATTTTTAAATTGCATATTTATATAGGAAATGTGTGTGTGCTGTTTTAAATGTCTTTAATATAATTGCGGAAGAGGAGGCGTGGTAGAATGTAAGAGCTGCGGAGACATTTTAGTGAATCACGAGACTATAGCAATATAGACTGGACTATTATTTGATCAACATGCTTGTGCATACAAGCTTCTCCAATTGGAATATGGGAACCTTGGGTTGTCAAAATATGGACATAGATGCTTGCTAATTGGTTTTACATGACTGTTACTTACATTCATTGCTTATGCTTGATAATCAGCTTACTTCGTGGTTGGGATTTTTGGATATTAATTGGCCTTAGTGTGAAAATAAAGTTTCAGGTCTAACCTGTCCCCCACTGCCTAGCTCTCAAAACGGGCTTGAGAAGCTGGCTATTCAAAACTCAGGTTCCTTTGGGTTGTTAACCTCACCCATGGTCTCCCCTGCCTCTCAGAACAATTAAAAAAATAAAATTAAAAGGGTGAGATGTGGGAAAACTTAGTTAAGATTGGTAGTATTCCTAAGCCAATGGTACCTCCTTGGCCACACCCATGGGGTGGAGTGTAGTGACGAAAAGATTTAGCATTCCTGAGGATTGAGTCATGTTGGATATTTAAGCAGACATGTTGGAATAAAATCTCTTTCTGCATTTGAACCTCAACCTGTGCGTGGTGCGCTTTCCTGCATGTATTTTCCACGTGGGTTATCCCAGGATTAAGTGGGCCCCGCCACAAATCTCGGCGGTGACACCACAGTGGTAGGAGAGTTCTATGAACTCTAGAGGAAAATGTAGTACTGTCATTGTGCTAAATCAATAAAACTTCTGACTTCATTCAACTTCTTATAACCAAAGTTAAGATTAGATCTCACATCTTACAAAAGAAGCTTGTTTTCCAGGCAGATAGAGACTATTATAAAATTGGAAGTCATTATAGGGAGCCCAATCCCAGTTGATATATCTACAATTCAACCCCTACACTTAAGACTTAAGGAACATTGTGGAAGAGAGGTTAGAAAGACGCTGAGTCTGAGGATCAGAATTCCTGCTGGGAGATTCTGTGTATTATACATTACAGGGATGCTTCACCCGTGAAATCTCAGCAGTATGGTTGCCTAAACAAGACCTGCATTATGAACATATGAGCCAGCATGCCAGGATGGATGGCGGATATTTTACAAGTTTCTACCACTAGACGAAGAGCTACAGGATGTCAATGGCTGCTGAAGGTGGGAAAACTAGTGTGGTCCAGGGATGAACAACCTTGATTGCTTATCCAATCGCAAATCAACTATCTATATCTATATCTACAAAATGTGCCTATGTGTGTATCTCTATCTAACTCTCTTTCCTCTCTGTGTTAAAAAATAATAAAGAGGGGCTGGAGAGATGGCCTAGCGGTTAAGAGCGCCGACCGCTCTTACAGAGGACCCGGGTTCGATCCCTAGCACCCACATGGTGGCCGAAAACCATCTGAAACTCCAATTCCAGGAGAGCTCCAGTTCCAGGGAATCCGAGACCGTCTTCTGACCTCTGTGGCATTGCACCACACGGGTGCACAAACTTGCATGCAGACAGTACATTCATACACATACAGAAATAAATAAAATAAAATAAATGGATTCTAAAAAAAAATAAAAAATAAAAAATAATAAAGAAGTGATGAATCCAACATGGAGTGGGAAGGAAGGTGGAAGGTAGAAATGAGAAAATAAGAGAAGTGGGCGATTTAAATGCAGGGTACTCGGTGTTAAATTCCAAAAAAAAATTATCCTAAATAGTAAAGTAGAAAAATAATTAAAATAAAAATTCTGAAGTATTTGCCTGAAATGAAGCTAAGAAAACCCCTTGGAGTGTTTGTCTTTGAATGTGTTGTCTTCTTCTCACTATCAGGTTCCTTCCTGCCTTCTTCTATTCTCCACTCTCTCCATGCCTTTTCTGGAGCATTGTTGTAAGTCACCACCTACAAATCACTCAATATACAATTTATATTTTCCACTTTTTGTCTGAGTTTGTTCTCTATAACTTCAAGTTTCTCTGCCATGACATTTATCACTCTCTGAAATAAACATTCCTTTCTATGCTCCTTAGTCAAATATGAGGTGATTGAAATTGTATGAGCTCAAGTTTGGATATTCAATTTTGTTCCATTGGTCAAGAGGTCTGTTTTTGTGCCAGTACCAGGCTGTCTTTATGACTATGGCCCTGTAATATAGTTTGAAATCTGGTAGAGCAATCCCTCCTGTATTGAATTTTTCACTCAGTGTTGCTTTATCTCTTTGGGGTCTTTTGTTTTTCCATATGAAGTTAAAGATTTTTTTTTCCAAGTCTGTGAAGAAGCTCATGGGGTTTTGATTGGGATTGCATTGAATCTGTATATCAATTGGTGGTATAAAGTAGAGATTTTTACTATATTAATTTTCCCAATCCATGAGCATGGGAGGTCTTTCCATCTTTTGATGTCATTTTCAATCTCCTTCTTCAGGGGTTTAAAATTTTTGTTGTAGAGGTCTTTGGTATCATTGGTTAGGTTTGTTCCCAGATATCTTATTATTTTTGATACTATTGTGAGTGGGAAGGTCTTCTTATATTCCTTCTCCACTTATTTATTGTTAGTGTAAACAAAGGATACTGACTTTTTTAGGATAATTTTATAGCCTGCCACTTTACTTAATAATTTCTAGAAGTTTTCAGCCACCTCATATTTGACAAATGGGCAAAAAAGCCCAATGGAGGAAGGATAGCATCTTCAGCAAATGGTGTTGGCAAAACTGGATCACCATTTGTAGAAGAACAAAATTAAACCCCTACCTGTCACCCTGTACAAAAATCAACTCCATGTGGATCAAAGATCTCAACATGAAACCTGAAACTCTGAAGGTGATAGAAGAAAAAGTTGGCAACAACCTACAAGACATAGGTGTAGAAAAAGACTTTCTAAATCAGAGAGCAGCTACACAGGAAATAAGGTCAACAGTCAACAAATGGGACCTCGTCAAACTCAAAAGCTTCTGTACAGTGAAAGAAACAAAAAAAAAAAAAAAAAAAAAAAAAGGAGGAAGAAAACAAATGACCTACTCAAAAGATGGAGTAAAAAGCTGAACAGAGACTTCACCAGTGAGGAAGGAAAGATGGCTGAGAAACATCGTAAAAAGTGTGCAACATTATTAATAATTAAAGAAATGCTAATCAAAACCACTCTCAGAGATCATCTCACTCCAATATGAGTAGCCAACATCAAGAAAATAAAAGATACCAAATGGTGGAGAGGTTGTAGGGAAAGGGGAACACTCATAAATATAAACTTGTACAACCATTATGGAAAGCAGTATGGAGAAACCTTGAAAGACTCAACATGAGCCTACCACCTGACCCATTCATACCACTCCTGGGTATATACCCAAAAGACTCATACTACTGAAAGACACATGCACATCCATGTTTATTGCAGTTCTCTTCACAATAGCGAAGTGCTAGAATCAACCCAAATGCCCAACTGACAAGTGGATGACAAAAATGTGGTACATCCACACAATGGAGTACTATTCAGCAGTAAAGAAAGATGACATTATGAAGTTTTCAGGTAAATGACTGGAGTTTGAAGCCATTATGCTAAGTGAAGTAACACAGTCCAAGAACAACAAACAGGGGTTTCCATCATTTGTGGATGCTAACACCAAATCCCCAGATGAAAGGCAAGCTGGATAACATTATTGTTATATTTTTGTTTATCTGAAAGCAACTATGTTGTTATACTGTAAATCTCTCAATGGGCTCTAGAATCCACCCAACACTTATTTTCAGACTCTGTAATTATTGTATCTTAGTGGAAAGTATGTATCCATATTTTAGAGTAATATAAAATTAATGGAGGAAATTGTGAATTCCTAAGCATAAAAAAGACTGAGAGAAAGATGCAGGACAGTTATGGCAGGATGCATGATCTGGGTTGGGGGTGGTGTAAGGGAAAAAGGAATATGTTTAAACTGAATTGAAAAAATGATGTCTGAAATATACAAAACATAAATGAAAGCATAAAAAAATAGAAAGACTTGAATGGGAGAATTGTCCATTACCATATAGTATTTTGTAGCCAAGTAATAAAATGCTTTTAAAATTGATGTATGAAAATAAAATTAAAATGCTGTATAGATAGATGGTAGACTGAGTGACCAGTTACTTTTATTTATACAGCAAGAAAAATATACATTCTTTTGCTAAGTTTAAAGGTATTTCAGGGACAGTCATATTCATGTCATAATAATACCCTTCGAAGCATACTTTTATATGAAACAAAGTTGTGAATTCCTGACATACTCAAACGACCACCATATATACATATAGATATGCATATATTTTGATTCAGTAGGACATTATAGTCTCCCATATCAGTCAACCATTGAACCCATTGATATTATTTAAAGATTGTATATGATTAACAAGATTCACAATAAAAATTACTCAAGCTCTTTGTGTCATCATCAACACATAAGAGGCAGCACAGTCCTAATTGTCTTATGACATTATTTCCCTCAGCATTTCCCTAAGCGAGATCATTCTATAACTTCCTACTGAACTACCATTATTTGAAAATAGGTATAGACCTGCTTCAATCCTTTCAAAGATTTTTTAAATTCCCTTACAGTAAGCATATGATTTCTCTACTGTTATTTCTAAATTACATAAAGCACAAAGTATTATCCTTAGATATACCTTGCTTTAAGCAACTCTGTAGGCTGGATAAATTCATTTTACATTCTATATTTGATTCTATGTTTAATTTTATATATCTATGGATATTTGATTTACAGAAATTTGATGTTATATATTATCATATACTATATATAAATATATATTCTATAATAATATATAATATAATTACAGTATTTTCCTGAACACTGTAAAAGAGGCTACTTGTTCATATTTATGCATCTTTCTGCTCAAGAAATTTCATTATCACTGTTTTGTTCTACTGCCATGTTTGAAAGTGTAATCAGGTCAGCTCATGTGCAGATATATGCAATTATCTTTCATGGGTGACTGATAACAGAGTTAATAGTATACATGAATGCTTGGCACAGCTGTCCATAGACACAGGCCATCCCCTATCAATTACCTGGACGAAGCACATCTAATTGTCATGCACTGTTGCACATATTCAGTTTTTCATGAAAATCAATAATTCTCTGTGGGATCTTCGATTTGAGTTTGCATATGTTTAGGCAATAATCTTCTGTGTAGTAGGATCATGCAAAGAGGTAAACAGATTTCAAATCAATCAACATCTAGATTGCTAGTTTAGTTTATTGATTTTTGAGTCATTTGTTTTCCTGTTAAGTCATAACAAAAATATAAACAGATAATAATTATTCAGACAATGTTTGCAGAAAGGATTTTACCCTCATGTCAGCAATATACAAAGTTAAATGGGTCTGATGAATTTGCATTTATGTCTTTTAGAATTTTTCACATTTCATAGGTACTAGTAAGTGCCTCATGCATAATACAAAAATGCCATTATAGTTTACAATTTTAATAAACCACATATAAGCAGAGTATCACAAAATATATCTATTTTGTGCTTTTCATTTTGTGGAACATTAGATAAATGTGGAATTGAATTAATTGTATGTAACCATCTAGAATCCCAGAGTTAAGTAGGTAAATATGATGCAGACCAGTGACAATTTAAACAATGATAGATGTTTAATTTCTGAGGTTGTAAGTGCCATTATAAGTTAGAACTAAGGATGTCATAGAATGTGTATAGATTGTTAAAATCAATCATCTCTAAACTCCTTGAACCCATGTGTAAACCTAATGAAGTGTGATCACACTGCAAAGGGGTTCCAATCCAGTGAAGAGAACAGTGATAGAAAACTAGGGAAAAAATGTCAACATTAAAGTTCACCCATGTTAAAGACTATTGTTTTATTTTCCTGGGCATGGTAGCACAAACCTTTAATCCCTGCATTTGGGAGGCAGAGGCAGGCAGATCTCTATAAGTTCAAGGCCAGCCTGATCTACATAGTGAGTTCCAGGACAGCTGGGGCTACAGGGAGACCTTGTCTCAAAAAATAAAATAAAATAAAATAAAATAAAACAAAACAAAACAAAGCTGGGTTAATCCTAGACTTGGGAGGGTAGGTATATAATTCAGATCATTGGGAAGCTGAGAAGGGAGGAATCCAACTCCAGTGACTGTATGAACTGCAGAGTACCTTTAAAGCTTATGAGAGAATGCAGTCAGATCCAGTCTGAAAATAAGAAAGAGGGTCAGGGATATTAGTCAGTGCTAGAACACTGGCTAACCTACACCAGTACTGGCCAGTGAAAATCTGTGGGTTAAATATTATTTCATTATATAATGTCTGTCAATTAAATTTGCTAAATTTGCTGTGGTGGTTTGAATGAGAGTGCCCCCCCCCATAGGCTTTAAGTATTCAGACGTTTTGTCTCCAGTTGGTGGCACAGTTCTTGGAGGTCTTAGAAGGTGTGGCCCTGCTTAAGGAAGTATGTCATTGGGGGCGGGCTTAGTGAGTTTAACAAGCCTGTGGTCTACAGTCTCTCTCTCTTTCTCTCTCTCTCTCTCTCTCTCTCTCTCTCTCTCTCTCTCTCTCTCGACGGTGCTTATTGCAAGATGTGAACCTTGGCTTTCCACTCCTGCTCAAGCTCCAGCTCCAGCCACCATACCTCTTGCCACAATGGACTCTAATTCCCTGGAACCGTCAATTGTAAGCTCAAATAAGCTCTTCCTTTTATAAGTTCACTTGGTCATGGTGGTTTTAGCACAGCAACAGAAAAGTGACTAATACACTTGCTAAAGTTTATTGCAAACAACTTACACATGAAAAATAGAATGGAAGAAGCAGAATGCTCCAGAAAATCTTCATTGGGCTACTGATTGATAAGATAGGTCTTAGGATATATTAGCTTTTAAAATTACATGGTGATACAAGTTTAGGATCAAAATCAGCTTTCAGAAATCACACAAATTCAAATGTGTCCCATTTTAAAAGGCATAAATATTGTCTATTTAATGTCATGATATTGATGGTTTAGAGAAAATTTAAGATTGTCTACATTTATAAGAGTACATCAGAGGGGGCTGGAGAGATGGCCTAGTGGTTGGGAGCGCCGACCGCTCTTGCAGAGGACCCGGGTTCGATCCCCAGCACCCACATGGCGGCCGAGAGCCGTCTGAAACTCCAGTTCCAGGAGAACTCCAGTTCCAGGGGAATCCGAGACCCTCTTCTGACCTCCGCGGCATTGCACGACACGGGTGCACAAACCTGCATGCAGACAGTACATTGATATACATACCGAAATAAATAAAATAAAAAAAAATAAAAAAAAAAAAGAGTACATCAGAATAACCAGATGTTTAGAATGGCTATAGGTTCTCAAGGTCAAATATTTATTTAATAGTAGAATTAGCTTTATGAAAAACTTGGGTTAGAAGTGTGCAAAGAATTAAAGCCTCAATTTAGTAATTTATGATGGAAACCATGCCCAATGCAGCTGGCTGAGTGTGGAAGACATACTCAGCCCAATAGGAAGAAACAAAGAAAGACAAGAAAGCTAGTCAAGAAAGGGAGTAAGAGAGTAAGTAAGTAAGGGATGAAGGGCGTGAGCTCTGCAGAAGGATCCAGTGGAACCAAAGGAACTCTATAAACAAAACTGAATACTCAGGTATGATAAACAACATGATGAAAGGAAAAGAATGTAGATGAGAAACCTGGCTGCTTTATGGGCTTCCAACGACAAGGAAAACCTGATTTCCATTGCTTTGTGAATAAAACGAGAAAGGTACACCAGGAAGACTAAGCAAAACTATGTGTTCACATTTATACCCATGGCAAGTCACCCATAAAACGGTCTTTTAGGTATTAGCTAGCTTTAAGGATAGGAGTGATAGCCTATTTGCTTATCATATAGTACTGTGATTATTTCCTACCTTCTGTAAGAGCCATCTCTTCAACGATTTATTAAGGTAGATTTATTGTAAGTGATGTAGTTTGTCCACTCACCCAAGAAGCTTTTCACAAATGGGAGCATGTATTCTTAAACTACAATTATACATGTGTCTGTCCATAGTCTTGCAAGCATGTACTCACAGCTGTAAAGGCACTGCTTGAAAGTCTGTAGCTGCTTCATGAAGCCACCCCAGTAGCTGGCGGGGAACAGGGACCTGGCTCAGAGCATTTAGAAGGAGAAAGAAAGTAACACTGGGGAATGGACTAGAGGCTCCCCAAGCTCCGTTAGCAGGGTGTTCATTTCTGGATCTTCATATTATTATCTATATAATAGAAGGGGAAATAAAGAAAAAATGTAGATATTGTCATATGCGAATCAATTGTTAAAGCCTAATTTGTTTCCGTTTTGTCTTCTGTCACTCAGTTCTCATACAAAACTTTTCTGTACTCATGGTCTTTAATTAGATTTGAATCACCAAAAAGTATTTGATTACAATACAGGATGTGCAAATACAAAATAAATAAGGACAATACATAAGGACTTTAATGAACACTATCAAGAATGTCAGCTTACCTGGCTGCTGAGCACTGCGGACTGCTTTCCTGAAAAGCTCCCTTAATGTTCATTTTCTGTGGGGAAATTGATTTCACACCTTTAGTTTTACTTTTTCCTTGCTATTGTTCATAGATGTTTGAATTTAATAGACCTACTAGACAATTTCTGAGAGCTACACTTGTGTTTTAATTAGAGTTGGACTAATTAGCAGACCTCACTATACTGATTTTGATTAAAGCATCACATTTTTGCACAAAGTTTCTCAGCTCCAATGGAGAATGACCTTTCAACTCCTCAACCTTTGCTCTGTGCAAAATATGTTACAAATAGTATGTTCTTAAAATGTCATTTTGACACTTCAAAGCCTGCATAATTTCAATTTGGTTAAAAGCTGAAATCCTTGTGGCCTACAGGAGACCTCCCAGCCCATATGCTGGACACACCACTGCCTTATAATACTGTTCTTTGTTGTTGAGGTCCTTTATTTCTAAGATACTTCCCTGATACCAATAACACATCAGTTTCCATTTTGCACTGATGATTTCACAATTACATTGCCCCCAATCTTTTTTTTTTTTTCATTGCCCAATCTTTTTTTTTTTTTTTTTTTTAAATTTTTTTTTACTTATTTTATTTATTTCTGTATGTGTATGAATGTACTGTCTGCATGCAAGTCTGTGCACCCGTGTCGTGCAACGCCGCGGAGTTCAGAAGAGGGTCTCGGATTCCCCTGGAACTGGAGTTCTCCTGGAATTGGAGCTTCAGACGGTTCTCAGCCGCCATGTGGGTGCTGGGGATCGAACCCGGGTCCTCTGTAAGAGCGGTCGGCGCTCTTAACCGCTAGGCCATCTCTCCAGCCCCTCATTGCCCAATCTTATATCACATACTCTCCTCAAATATCAGAGAAATTTTGGAAAATGTATAATAAAAAATACAAAGGGGGGCTGGAGAGATGGCCTAGCGGTTAAGAGCGAGCACCGACCGTTCTTACAGAGGTCCCGGGTTCGATCACCAGCACCCACATGGTGGCCGAGAACAGTCTGAAACTCCAATTCCAGGAGAACTCCAGTTCCAAGGGAATCCGACACCCTCTTCTGACCTCCGCGGCATTGCACGACATGGTGGGGTGCACAGACTTGCATGCAGACAGTACATTCATACACATACAGAAATAATTAAATGCCGGGAGTGGTGGCGCACGCCTTTAATCGTAGCAGTTGGGAGGCAGAGGCACGTGGATCTCTGTGAGTTCGAGGCCAGCCTGGTCTACAGAGCGAGTTCCAGGACAGCCAGAGCTACAGGGAGACCCTGTCTCAAAAAAGACCAAAAAAAGTATTTATAATTTTAAATATTTGATAATTTGAACCTGTCTGTAGCTTCATATTTGTCTGTTTTTCCTCCTCTGTTTGAGTCCCTAACTCCATTAGAGTAAGTTAAATTTTCAGACTCGTACAAACCCATTTTGACACCAAAATAGAGACCATCATGAAAGTTTCTCAAAGTCCTAAGGATTCGACCTTTGGCTACATCACAAAATTTCACTTTTATCTCTAGGCCTTCAAGGTTCAACAGTGTTCCCTCTGCCTGTCACTTACCCTTCTCTTTTAAGTAAATTAAGTTACTGCTGTGAGGGCTGGTGACTGTCATCTTTTCTTCCTTATGAGCATAAATCACATCAAGACTTTTAGAAACTGGTTTTGCTTTGACCTTGCAGAAGATGACATATTTGAAGAAGTCTTTGTATAAAGGAGCACTGCTGTCTCCTTGCAGATAAACGCATAATGAAATATTGATGCAGACTCTCATTCTCCTGCTGAACTTTGTCCTACTAACTTTCTCCAGTTTTATAAAAACATTCATTAGCGTGTAAATATTGGTAAAATCTTTCTGTTCTCATAACCGAGTAGTCTTCTGACACAGATATTTTCCATTATTTAAATATTTATACTATGTTGTGAATCACTCATTCAACATTGAAAAAATATTTCTAAAACAGAAAACTTAACTCTAAAAAGAAAAGTCTAGAAAATGTCTTTCCTTAGTTACCTTTTAACCATCTACACACACAAATCATGTAAGTTTTATACCTGTGTACTCATATTGATGTACACAAATCATCATTATAGAGTTATATTTATGTTTATAAAAATGTTGTATAAAATATAATTTACATATTAGACATGTATTCATATGTACTTCCCAATATTCTAAAGCTTCAAATATAAATGTGATTTTTTTGTTAATATGTATGTACATTATACAGAGATAAATATTAACAGGCATAAATGGACCAATTTACTTAAGAAATCCAGAAACATATTGAGCATCCTAGTCCCCAAGGGAACAAAGCATTGCCTGCACCAAAACTCGTAAAATATTTGCAGAATTCACTTATTTCAACCTCAACACCTGTTCAGGGCAGTGCCATAGGGAGGAAGTGTCTGCTATTCATTTATCCCTGGGGGGAGAGAACTGAAATGTATGCCCAGTGCTCACACTTGGGACTGATTTCATCTGGCTGCATTGGTTAGAATTAGTCCTAGGCTGGACCCTCAGAAGTGGTTGATAGTTTATATGATCAGATTCTCAGACTCTGATCCCACTCAATGCCCAGTGGCTTCAGTAGAGAATTCTTAACTCTTAAAAGCTCAGTTATTTTTTTTTCAAATGGTCTCAAGAAATTGAGGATGATGGCACACTTCTTAACTGGTTCTCTGAATGTTTGTTTGTATTTTATTTTATTTTGTTCTGATACATGTTCTCATAAAGCCCCATAACATATAGCTGAAGCTACCCTTGAATTCTTGGTCCTCCTGAGTGCATCTCCTGAGTGTTGGAATTACACACCTACCTCCTCAAATGGATTTTCTGAGGCTACTATTCCTTGATACCAAAAAAAAACCAGGCAAAGTAAAATAAAAATGAAACTACAGGGGCAGAAGTTTCTGCAAAATCTTTCAAAAAATATAGTGTTAGATGAATTTCCACAGTGAATTAAAGGAATTGTAAGACACAGCCAAATGGAAATAACCATCTATGGAAAGGAGTAATAAAACTGCTGTTAAATAAAACAATGTGATTTACTAAGATTTAAACAAAAAAGAAATATCACATGCTACAACATGGATAAAATTTTTTTAAATATTTTTGTGGTAGAGGTCCTTGGTGTCTTTGGTTAGGTTTGTTCCTAGGTATTTTATTGTTTTTGAGGCTATTGTGAGTGGGAAGCTCTCTTTGTATTCCTTCTTCAGTTGCCTACTGTTGGTGTAGAGAAAGGCTACTGATTTTTCTAGATTTATTTTGTATCCTGCCACTTTACTGAAGCTCCTAATCGTTTCTAGGAGTTTCCTGGTGGAGTTCTTAGCATCCCTTAAGTAGACAATCATATCATCAGCAAAAAGGGATAGCTTGACTTCCTCTTTTCCTATTAGAACTCCTTTAATTTCCTTTTCTTGCCTTATTGCCCTAGCAAGGGATTCAAGCACTATTTTGAAAAGGAGTGGTGACAGCGGGCAGCCTTGCCGAGTTCCTATCCTTAAGGGGAAGGAATGCTTCTGTCGTTTCCCCATTTAGGATGTTATTGGCTGTGGGTTTCCTGTATATGGCTTTGACTACATTAAGTTATGATCCCTCGAATCCAATTCCCTCTAGGACTTTAAACATGAACGGATGCTGGATTTGTCAAAGGCTTTTTCTGTGTCAATTGAGATGATGGTGTGGTTTTTGTCTTTTAGTCCATTTATATGCTTGATGATATTTATTGATTTTCATATGTTGAACCATCCCTGCATCTCTGGTATGAATCCAACTTGGTCATGGTGGATGATCTTCTTGATGTGGGTCTGTATGCGATTTGCCAGTATTCTATTTAGAATTTTGGAATCTGTGTTCATTAGGGAGATGGGTCTATAGTTCTCCTTTTTGGTTCCATCTTTGCCTGGTTTTGGTATTAGAGTGATGCTGGCTTCATAGAAGGAATCTGGGAGAACTCCCTCCATTTGTATCCTTCTAAACAACTTGAATATTAATGGTTGTAAGTCTTTTTGAATACTTTTTTATACATTTTTAAATTTTATTTATTTTTGAATGTGTTTGAATGATTATGTGTATGAATACAGTAGTCTGCATGTAGGTTTGTGCACCCGTGTCATGCAATGCTGCGGAGGTCAGAAGAGGGTTTCAGATTCCCCTGGAACTGGAGTTCTGGAATTGGAGTTACAGACAGTCCTCAGCCGCTATGTGGGTGCTGGGGATCGAACCTGGATCTTCTGCAAGAGCAGTCAGTGCTCTTCACCGCTAGGCTATCTCTCCAGCCCCCTAAATAATTTGTTTTAATTTATTTTCATTTTCTGTGTTTTGCCGGTATGTATATAGGTACTCTACATGCATGAAATGATCAGCAGACCAGAACTGTGTGTTAGTCCCCCTGGAACCTGAGTTGCTGATGGCTGTTATCCACCACGTGGGTGCTTGTTACAAAACCCAGGTCCTTGGCACCGACCACAGTGTTCTTAACCACTGAGACATCTTGTAAGTCCTGTTCTTCGATGAATTAGAGGACATTGCACTCAGTGAATTAAGTCAGTCACAGAAGATAATTGCAGGATTCTACACAAATGAGTCATCTAAGTTTATCAAATTCACAAAAGCAAAAGTATAAAGATGGTTGGTAGGGATTTGGAGGAAGCAAAGATTATCTTTTCTTGAGAAAAAAGTTCTATTCATGAGATAAGATGTTCTAGAGATACACTCTATGGTACCATCTATTGAGAGTAATAGGAAAAGACCCCCCAAATTCATTTATTTTTAGGTGAAAACAATATTTCAAAGTAAGCTTAAAATATGGCTTTCTGGTACAATCTTTTCAGTTAGTAAACAAAGTCCTTGGATTTAAATCAGATCTGGAAAGTGTGTCTTATATTCCATAACAGTTTAGAACTGGCAAAAAATTTCAAATGGGTGACTATGATTTGAGTAAGGGTTGTTCCTGAGAGAGGTTCATGAGCTAGAAGCTTGGTACCCAGGGATATAAGGTTGAGATGGTGATGCAAGGTCTTGGCAAAGGGATTCAGGCCAGGGCACTCTACCTTGTGCACATACTACTGCTAGTCCTGCAGAGCTTCCCAGCCTTGTAGGACTGGTTTAGTGTGTTAGGAAGGTTGTTATAGGAAGGTTGGGCCTGCTCCTCTCTGGGCTCTTGCTTTCTGGTCTACAATCTGCTGTGTTTGAACATACCCCAAGGCCTCTTACCAGGATGCAGACACCATGTGGTTTAAATCTTCCACTGTAAGGTCTTAACCAACAAAATTATGAGCCACATAAATCTCTTTATAAAGCACTGCACTATATTTTGATATAGCAACACAGAACAGGCTAAGAATTTATTATGAGGAGAAAACCCAGCCTGGGTTTAGTTTACCTCTAGAATATCCATGAATTGGATCTTTTTTTTTAAGTTTTTTAAAAATTTTATTTATTTCTGTATGTGTATCAATGTACTGTCTGCATGCAGGTCTGTGCACCCATATCGTGCAATGCCGCGGAGGTCAGAAGAGGGAGTCAGATTCCCCTGGAACTGGAGTTCTCCTGGAATTGGAGTTTCGGACGGTTCTCGGCCACCATGTGGGTGCTGGGGACCGAACCCGGGTCCTCTGTAAGAGCGGTCGGCGCTCTTAACCGCTAGGCCATCTCTCCAGCCCCAATGAATTGGATCTTAAACAGGCCTAATGTCTGATATTTGGATTAGATGTAAGAAGTCACATGTGTGAGATATTTGTAATTATATATGTACCATTCCATAGTCTATTCACGACTCTGAGCACACAGTTTCCCCCTAGATATTCTTTGACAGGAGAACATACCAGAAGATTTTCTAGCATATTGCATAAAACAGCAAGGGAATTTAACTGCCTCATCATCATACACAAAAATGTATTTATAATGAATATGTTATTAAATAATAATTAACTTAAAGAGAAAAAGTTGGCAATAATTATTCTCTGGTCATTTTAGTTTGAATGCAATTAAATATATAGTTAATTTAAAATCCTACCTTAATTTAGTAAAATATTTTATATAGTTTTGACAGAGTCCTTAAATTACATTAGTCATCACCCCAAATTTTATTTCAAATTTTAAAAGACTTCCACCAAAAAAGCATGAAAAAATGTACTGTTCACACGATTAAGCTGTTCATGCTTACCTTGCTGACAGAAAAGTGACAAAATTAAAGAAATGGACACTGGCCAGAATTTTGTAGTGATAAGAAGTAGAGCTAGGCTGTAATTCCTGTGCCTGGACAGGGGATTCTATGACTTGAACCCCAAGCTGTTCCCAAAGAAAGAAATATTCTGATTTTCTTTTGAATGCGTCACATCTGTCATAGGAGTTGAGGCTCTGAACTTTGAGGCTGTTGGCAGTCGAACATAAAGAATCAGGCCCAGAAACCTCTGCCCCAAACAGAAGAATTCTGCCAAAAAGAAATAAAGAAAAAACAAACAAACAAACTTTAAAGAGACAGAAAAAGATGCAATCCATGCATGGCAGAACACATGAGCTTGGGTAGGGTGGGGCGTATGGAAGGAGGAATGAGTCTAAATTAGATTGAGAAATGTTCTGTGAAATGCATGAAACTTCAATAAAATATTAATAAAAAAAGAATCAGGCACAGCTACAGTAGTCTACAGTCTGCCTACTGCAAACACATCACACATTGCACCTTGCCTTTAATGGTCTTAAATGGTCAACACAACTGCAAATTACACATGGTCACACAGGACACCAGAATTAAAGTAGGTTAAGCTCTATGGCATTGGTGGTTATGTTGAGTGTATTTCAAGGTCATAATATGTAGGACCACAGGAGTGGGAGACACAGAGGATTCTGAATGAAAGTTCCAAGGATCACATACCTTTGAAACATCCTCCAAATCAATGAGTGTGTGCAACCAAGTCTGCTTATGTCTGAACTAACTGGGAATTTCCTGACCTAAAATCCACGTAGAATACTAAGCTTATCTGATTAAATGTATGGAACACAAATGTAGTGTTTTGAAGTACAGACATTTTGAACATCCTCAAAGGTAATGAAAACATTTTAAACTTAGAACAAGCTACTTCTTTGAGGAGAGGAATATGTTTTAATGAATGCTATTTGAATTGCTTATCCATGAGCCTCAAGAAAAGTAAATCAAGTTCCAGCTTGTTTTAGAGTTTTCAGATATACTACAAACACTGCAACTCTCACTCACTGGGCCAGAATGAATTACTGTAAGAGCTTAGCCGTTGTGAACCCAAGGGATGCATTCTTCACTTTATGGCAGCAATCCTTGCATAAAGGACAGTTACAAATATACTGAAGAAAGAGCAATGTACTCTCTGAGTTTCGTGATGGAAACAGTGCGGGACCGAGACTGGTGTGTCAGAGAGATCATCAGTGAGGAGAAGTAATTAAAATGGTTTCTGAAACACAAAGATAGAATCTCTACTTTCATGATTGATTATGCTTTAAGTTAACATAGCTATGTGGGCACCAAATGAACTTAGTAAACATTTCGACATAGATTCAGTCATCCTCAAACTTGTGTCTAGGAACTGATTAGGAACCCATGTATTATCAACTAATGACTTTATAACTCTATTTATAAGTGATTTACTTTTTCATAACTTTCCTATTACGAAAGCAACATCAAATGTCTCCATTTTTGTGACTGATTAGCAAAATGGCCTACAGAATCGAGGCGGCTTCTTTTAGAATCTATCTGTCAGCTGTTCCTTCAGCGCAATGACTCAACTATGGTTTCTATTTCAAGATTTTTCTCTCTCAAGTTGTCAGCCTGACTGACAGTCTTACCTTCCCCTTTGTACCTCGGGGATAAAGTCTTCCAGAAAGAAACTTCATAAGGATGATCATGTTGTCTATATGGTTCTCATCATGAAGACATTCCCAATTACTAGGTCAATGTCAATCAAAGATTCAGTCAGTTTATTATTCAACAACTCACTCATACAATGTTCTAACAGTGTGCATAGTGATTTGCAAGCATTGCAGACATGCAACGCTGAAAAAATTCTTGGCCTCCCCAGGAGCCCAAAGCAGAACTTCTGCTGAAAATGATGTCCAGCTCATCTGAGTCTCCAAGTACTTATGTAATGCAAATTTGTATATTCTGGCTCATTGAAAGATGTTAAGTTTCTTGAAAACATAATTACTTTTTAGAATGGAAATGTCACCTTTAAAATTTATCCTTAGAAAAGTATCAGGAAAGGGCGAATAGATTTAGCTACAATATGTTCAATAAAACATAAGTATGCCAGTTGACTGGCCAATCCTGAATTGATTAATGGAAGGTGACCTGATTGTTTTTACATGAGCAAGAAAATGACTCTTACTGCCTGTGCAGATTCACAGAGCTTGTCAGGACCTTGCTTCAATGAAACCCGACAGATACAGGGCACAGCTGCATCCCAGAAACTGTTCGGTTAGTTACTATCGCACACATTACCATAGCACATCCCTCACTTGTCTTAGAGACAGGAGTGAAGCAATGCACTCAGCAGACAGCCTTTGTCTACAGGCTTCATCTAAATCTCCCCCTGCCCTTTTTCTTTGCCAAAATAGCCTATTTCTCTCATGGAATTTATTATAATATATTTTCCTTCTTACATACATTTTAATATTTTCAGATGTCTAATGTATGATCCCATTGCATTGATCATAAAAATATTTTTTAGTAAATTTGTAGAGGTAGCTACAATCACCACAAACATTAAAATATTTCTATTATTTCAATAACTTTCACCGAGACCATTTGAACTGAGACCATTGAACTGAGACCATCACTACTGTGGCTTATGGAAGCCACTTTTCTATAGCTGTAAATGTGTCTTCTCTGGGCATACTGTTGTGTTTCATGACTACAGTACTTATGACATTTAAATTAACCTTTGTAAGTGCAGCAAGAATTAGTTTGTCATTCTTTTTATATTGTTGAACAATACTTCATTATGTATCTCTTCTATTCTTTATCGTTTGATGGATATTTGTATTTTTTCCCTCTTTTTAGGTTTTTTGAATAATACCCTGAATATTAGGAGCTTACCAGTACTGCTGCACTCACCCCCTGAGTGGGGCTGTTAATTCCTCAAGGGGTGCTGAAGTTTTACTCTGAACACTCCTCTCTCAGTGATCAAGGTTCCTATGACAGGGCTGTGCATTTATACAAAGGCCCTTCCTGACTTTTGCTTCTGCTCTTTCATTGTGTAGATGTACTATATTTTATTTATCCATTTGTTGGTTGAGGGAAACTTGAGTTGCTTCCAGGTCTTCACTATTGTGAAGATTGCTGCAATAAACACAGATGTGCATTTATCTCTTCAATAGGATGAGTCTTGTGGGGATACATCCAGGAAAGGTATGACTGACTGGTCAGGTGGTAGGCTCATTTTCAGTCTTTTAAGACTTCTCCACACTGATTTCCATAGGGGTTGTATGACTTTGCATTCCTCTCCAGCATTTGGTATCCTTTGTTTACTTCATCATAGCTAGCCTTACGGGAGTAAGACTTGCTCAGGGTTGCTTTGGCTATCCAGGGTGTTTTGTTTTTCCATATGAAGTTTAAGATTTTTTTTCCTATGTCTGTGAAGATGCTCATGGGGATTTTAATTGGGATTGCATTGAATCTGTGTATTACTTTTGGAAGCATGGTCATTTTTATTATATTAATTCTTCCAATCCATGAGCAGGGGAGGTCCTTCCATCTTCTGGTATCTTCTCAGTCCCCTTCTCTGGTTATTTAAAATTTTCATTGTAGAGATTTTTAGTGTCTTTGATCAGGTTTTATCCTAGATATTTTATTTTTGGGGGGCTATTGTGAATGGAAAAGTCTCCTTGTATTCTTTCTCCAATTGTTATTGGTATAAAGAAAGGCTACTGATTTTTCTATGTTAATTTTGTATCCTGCCACTTTACTGAAACTGTTAATCATTTCTACAAGTTTTCTGGTGGAGTTTCTGACATCCCTTAGGTAAATTATTATGTCCTCTGCAAAAAGGGATAGCTTGACCACCTCTTTTCCAATTAGCACTCCTTTAATTTCCTTTTCTTGACTTATTGCTGTTGCAAGCATGTTCTGTGGATGCCACCATTTTTGGTACTCCTCAAAGACATGAGATGCAGCCTTTTTTAATTTTTAGCCTTCCAGTGTGGACTGAGGACTGCTGAGATACTCAGCTTGTGAACTAAGCAGCTAATGGAAATTCAGCCTCCTCAGAATATGGACTGCCATTGTTGGATTACCTCGGCAGTATCATGGAGGCCAATGTAGGGAGATCAAGACAGGACGTGTACTTACTGGACTTCATTTGGGGGCACAATATTTAAAGCAGAAGCATGTAAGTAAGGGTTTCCTTCTCCATAAGGTTTTTTTGTAGTGTAAGGTCTTAATCATAGTCTACTATCAAATATTTTAAGAATATCTTTAATGCTTAGATAGTATATTAGCAGCATGCAATAATTACATCATATGTTCTCAAGCAGAGGCAGTCTATTGCTAGGACCTTCTTTGCTGCCAGTTATCATAGGCTGTTTAAAGTTGGAAAACTGAATAGCAACACTGAATACTGTAGAAATGCACTTTGCACAGTAATATTTGAGTTGTTGCAATATTAGATTACCCATTTGGTTGTTACAGAAAAACCTTGACTATAATTGATGGTTGTTGCCATAAAAGTATATTGCCTGTATTTTTACCTCTAGTAATGGGCTTTATGTGCTAGATTTCAATATCCGTGAGCCTGGGCAAGTGCACAAGAAAACCATATTTCCTTTTAAAAAGAAACTTCCTTTCTTAATGCCCTTGAAGTGGTTTTTGTGGGTGTGAAACAAATGGTGAGAATTTGAATTGTTCCCTTATTATAGTATTCAAATTAAATCTATTTAATCTATCAAATCATGTTCATGCCCTGATTTTATATACTTGTATCTATCAATAAACATTGTGGAAAAAAAAATAGAAAAGGAGAGGAGGAGTGGAGATAGGAGGCAGCCTTGCTGGGTTTGTGACTTTAAGGGGTATGCTTCTAATTTTTCCCCATTTAGGATGAGGTGGCCATGAGTTTTTTTGTGTGTATGACTTTTATTATGTTGAGGAATGTTCCCTCCATTCTAACTCCCTCTAGGACTTTAAACATGAAGGCATGTTGAATGTTGTTGAAGGCCTTTTCCCCATCAATTGAGATGACCATGTGGTTTTTGTCTTTCAGTCCATTTATGTGCTTTATGATGTTTATTGATTTATGTAAGTTGAACCATCCCTGCACCTCTTCTATGAATCCAACTTGGTCATGATGGATGATCTTTTTGCTGTGTGACAAAATAGTATGCAGTTTCCAACTATTTTGTTGAGAGTTTTTGTTTTTTGGTTGTATCTTTGCCTACTTTTGATATTAGAGTGATGCTGGCTTCATAGAAGGAATTTGCTAGGTAATGGTTGTAAGTCTTTTTGAAATATTTGTTGTTTAGAAGGATACAAATGGAGGGAGTTCTCCCAGACTCCTTCTATGAAGCCAGCATCATGCTATTACCAAAACCAGGTAAAGATACAACCAAAAAGGAAAACTATAGACCAATCTCCCTAATGAACACAGATGCCAAAATTCTGAACAGGATACTGGCAAGAAAATAATCCATCATGACCAAGTTGGATTCATACCAGAGATGCAGGGATGGTTCAACATATGAAAATCAGTAAATATCATCAAGCATATAAATGGACTGAAAGACAAAAACCACACCATCATCTCAATTGATGCAGAAAAAGCCTTTGACAAAATCCAGCATCCCTTCATGCTTAAAGTCCTGGAGGGAATTGGACTGGAAGGATCATTCCTCAGTGTAATCAAATACATATACAGGAAACCCACAGCCAATATCATCCTAAATGGGGAAACAACAGAAGCATTCCCCTTAAAGGTAGGAACTCAGCAAGGCTGTCCCCTGTCAACACTCCTTTTCAATATAGTGCTTGAAACCCTTGCTAGGGCAATAAGGCAAGAAAAGGAAATTAAAGGAGTTCTTTTTTTTTTTTTTAGAGTTAGGTTTAACTGACTTTTTTTTTTTTTTTTTTTTTTTTTTTTTTTTTTTTGAGGCNATGATGCTTGTGTGATTTCGATACATCATTTTTCCCAATTCAGTTCGGCATATATCCCTTTTTGCCTTTCCCCCCGCCCCACCCCTTACCCATCCCAGAATCATTGCACTCTGCCATTACTTTTCCGCATCTTTCTGGATTTTTTTGTGTTGTTTTTTCATTTTTTAAACAATAATTGATAATTTGTGAGTCTCAGAGCATCCTTCATGTAAAACAATTTGCAGCAGTTGTGCCAAAACCAACAGCCCAGGGTCCCACCATCCAGCAGGAGGTGCATTGTATGTACAATCAAGTTTGATCAAATAAGTGTCCAGTCTATTATTGCTTGTAGTTTTACCATTCCCCCAATCACAGCCCTTACATTCTACCGTGCCCTCTTCTTCCGCAGATTGTTCCCTAGGCTTAGAAAAGGGGCCCGGGATGAGATGCAACAGTCTACTTTCTCTGGCGCTGTTGTCTTGATTCTTCTAGTCACATCTGCTGTTTTCTTTCATGGGCTGCCGCTTGTCAGGCATAACTTCAATCCTACTCATGCAAGCAAAGAACTGAATAGAGACTTCACAGAGGAGGAATTAGAGATGGCTGAGAAACATCTTAAAAACTGTTCAACATCACTAATAATTAGGGAAATGCAAATTAAGACCACTCTAAGATATCATCTCACTCCGATAAGACTGGCCAGGATCAAGAAAACAAATGAAATCAAGTGCTGGAGAGGTTGTGAGGAAAGGGGAATACTCATCCATTGCTGGTGGGAATGTAAACTTGTACAGCCACTATGCAAAGCAGTGTGGAGAACACTTGGAAGACTCAAAATGAGCTTGCCATTTGACCCATTCATACCACTCCTGGGTATATACCTACAAGACTCATCTTACTGCAGAAATACATTCATAGCTATATTTATTGCAGCTCTGTTCACAATAGCAAAAAGCTGGAACCAACCTAAATGCCCCTCAACTGAAGAGAAAATGTGGTACATCTACACAATGGAGTTCTATGCAACAGTAAAGAAAGACAACATCATGAACTGAGCAGGGAAATGGATGGAGCTAGAAGATACTATATTAAGTGAAGTAACACAGTCCCAGAAAAACAAACGACGAATGGTATCCCTCATCTGTGGATGCTAGCACCAATAACCCAGTTATAAATATTTCTTGTGGAGAGAGATGCATATTAAAAGAACAACAACAGAAAGACTGCATCAGAAAACTGACTGAAATGGTGAATCTGGAGGGGTGGGAGGGGCGGGAGAGGGACACGTTTCTACATTCATTTAATGTGTATTTAATTGACGTGAGTTCAGCGAGTATCCAATTTTGCTCAGACTCTGCCTACAGGTTACATTGTGTTTTAGGACTTAGTAAAAGTAAATAAGATATCAAACAACATTGGCTTAAAGGTTCTGATAAAAGAGGTAATGCACCTTAGTTAATTGGAAATATAAATTGTTGTCCACATTTTTTTTACTTAAAATCTGTACAACAATAACTTTGGGTTTGGCACATACAAATGTTCTCTATATTTTTTCTGTTGTACAGTATCATCTTATAGTATTCTGTTTTACCTGTAGGATGATTTAACTTAAGAAATTAAGATTTCTTCCCAAGTTAACGACATATAGTCACCCAAAATAGTTTGGGTGAATTTGATGAAATCTGGGCCTTGACTCCTGCCTATAGGTACATGTACAATAAATGCCTTTTTGAGACTCATGGGTCAAAAAACAAACAAACAAAAAAACTAAAATAAGAATGGGGATTCAGATATATATGAAAACTTTTTGTCAAAAACTTTGCAATTCAAATCTTAAAACTAACTATGGGAAAAGATTTGTATGTTCCCACAGATCAAAACATCACCAACTTAATGGCTAAGAAAGAAAAGATACAGTTTTGCATTGTGTAGGATGTACCAAGAAGTGCCAGCAAAAAGGTTGGCCTGTCTGAACACTGAAAGGAAGAAAAGCATCAGACTGCTACAGGCATCAAACCCCTCTGTGGATACTACTTGTAACAACTATTTATAATGAGTCCTAATGAATCTTACCTTCTAGGTGTTGCAAAGTTTTAATAGGAGAGATTTTCTTACCCCTCCTTCATAGAACAAGGAGGAATATGATGATGATGAGGTTGTTCTCTAACTGTAAATTGGAGCCAACTGCCATAGAGGTAATCTCTTATAAAACCGGTAAAACCACCTTCTTTAATTGACTAATTGACATAGGAACTGTGAAAAGGATTATTCTCTATTCAGAACCAAATATAATACTAAAGTCTCCTTAAGCTGTGCACTTAAGCAAAATATATTAACACAGGAGAACTCTGATATCAACAATGGATTATTCTGCCAAGGAGATGTTGGCCAGAGGATCTAAGCCCCCCCAAAAGGTAAAGCCTTCTTGGCTGTAAACTGGGATACCTGCAAGAATAGAGACAATAAGGCCCTGCTGTCGAAGACCTGATGTAAGCATGGGAAAGATGTATTGAGACCGCACTTGCAAGTGTACAGTTGGTCTCTGGAATACCAGAGAGTGTTACCAAAGACCACTAAACCAATAAATCAAAATTGGTCTCCCTGAGTCAAGAAAGACTCCTCTGTCAGCACCAGCTACACCTCACCTGCCTGGAAATATTGTGCAGCAGTGGCAGCCATATGCCTTTATATCCCAAATCTAATTAGCTCTCTCCTTGGAGGAATAATCCATGGCTGATGCCACAAGCTTACATCCTCTAGTGGTTAGGAGATATTATAAGCCACAGTAAGACCCTGTCACACTTTACAGGAAAAAATGTAATTCATAGATTAACATACCATCCAAATATCTGTGTCTATACCAAAGTTACCTACCGTAACAATTAGTACTGCTAAATACCTATATATCTAAATGCCTGTGCTTCAATAGTAGGACTGAAAGGTTATTCCTAGACAAACTGTCAGCCCATGAAAGGAAACAGACAGATTTGTCCAGAGTCAAAAATGACAGCTCCAGAGAAAGTAGACTGTTTTGCTTCTAGTCCACTTGTGCCTCTTTTCTAAGCCTAGGGAACAATCTGCGGAAAAGGGGCCATGGTAGAATGTAAGGGCTGTGATTGGGGTGAATGGTGAAACTACAGCAATATAGACCGGACACTTATTTGATCAACTTGATTGAACATCCAAGCACCCCAGCTGGATGGTGGGACCCTTGGGCTGTGTGGGTTTGGGCACAACTGCTTGCAAATTGGTTTTACATGAAGGATGCTTGTACTCATAAATTATTACTTATTGTTTAAAAATGAAAAAATAAATAAAATACTTTTTAAAAAAAGTGATTAAACTGAAAAATTATGTCTGAAACATAACAATTCAAAGAAAGTATTTTGTAATAGTTTTAGTTATAAAAGTTTTATAGTTTGTAATGTACTATGCAGTTATTAAAAGGAAATTGACACTTAAAAAAAGAAGGAATTTGGGAGATTTCCCTCTGTTTCTATCCTCTTGAATAATTTGAGTAGTAGTGGCTGTAGGTCTTTTTGGAATGTTTTACAGAATTCTGTTGTGAATCCATCTGAGTCAGGGACTTTATCTTGATGGGAGGATTTTATTCATGGTTTCACTTTCCTCCTTTATTATGGATCTGTTTAAGTTGTCGATCTCTTCCTTGTTAATTTTTGTTGAAGTCCATGACTTCAGATATTCATCCATTTCTCTTAGGCTTTCAAATTAATAGAGTTTAGTTTTTTTTTTAACTATTCCTGTATTATTGTCTTAATCTTTTTGCTATCCATTATGATGTTTCCTTTTCATCTCTAATTTTGTCGATTTGGAGTTGTTCTTTCCTTCTTTTGGTCCACTGTGCTAATGCCTATCTTGCTTATCCTTTCAAAGAACCAGCTATTGGATTCATTAATTTTTGTATTGTTTTCTTTGTTTCTATTTCATTGATTTCCACTCTGATTTTTGGTATTTCTTCCAGTCTGTCAGGTTTAGGGTTCATTTGTTGCTGCCTCTCAAGTGTTTTTAGCTGCAGTATTAGGTTGTTTATTTGTGTTGTTTCTGTTTTCTTAATGTAGGCATTTAGGCCCATAAGTTTCCATCTTATGACTGCGTTTAAATTGTCCCATAAGTTTTGTTGTATTGTATCATCCCTTTTATCTATTTTCAGGAATGCTTTTTTTTCTTTATTTATTTCTCTTTTGGCCCATTCAGTAGTGTATTGTTTAGTCTCCATGGGTTCATTTAGCTAGTAGTGCTCTTTCTGGTGTTAATATTAAGCATTATTGCACTGTGGTCGAAATTATTCCTTTTCTTGTATTTGTCGAGGTTTGCTCTGTGTCACAGTATATAGTCGATTTTGGAGAATGTTCCATGGGGTGCCAAGTAGAAAGTATATTCTTTGGTTTGGGGGTGGGATATACAGTAGATATCTCTTATGTCCATTTTGTGTATCATATTGTTCAGTTCATATGTCTGTCTGTTTATTCTTTGTCTAGTTGACCTGTCCAATGAGCTCAGTGGGATATCAAAATCTCCCACTATTAGTGTACTGGGATTAATCTGTTCCTTGAAGTCCTGCAGGACTGTGTTTATGAAGTTCAGTCCGCCAGAGTTTTATGCATACAAATTTATATAATTATATTATATATATAATAATTTCACAAAATATATATATTTGTGAAATCTTTGGTTGATTGAACCTTTGATAAGGATGTAGTGACCCTCTTCATCTCTTATAATTACTTTTACTTTGAAGTCTATTTTATCTGATATTAAAATAGCAACTCCTGCTTGCTTCTTGGTACCATTTGCTTGGAATATATATTTTTCCATCCTTTCACTTTAACATGGTGCCTGTCCTTGAAGGTGAGATGGGTTTCTTTTCTTTTAAGAAATAGCAAGGCCAATTTATTTTACAATGACTGCTGAGGTAGGTTCCATGGGAAATGTCAGGTAGCTCACAGGTCCTCTCTGGCTGGGCTCCTCCAGCATCCGAGTGGACAGATTCTCAGGCTGAGAGGTCCAAAGGAGTACAAGCTCCACCAGGAACTCATGGAACCCAGCTTCCACAAAATGCTTCAACAAGTCCACAGATGATGACAGAACTTTATTTCAGTAAAAATGTCCTCTTTTTATGTTGCCCCCTCTATTAATTACTTTTCTGTTGCTGTGATAAAACACCATGACCAAAGGAACTTATAAAAGGAAGAGTTTATTTGAGCTTATGATTGATGGTTCCAGGGAATTAGAGTCCATTGTGGCTGGAGGCATGGCGGCTAGAGCTGGAGCAGCAGGCTGAGGGTCACATCTTGCAATGAGCACAGGAAGTAGAGAGAGGGCAACTGGAGACCATGAGGCTTGTTAAACTCACTAAGCCTGCCCCCAGTGACATACTTCCTCTAGCATGGCCACACCTTCTAAGACCTCCAAAAACAGTGCCACCAACTGGAGACAAATGTCTGAATACTTAAAGCCTATGGGGGACACTCATTCAAACCACCACTTTCTACTCCCTGGCCCCAATAGGCTCCTGACCATATAAAATGCAAAATGCATTTAGTCAAACCTTAAAAGTCCCCATAGTTTTTACCAGTTTCAATGCCATTCAAAAGTCTACAGTCCAAAGTCTCTTCTGAGACTCAGGCCCATCTCCTAACTGTAAGCTCCTGTAAAATCAAAAGGCAGATTACAAACTCACAACATACAGTGGAACTGAATACACATTCCCATTCCAAAAGGGAGGAATAGAGGCATAGTTAGGAAATACTGGACCAAAACAAGACGGAAAACCAGAACACAAAAACCAAGTCCAGTAGCTCCATGTGCGACTTCTGGGACTTTGCTTCCAAAGGGCTTAGATGGTTCAGCTCTTCCAGCTTTGCTTGCAACATACATCCCTTTCTTAGGCCGGTACCAGTCCCTGTATGCAGCTCTCCTTGGCAAATATCTCACATGTCTGGCATCTCGAATGTCTTCTTGGGGGCTCCGCTGCCAACCAGGCTTCACATTCACAGCTTCATGCAATTGCCTATCAGGGCCTTCTTTATTCTGGGACGCCCCTGCTGCACTCTGCCTGGCCTCTGTGGCTCTCTGAAACTGCAGAGGAAGAACTGATGACCCCTTCACTCTTGCAAACTTCATGCCGCTAAAGCCAGCACCACGTGAATGAAATTGCAAAATCTGGCTGCAAGTTTGGGATGGACTCTCTCCTACTTTAACCACATTTGCAATTTTTCTCTGCCCTGGACTTCTTGGAGGATTAGCTGGGTGTGGTCTTGCCCTAAAGGTATTGATTCTTTTGTTTACTTGTAAATCTCCAGGCCTCTCCTTAATCACTTTATTCTCCTTATGAAAGGGAGCCTCTCCTTCATATGTCTTGGCCACACCTTTAATCTTCCTAGTGTACTTTTCAGATCCAAACTGTACATTCTGCATTTCCTTCTGCCCCATTTGCTCTTTTTCACTGCAGATCTGTATAATATTCACCATTAAAAGCCACGTCACCATTTCTACATTAGGCTGTCTTGAAATATCCTCTGCCAAAGACATCAGTCCATTGCTTTTCAACTTAGCATCAGGCAAGCATCTGAGCTGTGGGCAAACTGCTGTCAGACTCTTTATCAAAATATCCCAGTTGCTGCCTAAGTCTTTATTTTCCTCTGGAACTACATTTTTTGCAGCAATGCTTTCTTCCAGGCTTCTACTAGAATGGCCCCTTAAGCAGCTTTTCTAGCCCAAAGTTCCAAAGTCTTCCACATTTCTCCAAACATCCACATGGTCAGGTTCTTCACAGCCAACAGCCCACTCTCTGGTATCAAATAATTGTATTAGTTACTTTTCTGTTGCTGTGATAAAACACCATTACCAAAGGAACTTATAAAAAGAAGAGTTTATTTGAACTTATGATTGACGGTTCCAGGGAATTAGAGTCCATTGTGGCGGGAGGCATGGCCGGCTGGAGTTGAAGCAGCAGGCCGAGGGTCACAGGAATCAGAGAGAGGGCGACTGGAGACCACGAGGCTTGTTAAACTCACTAAGCCTGCCCCCAGTGACATACTTCCTCTATCGTGGCCACACCTTCTAAGACCTCCAAAAACAGTGCCACCAACTGGAGACAAATATCTGAATACTTAAAGCCTATGGTGGACACTCATTCAAACCACCACACCCCCCAACTACAAAGCAGCTCAGTGGATAAAAAGACATCTATTTACTCTTCTTAGGCAACATTAAGCCTTTCCACCATCGTAACACTACTTGGTATTTATCACTGTCAGTCTTCTCTTCAAAGACTTTTTTCAGAAGAATGCACCTCACTGTCTCTGTTCCCATCTCTTTGTCCTCACTAATGAGAAGGTCCAAAGTATCTCTTATTTTCACCATTTCTTTTAGACAAAAAAGAGGGATTCAGTTTCTTAATCCATTCCCCCTGAATCTGTGTCTCTTGATTGAGGAGTTCAGACCTTTATTATTTAAGGTGAATATTGAGATGTGTTATTTTTCCCTCAGTATATTTTATTTTTGCATTTTTGGGTTATGTTCAGATTTCTGGAGTTATACCTTTTTTAATTACTCTCTCTTGCCACTTGATGATAGCTGTTCTTTTCCTCTGTCCTCTGAATTGCTTCTAGTATTTTTGGGAGGGTTGGTTTTCTAGAGATGTATGCTTTCATCTTGTTTATGTCATGGAAGATTTCCCTTTCTCCTTCAATTACAATTGACATTTTTGCTAGGACGAGTAACCTGGGTTGGCATCTTTAGTCATTTAGTACAGGGAATACATTGGTCCAAGCTCTTCTGGCTTTCATCATTTGCATTGAAATGACAGATGTAACTCTGATGGGTTTCTCTTTGTATGTGACTTGTTTTGTTTTTTTTTTTTCTTGTGGCTTTCAATATTCTGTCTTTGTTTGGAGCATCTAGAGTTTTGATTATGATATGGTGTGGGGAATTTCCTTTCTGATCTTGTCTATTTGGTGTTCTATGTGCTTCTTGTATTTGTATGGGTATGTATTTTTTTCAATTTGGGGAAATATTCTTCTATAATGCTCTTGAAGATCTAGTCTATACCTTTATCCTGGGATTCTTCTCCTTCCTCTATATCTATAATGCAGAGGTTTGGTATCTTTATGGTGTTCTACATTTCCGGATTATTCCACTCTTGTGGTTTTTTTTTTTTTTTTAATTTTTCATAGTCTTTGAGCTCTTCAGTTCTTCCATGTTATCTTCTAGTCTTGATAGTTAATTTCTGCTTCATCCATTCTGTTACTGAGTCTTTCTCCCATCCTTTCCTGTTGATTGGATGAGTGTTTGATTTCCTTTTCCATTTCAGCCTGAGATTACTTTAGTATTTCCACTTCCTTCCAGAGTTTGTCATTCTCTCCTTCAAGTTCTTTGATTCATTTGTCTGTGTGCTCTTTCTATTCCTTGATTTGTTTTTTTGAGTATGTCTATGATTTTTTTAAGATCTATGTCCTGGGTTGCCTCCAGGGATATCTCTTTGTAGGAATCTTCTGTAGGACTGGTAGAGTTTGGTGGAGATTTATTATTTGCTTTTTCCATGCTCTTATTTTTTCACTATGCTTTTGGCAGGTGGATTGTTTTGATGTTTGTGTTCTAATGAGGAACTCAAGTCTTTCGTCACTCCATTGAAGGCTTAGAACATGTGATATGGGTCTAGAAGATGCCCCAACCCCTAGAGGCCGGCCTATAGGGGTTGGGGCACCTGGCTCCATTTGCTTTCTCAGGCTTACCTGGGTCATGCCACTCTCCTGGATGCACATATGGGTGGCCTCAGAGCTCCTCCTGGCTCAGCTTTTCTGTGCTGGCTCCTTGGATCTGGTCAATCAAGTGGGTGGTCCCAGAGCTCCATTGGTTCAACTTACCTGTGTGAACTTGTCTAGGCTGGGATATTCTGATGGGTCAGTCAGAAATAGGAGCTGGGACCACTTGGTGTTGTGTCAGGTCGTCTGGGAGCTAATCAAAATTTGCAGGATGCCAGCCCCATATTGTGTGCACCTCTCCATTCCCTGGTGGATCCTCTCACTAGTCTGTTCACTCCACCCACAGGTCCTGTGGTGTGGGCATCTTCTGTGACACTTATATAACTCTTGGATTCTCTCAACTGCCCTATACAAGCTTCTAGAGGTTAGCAGGATTTGTCCACTGCCACTCTATTCTTTATGCAATTCTATCTAAAGAAAGAGTAAATAGCTTTTACCTACATTTTCTCATTTATGTGGAGTCCACTGGACAGAAATAAGTTCTCTTTTTCCTTCCTTCTTCAAGCTCATAGGAAGCAGGCGTCTCTGTAAGCTCTGCATACTCTTCCCAGGCCTCCCATCAAGGGATTGTGGGGGCATGGCTTGATCACAGGTTCCTGATTCAGATTGCCTGCTCTGTGTACAGATGGAATCCTGCCCCTCCTTCAGTAAGGACCTCTGGCCTTCTCTTCTCTTCTGATCATTTATCATCTCAGTAGTTTATGCTATTCTTTTGTTTTTCTTTTAGAAAAGAATTCTTGGGTATTCATACACTGGTATTTCTCGTTAATATTCTATTTATTGTTAAATTATTACTGCTCTATTCTTTTAAGTACCTAGTATTCTTGGAGTAATGAGAGTAACTAGAGGTATTATTTCAACACAGAGAACAAACAGGAAAGGGCAGATTTCACTCTCTTAATATGTAAAATCAACCAGGATAAATTTCACATAAGTCACCCTTTGTTTCTAGTATGGTCACTGAAAAAGACAAGGGGAAAATGACTTAGCATGCACACACACACAAACACACACACAGACACATACAGACATGATATAATCTAAGAAGTTAGCTTTTTCTACTTGATTTTGTTCTGTAAGTTTGACCTTCACATTAATTCCATTTTGGCATAGGTAATTAATTATTAACTATTTACCTAGGGAGCAACTGAAATTACCTGCCTAGAGTCCCACAGCCATGATTATGCATCTGCCATGAACTTACTGAAAAAAGGCAGCCTTGTTTAGGGAGTGGAATTATTTGTCAGCTGACTACTGAATGACAACTTAACTCTAACTTGACTGGAATATCATTTATTATGCCCAAAATTATCTGAAGGACTTAACAATATAGATTCTTGTTTGTAAACTACAGCCATCTTTTCCATACTTTCCAGTTTCCATGTATCCCATGGGTCTCCCGAATCCCTCTCTGTGGCATCCCAGTATACATTTGTAGCATGTCTTTTGAAATCTTCTTGTTAGCATGATAAATTTTTACTCATGATACTAGTTCAGAACAGGTAGAAATACAATTGAGCTTCACAATGACCTTGATGCACTTTAAAAAATTTCTTTCTTAGCTGGGTGTGGTGGTGCACACCTTTAATCCTAGCACTTGGGAGACAGAGGCAGGTGGATCTCTGTGGGTTCAAGGCCAGCCTGGTCTACAGAGTGAGTTCCAGTCCAGCTGGGGCTACAGGGAGACCCTGTCTCAAAAAACCCCCCAAAAATAAAAAAAAATTCTTTCTTGAACAAAGCACTGTTATTCTTAGTAGGCCACATGAAAACTCTAGTGCCTTGAAACCCAAAATAAGAGCTGAAAACTTTTTTACATGGGGACACAAGTCATGGGAATATCTATTATTAAGGTATCAACTTTGTTACACTCAGCCTGCACTCAACTAGTCTCACAATAAAAAACTTGTCTCAACTAGTTTCACAATATAAAAAAGTTCCTTCTTCCTCATTTATACTTCTCACTGAAACTGAGAAGGGCTAAAGTAAAATTGCATGAACCTTTGTGTATGTAAACTGTGATCTGAGGGCCACTGTCCATGTATTGTGGGGAGGGGAAAATTTCACCTATGCATTCTGCTTGGTATTTTCCTTTGATATATTGAATTCATTTGGGAGGCTGAAGACCAGTAAACTATAGATTTGTGAGCAGGAGCAGTGCATGATCCATCAGATGTCAAGAAAGTCTTTTGTATATCAGAAGATGTCTCTTACTAATCTACCATTGAGGCCTACATACAATTTATTTCCGGGTACCTGTTGCCCTTGGTAGAGTAGAGAAAAAATTGAAGTATTAAAGGAGCTAAAAGAAAAAGAGAAATATTATTTATAGTTTGGAGGTGGCTTCCTTACTCAATCACAACAGACACTGCATGAGCATAATTTTGTTGTCAAGTAAGCTGCGAAGAGAGAAAGGAAAGAAGTATGTATGTTCACAAGTGGACAGACTGCACTAGAAAGATTGAGAGAGGGAGAGATTTGCAAACAAGCAGGCAACATGCTAGATACCTCCACGTTCAGATCGCAACCCAGTGAACCTCTGATTACAAGAAGAGAGGAGAATGCCTCCCTCCTGTCTTCTAGTCTTCTTTGTTCCTAGACACTGCTCTTAAGTACTGAGCTCTGCTAACCAACCAGCTAGCTCAGAGTGCAGAGGAAAAGGTTGGATTTCCACTTATCCCTGAAAACAGTTGCTGCCTTTGAACCCAAGTGTGCTTCCTTCCCTCTACTGCTGTCAGTTCCTAGCCTAGCAGTTATTTTTCACTCTGACACTTACCTACTTAGCAGCATGTGTGTGTGTGTGTGTGTGTGTGTGTGTGTGTGTGTGTGTGCTTTTGAAGAGGGCCAATGGAGCTTTTTGCTTGCCTCCCACATTCTTATCTTTGCTCTTCCTTTTTTTCTACTCTGTTCACACACATTTAAACAACTCTTTAATGATGACATTTTTGTTTACTCTGAGAAGTATCCTCATGGTCTCAGGATGTTCTCAAACCAGAATTCCCGCTGTCATTCTCTCACCTGTGCCCTCTTTTCTCCTCATTTCTACTTACTCTCCATGACGCACAGTTGCAACATTCATTATTCTAGCTCCTACAAAGAAAACACCTGCTACTGTTCGGGTTTGACCCAGACAAATCTATTAATAAATAGAGAAAAGTCCAGATTTGCTTCTGACAGTGCCTCATTTTCTTCTCTGCTAAGGTAGACTGATTCTGACTCACATTCTAGACCTACTAGACCTACCAGTGGCACACGCCATTAATCCCAGCACTTGGGAGTCAGAAGCAGGCAGATCTCTTTGAGATGGAGGCCAGTCTGGTCAAAATAGTGAGCTACAGGGGAGCTGGGTCACAGCTGTCTCAAAACAAAAACAAAACAAGACAGATCCACTTATTAAAGAAGGTCATGTACTTCAGTGAGACAGTCAGCAAATGCATAAATCTGTTACTTCAGGAGGGGTACCATGGATAGAGGGATTCTAAAGAGCCATTATTTTATTATTTGTAGGTTGTTTCCTTGTACACAATTAATGTTCTATGGGATGACAGTTGTTACATTACAGTACCTTTCCTCCACTGTTACTGTGCTCATTTCTTTCTCCTGAAAAGTTTTTTTTTTTTTTTTTTCCCAGTCTGGCTCATTTTAGTTCTTGAGTGAATGTCCACAAATGCAGTCTTAACCTATAATCTACTCCTCTAATATCTGTGGCCTGAAGATGTTTCTCCGTTCATAAGCATGGCACCACAGCTGTCCCCTTAGTGCACAGCACACCGATTCTGCAACCTCAGATCCTTAGCTGACCGTGATATTCCTCCAAACATATGTACACGACACACCCGCATATTCTATTCCCCTTTTTCTTTGAAGGGCTATTAGGCTTCTGGACATTCACCTCAAGTACTACCAAGAATTCCAAGGCAGCACAAGAAGTTTATACAAACCAATTTGACCCCAATTCCTTTTCTCAGAGGAAACATTCCCATTTATCCAATTACAAGTTCATCTGTATTTTGACACAAATTTGGTTTGGGAATAAGAAATCCTTCTAGTCAGAAGTATACAAACATTCTGTTCCCTTCAAGTCACTCTATGAAGCCAATCCTTAAGAAATAAGAACTTCCATTAGTCACCATTGGCAAATGGTTTTGGCATAACTGGATCACCATTTGGAGAAGAATAAAACTAAACCCCTGCCTCTTGCCCATGTACAGAAATCAAGTGGATCAAAGACCTCAATGTGAAATTTGAAACTCTGAAAATAATAGAAGAAAACGTTGGTAGTAACCCACAAGAGATAGGCATAGGAAAAGACTTTCTAAATCAAACGGCAGCTGCACAAACAATAAGACCAACAATTGACAAATGGGACCTTATTAAACTCAAGAGCTTCTGCACAGCAAAGGAAACAAATCAAAGAAATGAACAGAAAACCGGAAACAAATCAAAGAAATGAACAGAAAATCCACAGAGTGGGAGAAAACCTTCAGCAGTGATACATCTGATAGAGCATTAACATCCAAAGTGTATAAACTACTCAAAAAACAAAGGAGGAAGAAAACAAATGTCCTACTCAAAAGATGGAGTAAAGAGCTGAACAGAGACTTCACAAATGAAGAAGTAAAGATGACTGAGAAACATCTTAAAAAGTGTTCAAGGTCACTAATAATTAAGTAAATTCAAATTAAAACCACCTTATGATTCCACCTTACTTCAGTAAGGCTAGCTATGATCCAGAAAACAAAGGATACCAAATGCTGAAGAAATTGTGAGGAAAGGGGAGCACTCATTCACTGCTGGTGGGAATGTAAACTCTGCAACCCTTATGGAAAGCAGTGTGTACAACACTCAAGAAACTGAAAATGAGCCTACCAACTGACCCAGTCATACCACTCCTAGGTATATACCCACAAGACTCATCCTACTGCAGGTATACATGCACATCTATGTTTATTGCAGCTCTCTTCACAATAGCAAAGAGATGGAAGCAGCCCAAGTGTCCCTCAACTGTCAAGTGGATAGAGAAAATGTGGTACACCTACACAATGGAATTCTATGCAGCCAGTAGTAAAGAAAGATGACATCATGAACTTTGCAGATAAATGGATGAAACATGAAGCTATTATGCTAAGTGAAGTAACACAGTCCCAGAAAAACAAACGACAAATTGTATCCCTCATTTGTGGATGTTAGCACCAAATTTCTAGTTGACAGTCAAGCTGAGAAAAGTTAATGTTATTTTTTTTTAATTTTCATTTTTTATTGATGCTTTGTGTATTTCATACATCATTTTCCAATTCAGTTCAGGCATATTTCCCTTTCTCTTCCCCCCACCCCACCCCATCCCAGATCATGCATTCTGACATAACTGTCCTGCATCTTTCTTTCAGTTTTTTTTTAATTTTTGATAATTTATGACTACAAGCATCCTTCATGTAAAACCAATTTGCAAGCAGTTGTGCCCAAACCCACACAGCCCATGGGTCCCACCATCCAGCAGGGGGGTTGTATGTTCAACCAAGTTGATCAAATGAGTGTCCAGACTATATTGCTGTTGTTTCACCATTCACCCCAATCGCAGCCCTTACATTCTACCACACCCCCTCTTCTGCAGATTGTTCCTCAGGCTTAGAAAAGGGACACAGGTGGATGAGAAGCAAAACAGTCTACTTTCTCTGGAGCTATTGCCTTGGACTCTGGTCAATTCTGGCTGTTTCCTTTCATGGGCTGACAGTTTGTCCAGGAATAACCTTTCAATCCTACTAATGAAGCACAAGAAATTAGATATATATGTATTTAAACAGTACTAATTGTTATCGTAGGTTATTTTGGTATAGACACAGATGTTTGGATGGTATATTAGTCCATGAATTACATTTTTTTTTCCGTTAAATATGACAGGGTCTTACTGTGGCTTATAACATCTCCTAAACATTAGAGGATGCAAGCTTGTGGCATCAGCCATGGGTTATTCCTCCAAGGAGAGAGCTAATAGCCAATTAGATTTGGGATATATAGGCTTATGGCTGCCACTGCTGCACAGTATTTCCAGGCAGTTGAGGTGTAGCTGGTGCTGACGGAGGAGTCTTTCTTGAGTCAAGGAGAACTATATTTGCTTTATTGGTTTAGTGGCATTTGGTAACACTCCCTGGTATTCCAGAAACCAGCTGTACACTTGCAAGTGTGGTCTCAATACATCTTTCCCATGTTTACATCAGTTCTTCGACAGTTGGGCCATATCACCTCTCTTCTTGCAGGTATCCCAGTTTAGAGGAAAGGAGCTTTTACCTTTTCTGGGGGCTTGGATCCCCTGGCCAACATCTCCTTGGTAGAATAATCCATTACTGATGTCAGAGCTCCTGTATTAGTATATGTTGCTTAAGTGCATAGCTTAAGGAGACTTTAGTATTATATTTGTTTCTGAATAGAGAATAATCATTTTCACAGTTCCTATGTCTATTAGTCAATTAAAGAAGGCAGTTTTACCAGTTTTATAAGAGGTTACCTCTATAACAGTTGGCTCCAATTTACAGTTGGAGAACGACCTAGTCATCATCATATTTCTCCTTGTTCTATGGGCGGGGGCGTAAGAAAGTGTCCTGTATTAAAAAGTTTGTGGCACCTAGAAGGTAAGTTTCATTAGGACTCACTATTAAATAGTTGTTACAAGTAAGATCCACAGAGGGGTTTGATGTTTGTAGCAATCTGAGGCTTTTCTTCCTTTCAATGTTCAGACTGGCCAACCTTTCTGCTGACACTTTCTGGACATCTTACTCAAGCAAAACTGTATCTTTTCTTTCTCAGCCATCAAGTTGGTGACATTTTGACCTGTTGGAACATCCAAATCTTTTCCCGTAGTTAGTTTTAAGATTTGAATTGCAAGGTTTTTGACAAAAAGGATTCATATCTATCTGTATCCCCCTTTTTTATTTTAGGGTTTTTTTTTTGACACACGAGTCTCAAAAATGCAATTGTATTATACATACCTATAGGGTAGAATCAAGGCACAGATTTCATCAAATTCACCCATGCTGTTTTGGGTGACTGTATGTGTTTAACTTGGGAAGCAAACTTAATTTTTAAGTTAAATCATCCTGTAGGTGAAAGAGAATGCTACAAGGTGATATTGTACAACAGAAAAAATTATAGAGAACATTTTTATGTGCCAATCCCAAAGTTATTGTTATACAGATTTTATGTAAAACAAATGTGGACAACAGCAATTTATATCTCCAATTAACTCAGATGCATTACCATTTTTTTTTATTAATTTTATTTATTTCTGTATGTGTATGAATGTACTGCCTGCATGCAAGTCTGTGCACCCGTGTCGTGCAACGCCGCGGAGGTCAGAAGAGGGTCTCGGATTCCCCTGGAGCTGGAGTTCTCCTGGAATTGGAGTTTCAGACGGCTCTCGGCCGCCATGTGGGTGCTGGGGAATCGAACCCGTTCCTCTTGTTAAGAGCGAGGTCTGTGCTGCTTAACCGTTAGGTCATCTTTCCAGCCCTGCATTACCATTTTTTCAGAGCCTTTAAACCATGTTGTTTAATATCACATATTTACTTTTAATCTAAGTCCTAAAACACCATTAACCTGTAGACAGAGTCTGGGAAAACTGGATACTTGTTGAATTCACGTCAATTAAGTACGCGTTAATCCAATATACACCCGTGCCTTCTCCCGCCCCTCCCACCCTTCCCGATTCAGTATTTCAGTCAGCTTTCTGATGCAGTCTTTCTGTCGTTGTTCTATTAATATTCATCCCTCTCCGCAAGAAATATTTATAATTGGTTAATTGGCACTAGCATCCACAAATTTGTCGTTTGTTTTTCTGGGACTGTGGTTACTTCAATTACTAATGTCTTGTAGCTCCATCCATTTAACTGAAAAATTTCATGATGTGTGTCCATTTCTTTACCTCTGCATAGATTCCATTGTGTACAGCCCATATGTTCTCTACCGTTCGTCAAGTTTGTTGAGTAGCATTTGGGTTGGTTCCAGCTTTTTGCTATTGGGAACAGAAGCTGTGATAAATGTAGCTGTGCATGTAACTCTGCCGTAAGATGAGTCTTGTGGGATAATACACGGAGTGTGTATGGACTGGTCAAATCAGGCTCAATTTTGAGTCGTTCTAAGCTATCTCCAACTGCTTCCATAGGGCGGGACAAGGTTACTTCCACCCCATGATGAGTTCCCTTGTCCCCACAACCTCTCCACACTTAATATCAGTTGTTTTCTTGATCCTGCCAGTCTTATTGGAGTAAGATGTTATCTTAACGGGTTTTAAATTTGCATTTTCCTTATTAGGGAGGTTGAACACTTCTTAAGAATGTTTTCTCATCCATCTCTAATGCCTCCTCTGTGAAGTCTCTATATTCAGATCTTTGCTCCATCATTTGAGTGATTCATTTGGTTTCTTTCCTCTTTATTTTTTTTTTTTTTTTTTGTTTTTTTTTTTTTTTTTTTTTCTTTTTTGAGTAGCTTGCATACTCTGGAAATTAATGGCTTGTCAGATGTATCTGCTGTGAAGGTTTCCTCCCATTCTGTGGGTTTTCTCTTCACTTCCTTTATTGTTTCTTTTGATGTACAGAAACTTTTGAGTTTAATGAGGTCCCATTTGTCAATTGTCAATCTTATTTCTTGTGCAGCTGCTATCTGATTTAGGAAGTCTTTTCCTAAACCTATGTCTTGTCATCTACTGCCAAGTTTTTCTTCTACCACCTCCAGAGTTTTGGATTTCACGTTGAGGTCTTTGATCCATCTGGAATTGACTTTTGTACAGGGCGAGAGGTAGGGGTTTAATTTCATTCTTCTACAGGTGGTGATCTAGTTTTGCCAACACCACTTGCTGAAGATGCTGTCTTTCCTCCAATGTGTCTTTTTGGCCACCTTGTCAAATACGAGGTGGCTGAAATTGTATGTGCTCAGGTTTGGATCTTCAGTTTTATTCCATTGGTCAACTGGTCTGTTTTTGTGTCAGTACCAAGCTGTTTTCATGACTATAGCCCTGTACTATAGATTGATGTCTGGTAGAGCGATCCCTGCTGTATTGTTCTTTTCGCCCAGGGTTGCTCTGGCTATTTGGGGTCATTTGTTTTTCCAAATGAAATTGAGGATTTTTTTTCCAAAAGTATGAAGAAGCTCTTGGGGATTTTGATTGGGATTGCATTAAATCTGTATACGAGTTTTGGTAGAATGGACATTTTTACTATATTTATTTTACCAATTCATGAGCATGAGAGGTTTGTCCATCTTCTGATGTCTTCTTCAATTTCCTTCTTCACAGGTTTAAAATTTTTATTGTAGACATCCTTGGTATCTTTGGTTAGGTTTGTTCCTAGGTATTTTATCATTTTTGAGGCTATTGTGAGTGGGAAGTTCTCCTTGTATTCCTTCTTCAGTTGCTTATTGTTGGTGTAGAAAAAGGCTAGTGATTTTTCTAGATTTATTTTGTATCCTGCCACTTTGCTGAAGTTCTTAATCATTTCTAGGAGTTTCCTGGTGGAGTTCTTAGAATCCCTTAAGTAGACAATCATATCATCAGCAAAAAGGGATAGCTTGACTTCCACTGTTCCAATTAGAACTCCTTTAATTTCCTTTTCTTGCCTTATTGCCCTAGTAAGGATTCCAAGCACTATATTGAAAAGGAGTGGTGACAGGGGGCAGCCTTGCCAAGTTCCTGCCCTAAAGGGGAATGCTTCTGTCTTTTCCCCATTAAGGATGATATTGGCTGCGGATTTCCTGTATATGGATTTTATTACATTAAGGAATGATCCCTCCAATCCAATTCCTTCTAGGACTTTAAACATGAAGGGGTGCTGGATTTTGGCAAAGGCTTTCTCTGCATCAATTGAGATGATGGTGTGGATTTAGTCTTTCAGTCCATTTATATCCTTGATATTTATTGATTTTTGTATGTTGAACCATCCCTGCATCTCTGGTATGAATCCAACTTTGTCATGATGGATAATCTTCTTGACGTGGGTCTGTATGCGATTTGCCAGGATCCTGTTTAGATTTTTGGCATCTGTGTTCATTAGGGACATGGGTCTATACTTCTCCTTTTTTGTTGCATCTTTGCCTGGTTTTGGTAATAGAGTGAAGCTGGTTTCATAGAAGGAATCTAGGAGAACTCCCTCTGTTTGTATCCTTCTAAACAACTTGAGTAGTAATGGTTGTAAGCCTTTTTGAAATATTTTATAGAACTCTGCTGTGAAACCATCTGGGCCTGGGCATTTTTTGGTTGGGAGGCTGCTTATTACATTTTCAATTTCTTCATATATTGTTGGTCTATTTAAGCTGTTGATCTCTTCTTGGTTGAGCTTTGGTGATTCCCAGGATTTCAGATATTCATCCATTTCTTGTAGGTTTTCAAACACAGTAGAGTATAGGTTTTTAAAGTAATCCCATATGATTGTCTGGATCTTTTCATTGTCTGTTGTGATATTTCCCCTTTCATCACAGATTCTATTGATTTGGAGTTGTTCCCTCTTTCTTTTGGTTAACTGGGCTAGAGTTTATTCTCTCAAAGAACCGAATTTTGGGTTCATTGTTTTCTTTGTATGGTTTTCTTTGTTTCTATTTCATTGATCTCTGCTCTGATTTTTGTTATTTCTTCTTGTCTGTTGCAATTAGGGTTCATTGGTTGTTGTCTCTCAAGTTCTTTTAGCTGCAGTGTTAGATCATTCACTTGTGCTCTTTCTGTTTTTTTTTTTTTTTTATGTAGGCACTTAGAGCTATAAACGTCCCTCTAAGGACTGCTTTAAAGTGTCCCATAGATTTTGCTGTGTTGTATTATCATTGTCATTCAGTTCCAGGAATGTTTCTATTTCTTTCTTTATTTCTTCCTTGACCCATTCATTTTTCAGGAGAGTGTTGTTTAGTCTCCATGTGTTCTTGTAGGTTGTAGGGTTTATCCTTGTGTTGATGTTCAGTCTTATTGCACCATGGTCTAATAGAATGCATGAGATTATTTCAATATTTTTGTATTTGTTGAGTTTTTCCCTGTGTCCCAGTATATGGTCTATTTTGGAGAATGTTCTGTGGGGTGCTGAGTAGAAAGTGTATTCTCTGGTGTTTGGGTGAAATATTTGATAGATGTCTGTGAGGTCCATTTGATGTATTGTATCATTTAGTTCAGGTTTCTCTGTTTATCCTTTGTCCTGTTGATATGTCTAAAGGACTTATTGGGGTATTGAAGTCCCCTACTATTAGTGTGCTGGGTTTAATTTGAACCTTGAGATCCTGAAGAATTGTCTTTACAAAGTTTGGTGCGCTGGCGTTTGGTGCATATACATTCATGATTGTGAGATCTTCATTGTCAATTGTTCCTTTAATAAAGATGTAATGGCCCTCTTTGTCTCTTTTGATTTCTTTTTCTTTGAAGTCTATTTTGTCTGATATTAGAATAGCAACACCTGCTTTCTTTTCAGTACCATTTGCTTGGAATATTTTATTCCATCCCTTCACCTTAAGTTGGTGCCTGTCCTTGAAATTGAGCTGTGTTTCTTGTAGACAGCATATAGATGGATTTTTTTTCCTAATCCATTCTCCCACTCTATGCCTTTTGATTGGTGAATTCAGCCCATTAATATTTAAGTTTATAATTCAAAGATGGATGTTGCTTCCTTTCACCTTATTGTATTAGTCACTTTTCTGTTGCTGTGATAAAATACCATGACCAAAGGAACTTATAAAAGGAAGAGTTTATTTGAGCTTATGATTGATGGTTCCAGGGAATTAGAGTCCATTGTGGCAGGAGGCATGGCAGCTAGAGTAGCAAGTCGAGGGTCACATCTCTCGATGAGCACGGGAAGCAGATAGAGCAACTGTAGACCACGAGGCTTGATAAAACTCACTAAGCCTGCCCCCAGTAACACACTTCCTCCAGCATGGCCACACACACCAAGACCTCCAAAAATAGCGCCACCATCTGGAGACAAACGTCTGAATGAGTGTCCCCCATAGCCTCTTTATTCAGACGTTTGTCTCCAGATGGTGGCGCTGTTATTATTATTATGGTGGCACATTATTATCCACTTGGACTTTTAGTCTCTGATTCTACTCCTATGGCTATGTTTTTATTAGTTTCTTTTCCTAGGTGCTTGAGGATAGTTGCTCCTCTCTTCTGCCCTTTGAATTGATTCAAGTATTTTCTGGAGAGTTGGTTTTCCAGACATGTATTCTATCATCTTGTTTATGTCTTGGAAGATTTTTCTCTCTCCTTCAACTGTAATTGGTATTTTTGCTGGGTAAAGTATTCTGGGTTGGCATCCATAGTCCTTTAACACTGGGAATGCTTTGCTCCATGTTCTTCTTGCTTTCATGGTTTGTGCCGAGAGGTCAGTTGTAATTCTGATGGGTTTCCTTTTGTATGTGACTTCTTTTTCTTTTGTGACCTTCAGAATTTTATCTTTGTTTTGGGCATTTGGCATTTTGAATATGATATGGCATGGGGAGTTCCTTTTCTGATCTTGTCTATTTGGAGTCCTATGTGCTTCTTGTATTTGTACGGGTTTGTCTATTTTTAGTTTGGGGAAGTTTTCATCTATTATTCTGTTGAAGATCTGATCAATACTATTCTCTTGAGATTCTTCTCCTTCCTGCATTCCTATGATATGGAGGTTTGGTCTTTTCATACTGTCCCATATTTCCTGGTTGTTCCACTTTCTTGAATTTTTAAATTTTTCATATTCTTTATTTGAGTTTTTTAGTTTCTCTGTGTTATCTTCCAGATCTGATATTCTTTGTTCTGCTTCTTCCATTCTATTTCTGATGCTTTTTCCTTTCCTTTCTTCTTGATTGGATGAGTGTTCTATTTCCTTTTTCATTTCATCCTGTGATTTCTTTAATATATACATTTCCTTTTTGAGTTTCTCAATCTCTTCTTGGTGCTCCTTACTTCGTTGGTTGGCTTCCTTTTTCAGTGTTTCTACCACATGAAGGTGTTTGTTTTTTTTTTTTTCTCTCTCTCTAGTTCTTTCTGGAGTTTGTCAATCCCTTCCTTTAATTCTTTTTGAAGTTTGTCATTTTATCCCTCAAGGTCCTTTTTGAGTTTTTCATTTTCTCTCTTTAGTTCTCTTAATTCTTCTTTATTTTCTTTAATTTCTCTGCATAGGTCAGCAATTATTCCTCTAAGGTCTGTTTCTGGGATCACCTCCAGGGGGATCCCATTGCAGCTATCTCCTATGGGGTTGGTAGAGCTTGGTGCAGAATTATCCTGCACCTTTCCCATTGTATTAGTCACCTTTCTGTTGCTGTGATAAAACACCATGACCAAGGAACTTATAAAAGGAAGAGTTTATTTGAGCATACAATTGACGGTTCCAGGGAATTAGAGTCCATTGTGGTGGGAGGCATGGTGGCTGGAGCTGGAGCAGCATGCACAGGGCCACATCTCACAAGGAGCACAGAAATCAGAGAGAGCGGCTGGAGACCACGAGGCTTGTTAAACTCACCAAGCCTGCCCCCAGTGACCTACCTCCCCCAGCATGGCCACACCTTCTAAGACCTCCAAAAACAGCTCCACCAACTGGAAACAAATGTCTGAATACTTACAGCCTATGGGGGACATTCATTCAAACCACCACATTCCACTCCCAGGCCCCCATAGGCTCCTGACCATGTAAAGTGCAAAATGCATTTAGTCCAACCTTAAAGGTCCCCATAGTCTTTACCAATTTCAATGCCATTCAAAAGTCTACAGTCCAAAGTCTGTTCTGAGACTTAGGCCAATCTCCTAAACTGTAAGCTCCTGTAAAATCAAAAGACAAATTACATACTCCCAATGCACAGTGGAACCAAATACACATTCCCATTCCAAAAAGGAGGAATAGAGGAATAGTGAGGAAATACTGGACCAAAACAAGACCAAAAACCAGCAGGGAAAATGCCAAGTCCAGTAGCTCCACATGCAACTTCTGGGACTTGACTTCCAAAGAGCTTAGATGGCTCAGCTCTTCCAGCATACCACTCCCTGTATGCAGCTCTCCTTGGCAAATATCTCACAGGTCTGGCATCTTGAAAGTCTTCTTGGGGTCTCTGCTGCCAACCAGGCTTCACATTCACAGCTTCACACAATGACCTATCAGGGCGTTCTTTATTCAGGGATGGCGCTGCAGCAGTCTGCCTGGCCTCTGTGGCTCTCTGAAACCGTGGAGGAAGAACTGATGACCGCTTCACTCTTGCAAACTTCATGCCTCTAAAGCCAGCACCACGTGAATGAACTTGCCAAATCTGGCTGCAAGTTCGGGATGGAATCTCTCCTACTTTAACCATATTTGCAATATTTCTCTGCCCTGGACTTGTTGGAGTAGAAAACGCTTTCAGTATTTTCCTTTCAAAACCTGGAGGATTAGCTGGGTGTGGTCTTGCCCTGAAAATACTGATTCTTTTGTTTACTTGTAAATCTCTAGGCCTCTTCTTAATCACTTTAGTCCCCTTATGAAAGGGAGCCTCTCCTTCACAAGCCTTGCCCACACCTTTAATCTTCCTAGTGTACTTTTCAGATCTAAACTGTACATTCTGCATTTCCTTCTGCCCCATTTGCTCTTTTTCACTGCAGATCTGTATAATATTCACCATTAAAAGCCACGTCACCATTTCTACATTAGGCTGTCTTGAAATATCCTCCATCAAAGACATCAGGTCCATTGCTTTTCAACTTAGCATCAGGCAAGCATCTGAGCTGTGGGCAAACTGTTGCCAGACTCTTTATCAAAATATCCTGGTTGCTGCCTAAGTCTTTATTTTCCTCTGGAACTACATTTTTTGCAGCCATGCTTTCTTCCAGGCTTCTACTAAAATGGCCCCTTAAGCTCTGCTTACAGTAGTCAACAGCTTTTCTAGCCCAAAGTTCCAAAGTCTTCCACATTTCTCCAAACATCCACATGGTCAGGTTCTTCACAGCCAACAGCCCACTCTCTGGTACCATATTACTGTATTAGTCACCTTTCTGTTGCTGTGATAAAACACCATGACCAAGGAACTTATAAAAGGAAGAGTTTATTTGAGCTTACAATTGATGTTTCCAGGGAATTAGAGTACATTGTGGTGGGAGGCATGGCGGCTGGAGCTGGAGCAGCAAGCCAAGGGTCACATCTCGCAAAGAGCACAGGAAGCAGAGAGAGTAGCTGGAGACCACGAGGCTTGTTAAACTCACCAAGCCTGCCCCCAGTGACATACCTCCCCCATCATAGCCACACCTTCTAAGACCTCCAAAAACAGCACCCCCAACTGGAGACAAATGTCTGAATACTTAAAGCCTATGGGGGACACTCATTCAAACCACCACACCCATGTTGTCCCTTCATCCTGTCCCTGGCATGTGGGTTTCCCTTTTGTGATTCAAATCTCAAATGCCTTTTCAGTGTGTTGAAGGCTGAAAGCTTGTTTTATTTTGCTTGCCTCCTTCCGATGCTTTTTCCCCCCTCCTTATTTATGGAGTGTTGACTTGTCTAGGTTTCAGGCTTTCACTTTTGTTTATATATTGGATATTGGAAGTCTAAGTCACTCTTCCTTTCCTGTTCTGAGGGTTCTCCTAATCCACTGGATACTCTCTCCTCAATTCCAGTTGTAGGGGGGTTGATATCCCTGACTTAGCCTGAACCCCGTTACCTGCCTGGAGCAGTGGTTTGCTGCTCCAGGTGATCCTAGCAGGACCAGAACCTGAGCCCCCAATGCACGAACTCCATTATAATTCTTTTTATCTGAAGTCAACTACACTGTTATAATGTGAATTCCTTAATGGACTCTAGAATTAACTGACCACTTATTTTCAGACTTTATAATTGTGGTATATGTATGGAGGGTATGTATTCATATATTCATAGTAATATAAAATTAAAGGTAAAATGTGAACCTCTAAGCATATTTTTGAATTAGCATACAGTTTATTTTCAAACATCATAATTTTGGTATCTATATAATGTATGTGATATATATATATATATATATATATATATGCATATTTTGGAGCAACACAAATAGGAGGGAATAACAAGGACAAAATGACTGAGTCAAAGAACTGACTGAAATAGTTAACTTCTACCCAAACAATAAACCTCTGCAGAGAAAAACTTTTAAAAGACTGAGAAGATGATGTAAGACATGTATGGCAGAATGCATGCACTGGGGTGGGGTGAGGGACATGGAAAAGGGAGTGTGTCTAAATTTGACTGAGAAATGATGTATGAAACACACACAAAAGGTAAATAAAATAAAATAAAACATTCTCAAATTCAGGGAACTATAAAAAAAGAAATCATAATTATACTTTACTTGTATAATTATATTAATACAAATAATATTTTAAATTACATCAATACTACTATGCAAGACAAATTAAATTATCATGTTATTAAAATTATATAATCTTGGCTCAGTATTTAATAGCACTGGCTGCTCCTGCAGAGTACCCAGGTTTGCTTCCCAGCACCCAGATGGTGGATAACAACTGTCAGTTCTCTAATTCCCAAGAACACGCCACATGGGACTCCTGTGGGCATTGCACACATGTGGCACCCTACATCAATGTAGGCAGAATGTTCAGACACATAAAATAAAAATAACAATTTTTTAAACAATATCTGGAAATTATATCAGCTTCAAATACTGATTGTGGTGAAAATTACATGTTCAAGCATGTTGTTTGATTTTTAAGTCCTTCCTCTCATCATTATTTCACTTTTACTATGTAATGATAATATTATAAATTTCTATTTCAATAAAAATGTTTTCAACATAGAAAATAGGGTGTTTATGTGTTACTCACTTTGCCTTAATGCTTAGCAGTAAGATAATGAAGCAACATTTAAGTATGTATTCAACTCTTTCAATACTTTGCAAGCTCATCCCAACAAAGTTATAATTTTGCTTTCTTCTGAAACACAGCATGCAAGGAAGAAAATTCCCTTTGAGTACTAGAAGCAAGAAGAGCATTTATAAATTTCAAGAACAATAAAACGCCACTTACCACCTAAATTCCAAGTCTAATATTCAAAACTTTCCATTACAAACTTGAGAGCTTGTTATCCAAACTCTTCTTTGAATTTCTTAATCTCTTAGACATTGATCACTTTTGTTCTTTTATTTTACAACATCCTCAAATCTCAATCTGATATCTAAATGGCCATTCAGAAATCCTAATCATGTTTTCTCTTTTTGGTCAAACTTTGATTTAATAAAGAAAACAAAAGTTTGAAAAACAATTACCCCAAATAAAATCATTTCATCCAGTTGTCAATTGACAATTTTATTTTATAAGTATATGAACAAATTTGAATATATTTATAAATATAAATGAACTATCACTTTTCACCTTATATTGTTATCTGTAGGTGTATAGACTTAAGGATCTGTATCTTTTATAACTCAGAGCAGGTGAAAAATGAAACAAATATGGCAAGGTGTGTCTAATGTTATATCTAGCCATGCTTGCTTAGTAAGTTCCTCTTGTAATGATCCTTGTCTGATCCATAGAGTAGATGTGAATAGTCAACTCAAGATCAGCTCAGGCTGAAGTAGGACTGGGTCATAGAGTGCCTGTCTCCCACACATGAGGCTGTGTCCTGTCCCTGGCACTATAAGAACATGACAAGAATAACAAATCAAAATCCAAGCAATAGCAGAGTCAATATATCAATAGAAAGCTTCATACTTAAAATTATTTATTTATTTTTTTTCATGTATGAGCATATTGTTTGCATGTATGTAATGGTGAAGTGCACTGCTTGCAGAAATCAGAAGCAGGTGCTGGGTTCCTCCTGAACTGAAGCAATGTATAGTTGTTCGCTGCCATGTGGGTGCTGGGAATCGAACCCTGACCCTCTGCCAGAGCAGCCAACACTCTTAAGTGCTGATCTATCTCTCAGCCCCAGAAAGGACTTGTTTAAACAATTCCAGCTGCTTCTCACATTAACTCTTGTTGAGTTTCCACTGAACTTCTTTGACTTCTAAATCTTCCATAAATCCATGCTTGCATTTTAGCAGCCTTTTTCTGAGAAAATAAAGCTATCCAGAAGTGTTTGAATTAAACATTATAAGTCTCATAGGTACAGTAGCATTGCTTTCTTTCTTTAGAAGCTAAGAGAAACTGATTTTTTAAAAATTGCATCAGTCCTGGGGCTGGAAAGAATGCTCAGTGCTTAGAGCACTGACTATTCTTGCAGAGGTCCTGTGTTCAATTCCCTGCACCCATATGGAACCTAACAACCATCTGTAACTCCAGTCCCAGGGGATCAGACTCCCTCATCTGACCTCCTTGTGCAATGCACCACACAGGTAATTCCTAACTACATGCAGGCAATAGACTCATATGCATCCAAATTGCATCAGTTTAAAGACCACAAATTTGTATTGTTTTATTGCATTTTTTATTAAACAGGTCCATTATGGATGAAGATCTAAAGATATGAAAATGAAGAGGAAAGGTAGAATCAGAAAAGGGAAGGAGGAGAAAAATGCTAATGCCTTTTCTGTTTTAAATTATTTTCAGCTTAGCTGGAGGTAATACTCCAGTTTTTTAAATGGATAGACCTCCATTTCTTTATTTCCTCTTTCTCGTTGCTCAGGTAATTTCCATATAATTTTTATAAAAGATCTTTTTTTTCCTCATCAGATTGAGAGCTTTTTCAATTTTTAAAACCACCATTAGTATTTTTGTAATGATCTGGGCTCATCTATTTACCAACTTTTCTGGATATCGTGGATTGAATACATCTATGCATCTCATAGGCAACTTCATTTGTGTCCAGTTTTCACCCTTTTAGTTACTACTAACTTCCTCCAGCAAAGAGAAAATGACTACATGATATTCTTGGACTTATTTTTTATTTTTCTTTAAAAAGAAGGACTTAAATAACTACAATTGGAGAATTCAGTGATCACAGTTTTCTCTACATATATATATACATATATATGTATATATATATGTAGAGAATCCATAAATATGCCATATATATATATATAAAGATCCATAAATATGCCATATATATATATATATATATATATATATATGGCATATTTATGGATCTTTGTTTTGCCAGGTCAATGTAAGAAGTAGAAAGAGGTTCACAAAGACACAACTTTTAATTCATTTTGTTACTAAATCATGAGTATGCAATGTATACAGAAAGGAAAAATTAATTTTAGCACATGATTTATTAGTTCTGATTTTTATGAAACAACTATATTTTCTATCAGATTATCTAAAGGAATGAATCATCCTTGAGACTGTGTCTTTCAACTTAAATGTGTTTGGTTGCAGAAAAATAATCTTTCAAGGTCTAGCATGCCCATAATGGCATTGGGAATCTTTTCAAAGGAAATTGATAGATTAAATGATGTGCACTCATGAATCCCTCTAATAAAACACTAACTTAAAATGATAATCAAATGTCTATATTGACATCTGCCTTGTTATATTTGATTACATTGGAATTATACCCTGGTGTGCCTCATTTAAAGATTAAAATAACCACCACATAACTTTCAGGCAATTGACATTGTCCTCTAAAATAACAATAGCATTCACACTGGCAAATCTTCCAGTGCAAATTTCATAATTTAGGGACAACGATATGTAAATGGAAATCACACTCAAATGTGATGATTTTGTGACTACTAAGAACCATCTAAAGAGCCAGCAAGATGGATCAATGGGTAAAGGGGCTTGCCACAAAAGCCTGGTGACCTGCATTTGAACCCTGGAACCCATTTAAGCAAGGAGACAATTGACTCCCCCAGTTGTGTCTGATGTGTGCATCATAGCATATCTACCTGTTGACATGCACATGCACACACACACATACACGCACACACACACACACACACACACGCACACATACGCATATGCACACTCACTAATATTTTCTTTTTTTTTGGTCTTTTTGAGACAGGGTCTCCCTATAGCTCCGGCTGTCCTGGAACTCACTTTGTAGACCAGGCTGGCCTTGAACTCACACAGATCTACCTGCCTCTGCCTCCCAAGTGCTAGGATTAAAGGCATGCGCCACCATGCCTGGCATCACTAATATTTTCTTACAATGTTTCTTTAGGACCTGTAACACTGAAGATAATCTCCTGACCTACCTCAATACTTGGGTGTATTGATAGAGTTCAGAACAATTAAATTTGTAACTAGAATTACAATTGCATGCATTATATAGGACATTTGTGTGCATGAATTTTCTAAGTAGATATTAAGCTAGAGTTTTTTTTCTTTTTTTTAGAGTGTACTGATTGTCCTCAGGAAAATAAATATCACAATTAGTTTTAACATTTGACTAAATATTTATTCTATAAAAGTAAATGTTTCTCAGATTTCAAAATTCCATTTGGCTCAGGAGGAAAATTCAATTTTGCATTTATATGTGTTCTTTTTACTTCCCTCCATAGTCAGCCTCTTCACAAGTAGTTACTCCCTGTGTGGAGTTAGGCTCTGAAATACTCTCTCTACTTTCTGCCAGCCAACCTTAACCTACCACAATATAAAGTCAAAGAATCATACCTTAATTGTTAAGTATTGACATATGCTTAAAATCGGTAACTAAAAATAATTTATTTTAAAATATTTTAGTATTTTCATTTTTATTTGTATGAGTATATTATCTGCATGTATGTAAGTGTACCTGTAAGTGTATGTAAGTGTACCTGTAAGCAATGCCTGTCGAGTTCAGAAAAGGGCATTGGATTCCCTGGAACTGGAGTTACAGAGGGTTGCTAGCAGCACGTTTGTGCTAGGAACTGAACCCAGATCCTCTGCAAGATCAGCCAGTGCTCTTAATTGCCCAGACATCTCTCCAGTATATGAAGTCCAATTTTCCCACAGCTTTTAAGATTAGTTTCAGAATCTGTCCACTTCACAAGATTGTAATGCTATGAAGAAATAGCATTAGAAAAATACCAAAAAAAATATATCATCAGGGTGTGTGGCAGAATTGTCTACTACTGAGTGTCTGTCTGGGGAGTTATAAGTGTCATTAAGTATGGACTTAAGACTCATGTCTCTCCAAGAATCCTCCAAAACTTCAGTGCCAGATGGGCACTGCTGAGACATCCAACTTCTGGACTGAGCTACTAATGGGGTTTCAGCCTCTTCAGAGTATAGACTGCCATTGTTGCACAACCCAGGCTGCATCATGGAGACCAGTACAGGAAGATCAAGACTGGACGCAGTGCTTGCTGGACCTCATTTGGTGACTATAGGAAGGGAAAACCCCAGTGTGGAACACAAGGGCAGAACTGATGGTGGTTTTGGCTTGCCAAGGAGGAGCCTTCAAACATGACATCTTTCAGCCTAATAAAGAAAAAAATCATAAGCCGAAGATGCTAAAACCTATGATATATGTGGCATGCATATATGCATATTTTGGAGTGATTCATATTGGAAGGAGTAACAACAAAAAAACCATAAAGACTGGGTCAAAGAACTGACTGAAACAGTGAACTTCTGCTCGAAACAGTAAAGTTCTGCATCAAGAATTGTGAGAGAGACTGAGAAAAAGATTAAAAACACGTTTGGCAGAATGCATGAGCTCTGTTGGGGTGGGGGGGCAAAGAGTGGGCCACAGGTCTAGATTTGATTTGAAATTTTGCACGAAATGCACAGTGCTTCAATAAAAATTGGCTTTGGAAAAAAATAAGTGTCATTAAATTTCATTCATTTTGCATATTTTTCCTTTTTTTTGCATTTGAAAGGTCAAGTGTTTAGTTTACATCACCCCAACAGAGTAGCCCCAATGCCATGTTCTCCACTATGAAGTCTTACAAAAATAAACCCAAGCTTTTATAGTGTGACTTCATTGACACAGAACTAAAGCCTGTATAGCTCATTGAAAGGGGTTATCGAGGTGCTTAATTTCAACAAACTGGTCTATTAATCAGAGGATGCATGCACATACAGAAAGTCTGATCCATTTACTCATGCAACACATTTATCTCCCACCCTCCCTCCACCACCTTTAAAATAAACACACACAGAGAGAACTATTTACAATCAAGGAAATAAGGCCAGGTGACCTTGAAGAAGAAAAAGACTGGCTCATTTCCAAGTGTACAAGAACACTTAGTGTCAGCCAGAGTCCAACCCTGACCGACCTGGGCAGAGGCTGGCAGGGACGAGACAGGAAGGTCAGAGCACAACATATGGGCTTGTCCTGGGTATATGGGGAAGCCATGTGACATTCTTTTTCTTTTTTCTTTTTTCTTTTTTTTTTTTTTTTTTTTTTTTGGTTTTTTCGAGACAGGGTCTCCCTGTAGTCCCAGCTGTCCTGGAACTCACTCTGTAGACCAGGCTGGTCTTGAACTTACAAAGATCCGCCTGCCTCTGCCTCCCAAGTGCTAGGATGAAAGGCTTGTGCCACCGTGCCCTGCTAGCCATGAGACATTCTACAGCATTCAGGGGCTCCACCCACCCTGTCAGTCCCCAACCACCGACAGGACTGGTTCATTACAAAACATGATCCATGGAACAGCCCCTGCCGTTCCACCTTCCACCTCTCCCATATGCCTGATTCACCCTGTGCTGGCCCTGCCTGGCTCCTGAGACTCCCCATTTTAGCAGTTCGGGGTATTAGGCCAGACGAGATGCATTTGGCCACATGTGCCAAAATTTGGTTCCATTTTAAAAGTCAAAGCTGTTAATTAGGAAAAAAAAAAAATCACTAAGTGAAGAATGAACCTTTGCTTATAGAAACCTTTTTTGCAAATTACCAAAACCTTAGAATTAGGCTATGTGCAACCAAGAAGGAAATGTATGTCAAGACACCTCAAATAGGTTACCTACGAATACTTCCGCAAAAAAACAAGTAGTTCTGGGCTGGAGAGATGGCTCAGCGTTAAGAGCTATCTTTAACTCCAGTTCCAAAGGAATCAGATGCCCTCTTCTGACCTCCGCAGCATTGCACTACACGGGTGCACCAGCCTCCATACAGACAGTACATTCATACACATAAAAAAGAATTAATTAATTAATACGCTGGGTCATCACAGCTGGGTCCTTCTCATCCCCTTCTCAGCTCTGTCATCTACAAAGAGCAGTAGCACACAAAGGAACAGAAGCAAATGCCACCCACCCATGTGGCCTCCTGTGCAGGTGGCCTCCCACCAGGGGTCTCTTGGGCTCAGAGGGTGATCTTAGCATCTCATCCAAGGAGAGATCTAACTAGAAGTCACAACAGTTCCATAAGCCGCCCCCCCAACACTGCATCCCATTCACTCAGTAGTACTCAGTCAGTACTCCAACTGGCTCCTAGGTAAGCCTAGTCACCCCAGGACTCTAGGGACTCTCTTGGGGGTAACTTTCATATGAACCAGACCTTTAAAATTCAGTTTCTTCTTAAATTCTTTATCAAGCTCTTCTCAGTTGAACTGGGCATTTGCACTCTCAAAATCAAAGTCACCTTCAAACTTGATTGTGTTTTCCTTAACATTGGTTGGACAGTTTTGCCCTCTGGAGGGATTCCTTGTTCCTGGTGCAGGGGACAAGCGCCGGGCCCTGCCTGCTGGAAGCCTGGCCGTCCACTCCAGCACTGCTCTGCACAGCCCAGCCTCCTCCAGCCACGCCCAGGGGCCTGCAGGCCACCAGCAAGCCTGAGCGCCACATATTTTTTCACTGCAACTTAGGGACAGTATTTTAAATGTCTTTATATGCACAGTACGAACTATAGGAAGAGGGGAAACAGTTAATATTTATTATTTTCAATGGTGTAGATTTTTAAATGCTTTCTAAAACTAACATATCAGAATATCAGTATATATTTTATATATCATTTTCCTATTTGTACAAACAAAAGAGCTAGGATTTATCAAAACAACCTAGATTCTCATCAGCCACACAGCTAGAGGATTGAGAGTTAAATTCGTTGCTTTCTTATTCCAAAATCTGTAATCTTTCATTACATTTATAATAATTATAATAAAATAAAGGTAGTGGTGTCTACCTTTAAGTGAGACTATTCTATGCAGAAAGTGCAGAAAGTGTATGTATGCATGCGTGTAAGTGCAAACCTGTACAAGTATGAGAGTTAGATGTTTATGGACTGAATGGATACTAATTTGATTATATTGTCACTATCGTGGTAAAACACCCAACAGAAATACTTAATGAGAGACTTGTTTTAAATTTACTACAGTGTGTGTGTGTGTGTGTGTGTGTGTGTGTGTGTGTGTGTACATGTACCATGGAGCACTTGTGGAGGCCAAAAGACATCTTGTATGAGTTGGATCTCTCCTTTCACCATGCAGGTCCCAAGGATGGAATACAGACTTGGTGGCAAGTGTCTTTAGCGTCTGGGGAATCTTGCTGGCTGCAGAGACTTATTTTGACATAATTCATAATTCCTATTCTTGCAGGCTGAAGAGGCTTATTTTGACAGATGATTTCTGAGGTTCGAGTCCATCCTGAGTTGGAGCTCGTGGTCCTGCAGAACAGCTCATGAAGCAGAGACAGATGTGTCTGTGCTCGCATGCTTTCTCCTTTTTAGCTCTATGCTTTATCTGGACCCCCAACCTATGGGATGATTACGACGCACACTGCAGAACAGCTCATGAAGCAGAGACAGATGTGCCTGTGCTCGCATGCTTTCTCCTTTTTAGCTCTATGCTTTATCTGGACCCCCAACCTATGGGATGATTACGACGCACACATTCAGGGCAGGCCCTCGTGAGATCAGGCTATTATCTCTGGAGACATTTTTACATAAATACCCAGAGGTACACTTTAGTAATCTAGCCACTTTCTACCTAATCAAGTTGGCAATCAAGGTAAACAATCGCAAAACTTTTGCAAGGATGCTTTCTTTCTTTCTTTCTTTCTTTCTTTCTTTCTTTCTTTCTTTCTTTCTTTCTTTCTTTCTTTCTGCCTTTCTTTCTTCCCTTCTTTCTTTCATCTTTCTCTTTCTCTCCTCTTTCTTTTTCTTTCTCTCTTTTGTCTTTCTTTCTTTCTCCCTGCTCACTCCCTTTATCTTTCTGTCCTTTTCTTTTTCTGCTTTTTGATGCTGAAGAGATCTAGAACAAATTCTGGCCAAGAATTAGACCCATTTCTCCTATATCAAAGGAAAATTTATGCTTGTGAAAATTATAAAGCAAACAGCACGTTTTTGATATTCAATCTTTCAAGTGACAGATTTCAGTAAGCTGAATTGTGTGAATCATTTGAGAACTAATAACAATGTTACTACTAATAATACATTTTCTAAATGACCAGTACCTCGATATGTCACATTAGATTGCCTCTGATTCAATATTGAATGGTGTATATTCTAGTTTCCTTTCAATAGCTGTGACAAAACACTGACCAAAACCAACTTGGGAAGGAAAGAGTAAATTTGGCTTACATATCCAGGGTCAGCTCATGATAGGATGTGGAACCTGGGTGCAGGAGCTAAAGCTTGGCCATAGAGGGATGCTGCTTACTGGCTTGCTCCCCTGGCCCATGCTCAGCCTGCTTTCTTACTCAATACAGGACCACCATGTAGTGGTACTGTATTGACCACCAGGAGTGGCACTGCCAGAATCCCACATCACTCAACAATGAAGAAAATGCCCTACAGCCATGGCCACAGGCCAGTACAATGGAGGCAATTCCCCAACTGAAGCTCCCTCAACCCAGGTGTCTCAAGTTGTCACTAAAGCTATCTAGCACAGTGTCTTACCAAAAGGAAATTTATACACAGAAACACATACAGAAGGACAGTAATATGAAGACACTTAAAAATTATATCTATAAGCACAGCCCTGGAGATATGTGATTGGGAAAGAGGCATGAAACACATTCTCTGCATCAGGCCTCAGAAGGAAGTGCGCCTGAAAGCTTGTTGACCTTGAACTTCTCCCCTCCATGAATGTGAGTTTGTGGTATCTTATTAAGACCACATATTTTTCTCTGATTGCTTTAATAAAATTCTGCATCACTGAACTATGGCTTACATGCTGTCTGCTCTCACATCCTTGAAGCATAATTTTCACAACCTTGGTTAAGAATGTATGTCTGTTATGGTTTCTGTGTTTCATCAGAAATGAGGCTAAGCTAGCAGAACCACTCTGTTACATAACAAACACCTTCTTAACTAATCTTTGTGTATTCTTTCAATACAGATATAACCGTACTTGTAAGTCCAAGCTATTTGCTTTATGTAGTTTTGTATTTTTTGAGAAATTAATGTATGAGTATCCTCTCTTCCCTTTCAATACTTCCCTTGTCCCCCCAACTCTCTCAATTTTGTGAAATTTTCATATATATACATATATATACACATATATACATACACACATATCTATATATCTATATCTATATCTATCTATCTATCTATACACACACACACACACACACACACATATATATATATATATATATATATATATATATAATCTATCTAGCTATTTGTCTATCATCTAATCTATCATCTATCTATCTGTCTATCATCTATCTATCTAATCTATCATCTATCTAGCTATCTGTCTATCATCTATCTGGTATCTATTATCTATCTTTTTATTTATCTATCATCTATCTATGTACCAACTATCTATATATCTATCCATCCATCTCTGTGTCTATTGTCTATCTTTCTCTCCATCTGTCTATCATCTATCCCTTTATCTCTCTATCATCTACCTGTCTGTTTATCTATCCATCTATTTGTCTGTCCATCCATCCACCAATCCATCTGTCATCATGCAGAAAGTAAGAGTCTGTGGAGTGATCAGCCCTAAATGGGACACCTATATTATATATTTAGCTTTCCCTGCAAAGCTCAGAAATCATTGCAGAAGATGGGGTGGGAAAATTGGCAGAGCCAAGGGTGGTGGATGAATATAATTAAATCGTATTGTAAACCCATGAAATAACACACATCATTAAACTTTAATCCCAGATCTCTAAAGGCACAGACATGAGATCCAGTCCAGCCTGACTGATATAGTGAGTTCAAGGCCTATTGGGGATACAAGATGTTCTAGTTTGTCTTCCAATGCTGTGACAAAACACTCTGACCAACACCAACTTGGGGAGGAAAGGGTTTATTTAGTTTACATCTCCTGGGTCACAGTTCATCACTTAAGGAGCCCAAGGCAGGAACTCAGGGCAGGAACCTGGAGGCAGGAGCTGAAGCACAGGCCATGGAGGAATGCTGTTCACTGGCTTTCTCCCCTGGCTCATTCCCAGCCTGCCTTCTTATACCATACACAACCATCTGCCCAGGGTGGCACCACTCATTGTGGGCTGGGCCCTTCCACACTGCTCGACCATCAAGACAATACTCCACAGATGTGGCCACAGGCCAATCCAATGGAGCCAATTCCCCAGTTGAGGCTCCCTCAACCCAGGTGTGTCAAGTTGACACTAAAGCTATCCAGCACACAAGGAGACCCTGTCTCAAAAACGCTGATAAAATAAAGAAAAACATATTGTCTGAATGCATCATGGCAGATATGAACACACAGCACTTGTCATAGCATGTTCAAGAACTGTGCAAGCACGAGCCAGACAAAACCCATCATGGTTGGAGGAGGTAGGCAGGAAGCTCCAACCCTAACTGCAGATATAGTGACAATTAGTAACTGCTAAAAGAGGGAGAGTCAGTGATCTTCATTGGGGTGAAGCAGGGTAAGTCAACCAGACTCTAAAGGGATGAACCCACATCCAAGAGCATTGGAGGAACACAGTTAAAGTTGATGAGCCTTAAAAAAAAGTAGAGGACAGGAAGTCAGGAGAGCAGTAGTATATGGTGGAGGTGATGGAGGGGGTCAGAATATGATCGAAATACATTGTATGAAATTGTCAAAGAATCAATAAAAATTTAAACTATAGTAAATTACTAATATAATGTGGATAAATGTTGAAGACATGTTAACTGAGGAAAGCCAGTCACCAAAGGCAACAATTAGGTAATTCTCTCCGTATGAAATATTCAGCACAGTCAAACTGGGTGAAAGTGAATGAGGATTAATAGTGGATAAGCACACAAAAGTCACAAAGATGGAGGATGGTTGGTAATGAATATGGAAACTCTTTGCAGCAAGTAAAATATTCTTAAATTACATAGTTGCAATTTTACAATTCTAAATAAACTAAAACCATTAAGATGTACATATTTCAAAATGAAATTTTCTAAGCAGATTACATATCAATAAAAATGTTTACCAGTAAAACTAGAAACAACATAAACATCAGTGGAGGGAATGAATATAATCATGACCTAATTATGTAATAGAGTATGTATTTAAATATGAATCTGCTGCAGTTGTACATATTAATGGCAATGGATTTAAAATCGTGCTGCATGGGAGAAGGAAGGTAAAATATATGGGAATTAGAAGTGCTAAATTCACTCCTGACATAATTTTTAAGAAAGGAGATTGAAATAGATTTCACAGTATATCTCTACCATGTTAGATTTTTAGAAATTAAAATATCTGTGGCTACAATAAGATCCTACAGAATTTTTTGTTTTTATTTTAATTATTACATTTATTTTATGTGTATGAGTACCTTGCCCACATGTATGTAAGTGCGCCTGTGTTGTACAATGCCTGAAGAATTCAGAAGCGGCTGTTGTATTCTTTGGAACTGGGGTTATAGATGATTGTTAGCTGTCATGTGGATGCTGGGTCCTTTGCAAGAGCAGCCAGTGCTCTCATCTGCTGAGTCATCTATCCAGCCCCTGTAATTTTGTTCATCGATCTATTTATACATAAATACATTATAGTAGGGGCTGGAGAGATGGCTCAGTGGTTAAGAGCACCAATTGCTCTTGTAGAGGACCCGGGTTCAATTCCCAGCACCCACGTGGTGGCTAAGAACTGTCTTTAACTCGAGTTCCAGGGGATCTGATGCCCTCTTCTGACCTCTGCGGCATTGCATGACACAGGTGCACCAACCTATATGCAGACAGTACACTCCTACAAATAAAAAATAAAAAAAACATAAAAAATTAAAAAGTAGAGTGGAAGCTCTAGAGACGGCTCAATGGTTAAGAGCAAACACTGTTCATGCAGTGGTTCTAAGTTCAGTATTGCATAGTAGTATTTCATTGTGCAACTATATCACAATTTTATTGACCCATTTAGCATTTCATGTACATTTGAGTGTGTCCATTTTGAAATACTATGAATGATACTGCTATGAATATTGGTTAACTACTATTAAAATAACATAATTTTTTTCAATCAATTTTCTTGAAATTTACGTTGGTGTATTCTTTAACATTGTAGAAACTCTGAAATTATTTCCCAAAATGACTGTCATTTTAATTATCATAAGGACAACATGATTTAAAATAATTTCAACTTATTCATGAATATTGTTGCTTGAGAAAAAGTAGAACCTCATAGTTTATTATTATTATTATTATTATTATTATTATTAATATTGGTATTGGGCTACATAAGGTCATTTTCACACAAGCCTATAATGAACTGTATGTTCTCCATATCCCACTATTCTCTTAATTCTTTTCACCCTCCTCCCATTGAGTCTCTTTGTTCCCATGAGGAGTTTTGTTTCTACCTTCCTACCTTCTGTACATATATGGTATTATGTATCTATAGAAAATCTAGGACCCAGGAATGAAAAAAAAAGTCTTTCGGAGACTGATTCTTTTTAAAATATGATTATCTTCTGCTGCATCAATTTTCCTATAAGTGATATAACTTATTTTTCTTTACAGCACAAAAATACTATTGTATGTGCAAAACACAGTTTCTTTATTGCATTCTTGTTGAATACTATGGTTCCATAGCTTGGCTACTGAGAAAAGTGGTGTAATGACCTTTGCTGTGCAGTGGTGTAGTAAGTACTGTAGCCATAAGTCTCTGATCAAATTTTTGAAAATATTTTTTTATTATTTAAGATATGTTCTCTAAGTTTCGATAATGTTTTGGAAATGGAGTCAACTTTATTTTTGTTGTCTTTTTTATTGATGATTTGTATATTTCATATATTATCTTTCAGTCCAATTTAGACACATTCCCTTCTCCCTGCCTCCTGCCCCACCCCAGTTTATGTCTTCTGCCATACATGTCTTGCATCTTTCTCTCAGTCTTTCCAAAGACTGCAGAGGCTTGTTTTGGGGGACAGAATTTAACTATATCAGTCAGTTCTTTGACCCAATCTTTATGTTGTTGTTCCCTCCCCTTTCTTTTGCTCCAACATATGCCTATATAACCATCACATATGTATCAAAATTATGACCTCCAATAATAAACTGTATGTTAATTCCAAAATATGTTTAAGCATTCACATTTTTCAGCTTTAATTCTGTATTACTCTAAGATAAGAATAATACCTTCCACCCATATACAGTAATTACAGAGTCTCAAAATAAGTGGTAGGTCAATTCTAGAGCATGTTAAGAGATTCACATTATAACAGCACATTGTTTTCAGATAAAAAGAAATATAACAATAATGTTGTTCAGCTTGCCTTTCATCTGGATATTTGGTGTTAGCATCCACAAATGACAGTAGCTATTTTTGGAATTCACATTTTTCCCCTTTAATTTTATAAGACTAAGTATGTATACATACCCTCCCCCCATATACCACAATTACAAAGTCTGAAAATAAGTGGTAGGTTAATTCTAGTTCCCATGAAGGTATTCAATTATAATGGTACAGTTGCTTTCAAGTGAAATACAATATTGCTCAGTTTGCCTTACTACTAGGTATTTAGTGCTAGCATCCACAGATGAGGGATACAATTTGTCCTTTGTTTTTCTGGAACTATGTTACTTCACTTAGCAAAAAGGATTCGAGTTCCATTCATTTAGCTGCAAAGTTCATAATGCTCTTTCTTTTTTTTTTAATTTTATTTATTTTTGTATGTGTATGAGTGTACTGTCTGCATGTAGGTTCATGCACCCGTGTCGTGCAATGCCACGGAGGTCAGAAGAGGGTCTCAGATTCCCCAGGAACTTGAGTTCTTCTGGAATTGGAGTTACAGATGGTTCTTAGCCGCCATGTGGGTGCTGGGGATTGAACCGGGGTCCTCTGCAAGAGCAGTCAGTGATCTTAACCGCTAGGCTATCTCTCCAGCCCCAATGCCATCTTTCTTTACTGCTGCATAGAACTGCATTGTGTAGATGTACTACATTTTCTCTATCCACTCATTGGTTGAGGGGCATTTGAGTTGGTTCCAGTTGTTTGCTATTGTGAAGAGAGCTACAGTAAACATATATGTGCATGTATTTTTGCAATAGGATGAGTCTTGTGGGTAAAAACCCAGGAGTGATATGACTGGGTCAGGTGGTAGACTCATTTTGAGTCTTTTAAGGGTTCTCCACACTGCTTTCCATAGTGATTGTAGAAGTTTACATTCCCACCAGCAGTGAATGAGTGTTCCCCTTTCCCCACATCTTCTCCAGCATTTGGTGTCTTTTGTTTTCATGATCTTAACCAGTCTTAGGGAGTAAGATGTTATCTTAAAGTGGTTTTGATTTGTATTTCCTTAATTATTAATAATGTTGAACACTTTTTAAGATGTTTCTCATCCATCTTTATTTCCTCACTTTTGAAGACTCTTCAGCTCTTTACTCAGTCTCTTGAATGGGTCATTTGTTTTTCTGAGTAGTTTTTATATTCTGGATGTTAATGCTCTCTCAGATATATCATTGCTGAAGGTTTCCTCCCACTCTGTGGGTTTTCTCTTCACTTTATTGTTTCTTTTGCTGTACAAAAGCTTTTGAGTTTAATGAGATCCCACTTGTCAAATGTTGACCTTATTTCCTGTGCAGCTACTATTTGATTTAGAAAGTCTTTCCCTATGTCTGTGTCTTGTAGGTTGCTCACAAAGTTTTCTTGTATCAACTTCAGAGTTTCAGGTTTCACTCTGAGGTCTTTGATCCATTTGGTATCGATTTTTGTACAGGGAAAGACATAAGGGTTTAATTTTATTCTTCTACAGATGGTAATCCAATTTTGCCAGCACCATTTGCTGAAGAAGCTGTCTTGAGTCTTTTTGGACCCTTTGTCAAATATGAGGTGGCTGAAATTGTTTGTGCTCAAGTTTGGATCTTCAATTTTGTTCCATTGGTCTATGGGTCTGTTTTTGTGCCAGTACCAGGGTATTTTTATGACTATAGCCCTGTAATTTAGTTTGAAGTCTGGTAGAGTGATGCCCCCTCTATTGCACTTTTTGCTCAGAGTTGCTTTGGCTGTTTGGGGTCTTTGCTTTTCCATATGAATTTAATCATTCTTTTCCAAGTCTGTGAAGAAACTCTTGGGGATTTTAATTGGGATTGGATTGAATTTGTATGTCAATTCTGGTAGAATGGACATTCTTATTATATTAATCTTTCCAATCCATGAGCATGGGCGGTCTTTCCATCTTCTGATGTCTTCTTCAACCTCCTTCTTCAGGGGTTTAAAATTTTTTGTTATAGAGACCTTTGGTGTCTTTGGTTAAGTTTGTTCCTAGGTATTTTATTGTTTTATGGCTATTGTGACTGGGAAGGTCTTCTTGTGTTCCTTCTCCAGTTGCTCATTGTTGGTGTAAAGAGAAGCTACTGATTTTTCTAGGTTAATTTTGTATCCCACCTCTTTACTGAAACTCTTAATCAATTCTGGGAGTTTTCTGGTACAGTTTTTAGCATTACTTAGGTAAACTATCATATCATCTGCAAAGAGGGATAATTTGACTTCCTGTTTTCCAATTAGTACTCTTTTAATTTCTCTTTCCTGCTCTGGCAAAGTGTATCAAGCACTATTTTGAAGAGGATTGGTGATAGGAGTGGTGATCCCTCCAGTCTAATTCCCTCTTTTTTTTTTGAAGGCTTTTTATGGGTCAATTGAGATGACCATGTGTTTTTTTGTCTTTCAGTCCATTTATGTGTTGTATGATATTTATTGATTTACATATGTTGAATCATACCTGTATCTCTGGTATGAATCCAATTTGTTCATGATGGATGATCTTTTTGATGTGGATCTCTATGTGGTTTGCAAGTATTTTGTTGAGAATTTTTGCATCTATGTTCATTAATGAGATGGGTCTATACTTTTCTTTTTTGTTGTATCTTTCTCTGGTTTTAGTATTAAAGTGATGCTGGCTTCATAGAAGGAATTTGATTGGTTTCACTCTGCTTGTATCCTTCTGAACAGTTTTAGTAACAATGCTTGTAAACCCTCTTTAAATTATTTATAGAATTCTTCCGAGAAACCATCTGGGCCTGAGTTTTTAAGTTGGGAAGTTTACTATTACATTTTCAACTTCTCCATATATTATGGGTCTGTTTAAGCTGTCAGTCTCTTCTTGGTTAAGCTTTGGTGAATTCCAGGATTTCAAATATTTATCCATTTCTCTTAGGTTTTCAAATTTAGTAGAATATAGGTTTTTGAAGCATTCTCATATGATTATTTGGATCTTTTCTCTGTTGTGAGATTTCCCTTTTCATCACAAATACTATTGTAGTTGTTCTTTCTTTCTTTTGGTTAACTGGGCTAGTGGTCTATCTATCTTGTTTATCCTTTCAAAGAACTAGCTTTTGGATTCATTGACTTTTTTATTGTTTTCTTTGTTTCTATCTCATTATTTCTGCTCTGATTTTTGTGAGTTCTTTCTTTCTGTTGGGTTTAGGGTTCATTGTTGCTGTCTCCCAAGTGTTTCTAGCTGCAGTGTTTGTTTATTTGCCCTCTTTTTGCTCTTTAAATGTAGGCATGAGGGCTATAAAATCCCCTCTTAGGATGGCTTTTAAAGTAATCCATGGGTTTTGCTGTTTTATATTGTCTTTTTAGTTTAGTTCCCAGAATGTTATTTCTTTCATTATTACTTCCTTTACCCATTCATTATTCAGGAGTGTGTTGTTTAGTCTCCATGTGTTCTTGTAGATAGTTGGGCTTATTCTGGCATTGATACTGAGTTTTATTGTACTGTAGTCTGAGAGAATACATGAAATTATTTCAATCCTTTTGTATTTGTTGAAGGTTTTTCCTGTCCCAGTATGTGGTCTATTTTGGAGAATGTTCCATGGGGTGCTGAGTATAAAGTATATTCTCGGGTTTTTGGTTGGAATATTCTGTAAATATCTGTGAGATCCATTTGGTGTATTATATTGTTCAGTTCAGATGTCTCTCTTTAGTCTTTGTCCAGTTGATCTTTCTAATGCACTCACTGGGGTATTGAAATCCCCCAATTATTGTGCTGGGATCAATCTGTACCTTGAGGTAGTGTGGAATTGTGTTTATAAAGTTTGGTGTACTGGAGTTTGGTGAGTATATATTCATGATTGTGAAATCTTCATGATTAATTGAGCCTTTCATAAGGATATAATGGCCCTCTCTGTCTCTTCTGATTAATTTTACTTTGAAGTCTATTTTGTCTCATATTAGAATAGCAACTCTTGCTTGCTTTTTGGTACCATTTCCTTAGGACATTTTTTCCATCCTTTCACTTTAAGTTGGTGCCTATCCTTGATGGTAAAATGGGGCTCAGGTACAGCAGCATATAGATGGGATCTGTTTCCTAATCCATTCTCCAAGTTTATGTCGTTTGACTGCTGAACTCAGCCCATTAATTTTTTTTAATTTATTAATTTTATTTATTTCTGTATGTGTATGAATGTACTGTCTGCATGCAAGTTTGTGCACCCGTGTCGTGCAATGCCGCGGAGGTCAGAAGAGGGTGTCGGATTCCCCTGGAACTGGAGTTCTCCTGGAATTGGAGTTTCAGAGGGCTCTCGGCTGCCATGTGGGTGCTGGGTATCGAACCCGGGTCCTCTGCAAGAGCGTTGGAGCTCCTAACCTCTAGGCCGTCTCTCCAGCCCCAAATATTTAAAGTTATTATTGAGAGATGTGCGCTGCTTCCTTTTACCTTATTTTCTGTTTGTATTCTTGGTCTAGGATTGGATTTCTGCAGTTATAATTTTATTCATTACTCTCTCTAGGTGCTTGGGAATAGCTCTTTTCCACTGAACTTTGAATTGCTTTGAGTATTTTCTGAAGGGTTGGTTTCCTGGACATGAATTCTTCCATCTTGTTTATGGCATGAAAGATTTTTCTTTCTCCTTCAACTCTAATTGACATTTTTGCTGTGTATAGTAATCTGGGTTGGCATCTATAGTCGATTAGTGCTGGGAATACTTTGGTCCAAGATCTTCTGGCTTTTATCATTTGCACTGAAAAGTCAGCTGTAATTCTGATGGGTTTTCCTTTATATGTAACTTGTTCTTCTCTTGTGGACTTCAGTATTTTGTCTTTGTTTTGGGCGTCTAGTGTTTTAACTATGATATGGTGTGGGGTATCCCTTTTCTGATCATGTCTATTTGGTGTTCTATGTGCTTCTTGTATTTGTATAGGTTTGTCATTTTTCAGGTTGGGGAAAATTTCTTCTATTATTCTGTTGAAGATCTGATCAATACCTTTGTCCTTAGATTCTTTTCTTTCCTCTATCCTTATGATCACAAGATTAAAAAATCTTGTGAATTTTTAAATTTTCATACTCTTTGAGCATTGCAGTTCTTCCACCTTGTCTTCCAGTGTTGATATTCTACTTTCTGCTTCATCCAATCTGTTACTGAGGCTTTCTCCCATCTTTTCCTGCTAATTGGATGAGTGTGCAATTTCCTTTTCACTTCATCCTGTGATTTCTTTAGTATTTCCACTTCCCTTTGGAGTTTGTTATTCTCTCCTTCTAGATCCTTGATTCGCTGGTAAGTTTCTTGTTTGATTTCAGCATGGGATCTTTTCAGTGTTTCCACTTCCTTCCTGACTTGTCATTCTCTCCTTTCATTTCTTAGAGTATGTCTATTATTGTTCTTTTAAGATCTGTGTCCTGGGTTATCTACAGGGAGAACTCATTGTTGGCTTCTTCTATAGGACTGATAGATTTTGTTGGGGATTTATTATTTGCTTTTCTTGTGTTGTTGATTTTCCTTTGTGCTCTTGGCATGTGGATTTGATTTGTTGTTTATTGTTTGATGTGAAATTCAAGTGCTTCTTCCTTTGGTTGAAGGCCTGTTCCTCTAGGTTGGAGGTTTGCTGTGTGTTCTGTTACTTTGTGCTCTGAGTCACCTTCTCTGTTCCCACCAGGATGGCTGCAAGGGGGGGGGGTGGCACTGTTTTTGTGCCTGCCCATTCCTGTCACCACCAAGGTGACTCTAAGTCCTTACCCAATCCAGTCTGGCAGTTGGAACAGCTCCAGAGACCCTAAAGAACTGGGCTTGCATGTTCCTGGAGCCTGCCTGGCACTGGAAGTGACTGGGTTGGGATGGTCCTGGAACCCTGGGCTGGAAGCAACAGGACTCAGATGGTCCTGAAACCCTGTGCCAAAGGTGCTAGGGCCAGGAAGGTCCTGAAAGACCCTGCTGAGAGGCCTGCCCTGTGACTCTCCCTGCACTGGAAACAAAGGTGCTCGCATGGTCCTTGAACCCTCTACTGGCAGTGACTGGGGTCTGATGGTCTTGAAACTCTAGGCTGGAAGCAGCAGGGCTGGAATGGTCATGGAACCTGCCTGCTGGGAAGCCTGACCTGTCACTCACCCTGCACTGGAAGTGACTCTGCTGGGATGGCCCTGGGACCCTGGGCTGGAAATAACAGGGCTCTGATGGTCTTGGAACCCTGTGCTGAAGGCATTGGGGCTGAGAAGGTTGACTTTTGTTTTCTTTATAGAGTATGTTTTTGTTCTCCATTATCTAAAGCCACCTGTCTCGTTTCAGGTCACTAATAATTATGCTTACTGTGTTTGTTTGCTAAGTGCTTTTGGAATTGAGTTCATGTTTGCTTCTCTGATTAATGGTGACTTAACTTTATAACTGTATGAGGTAGAGGTATGTAAATATTTAGTTATTCCAGATTCATTTTTATTTATTATTTTTTAATGTGTATGAGTGTATTGTCTGCATGTAGGTAGGTGCACCCATGCTGTGCAATGCTGCAGAGGTCAGAAGAGGGTGTCAGATTCCTCTGGAACTGGAGTTAAGGGCGGTTCTTAGCTGCCATGTGGGTGCTGGGAATCGAACCCAGGTCCTCTGCAAGAGCATTCAGTGCTCTTAACCACTGAGCCATCTCTCCAGCCCCCCCCAGATTCATTTTAAAAACTATTCCTCCATTAAATTACATGAGATCACTGTCAATAATCGACGGGCTATGCATATTAAGGTGAAGTTCAGGTCCTTAACTGTCACCATCTCACTATGCCAATGTCCTGTCCTTTGACAGAATTGATTAGCATCCTTTTTACATGTTTTGAACATAGGAATAGTAAGCCACCCATTTGCTCTTTTTCAGAGCTATCATGATAATTCTGGCTCCCTTCTAATTTCATTTGAATCTTAAGATCAGATTCTCAATTCTAATGAAAGTTAGATGTGACTTTTGTAGGAATTGTTTTGAGTCAGTATGTAGATAATCAAATTTAAAGCCATTGGGGAAATGACTTTAATAATAATACTAATATACTTTCAAATTCATAACCATGTGGTAACTTTCAATTTATTTCAAAACTCTTAAATTCCCTCAGTATCTGATAGTTCAAGGCCCGTAATGACTGGTGATAATTGTAAAGTGATTTTTTTCCTGTAATATATTGCATCAAGTGCACAGAAATACTGTGATATTTGTATGCTTTAAAGGTGCAGAAAGTTTATAAGTTCTACCATATTTTAGAAAATGTTTCAAGTTTTTTTTTCTCTTTCTATGTGATAGCGGCATTTACAGACTTGCAATGCTACTCCTAGTCTATCTCCACACCCCAAATTTCCTGACCCTGCCTATGTGCTCTGCTTAGAATTGTCAGTGCAGTGTAAAATAAAAGTTGTGAATATGTTGTCCCGCTTGTATTTCTTATTACCTAAGGAAAGTATTTCCTCATTAAGTATGCTTCACCCCCCCAAGTGCTCTAGTTTATTTACATTTATTTATTTAATGTGTGTGTATATGTGTATGTCTGGTATGTCTGTATGCAGTCACATACATGGCACATGTGAGTGGAATCGAGGTCAGAACACAACTTGTGGAATTTCTCTCATCAGCCATGGGGGTTCCAGGCATGGAATTCAGATCACCAGTGTTGGCAGCAAGTGCCTTTATCTAACGAGTCATTCCACCAGCCTCCTGATTTGATTTTAAATCAAGAAAAAATATTCTGAAGCTTGCCAAGTGACTTTTTTCTATGTCTATTGACATGGAATTGTTTAGTCTTTATTCTGTTCTTAGTCAGATTATGCTGTGAAAATTAATATCATAGACTGATTACCTTAAGTTAGGTAGTTCATTTTATTGCTATGGCAAAAATACCTGACCGAGCAACTTAATTAGGAAGAATGATTTATTTGGATCCCACTTCCAGACAGAGTTCTCTATTGTGGAAGAGTGTTTGGTAATTACCTGTTTACATGGCATCAGTAAGAAGCAGAGAAGTCAAGTTAGAACCAGAAGGCGGTGTAAGCTTTAAATGCCCACCTCCATGACCTACTTCAGCCAACCAAGCCTGTGCTTTAAAGGTTCCATGCTCATCAACACAGGGAAACAAAAACTCAAAATATTTCAGATTCCAACCACAGCAAACATTAATTTTCTCAACATTTGGAAGCTGAAAACTGAGTAGTAAGAACCCAACAGGGACGGTGTCCTAGTGGAGTGTATTTTAAGGGTTTATTTTGTCACATTTCATCAGGTCCCACATGCCATTTCCTCAGTCAGTGTATACAAGAAAGGAGCATGAGGAACTGTTTTCCTTTTATTAAAACACCACCAGTCTGGCTAAATTAAGGCCCACCCCTGTGTTCGTATTTAATCATAATTATCTACTAGGAAGTTGTTATGGTTTAAATATGACATACTTCCAAAAGTTCAGATTGAAGATATAACAGTACTACTAAAAGCAGTTGAATCATAAGAACACTCATTTCATTAATGGACAAATCCATGGAAAAGCTCATGGATGAATGGCCAAAGTAAAGACAAGTGAACAAATATCGAGGTGCACTGATCTTTGAATGAACAACCTGGCTCTGATCTCTTGCTCTTACTCTGTATGACATTTATTCTTCCTCAACACCTCAGATTCAAAGTTATGGTACCACCTGACCTTTCACTGAAACTTCTATGACTGGGAAGCTAAATTAGTCTTTCCTGCTTTAAGGTCTTAAGTACACATACAGTACATGAAAATGTTGTGTGTGTGTGTGTGTGTGTGTGTGTGTGTGTGTGTGTGTTAAAATGATCTCGCTTTCCTAGAATACATTCATTTATTGATTTTTCTTCTTTGGCATCTTGCATAGTATCCTATAAGACTGTATGAGCTAGTCTTCAGTGAAAAGGCTCCAAGGTTCTTGCTCAGTTGTTCTAAATCCTGGTTTGGAATTATGTCCTGTCTCCGTCAGCAGGGTCTTACCTTTGAGTTCTGGGAGATAAGTAAGGGTTCTGCCAATAGCCTGGGTTATTTGGAGAGTCTCTTGGACTGCTATGACCATCTACTAAAAGGGAGGACTTTCTTGTCTGGCACTGAGTTCCTTGCAGCACAGCCCCTCCCTGCTGTATGTGCATTTCTCAGAGTATTCCCAAGCCAACTCATTTCTCCCTGTCTTCCACACCATCCATTCTCCATTCACCTCTCCTATTTCTCCCCCCATTTAAACTCCTCCCCTCCCTCCCCAATCTTAGCGTCTCCATTATCTCCACTTTTCCCCCAATAATATCTGTCTCTTGTATCCCCTCTCCTGAATTCTCCCCTCCACTACCCGATGGTCCCCTGAATATTCCTCCCTCCTACTTCCAGCCCCTGGTAGCATCTGTTCCCCACTCTCCTCAATTTTGGGCTTTTCTGTCCCTTTGCCTCTCTGTTTGCTTTCCATTTTCCTGGCTCTCGCTGTTATATCAAGATATATATTCAAATATAAGGAATGGATGTTATGATCTGCCAATGACAGCAAAAATATGCCACTTGCTTTCCTGAGTTTATGTTACTTCGCTTTGTGAAATGGTCTCTAGTTCCATACATTTACCTGCTAATTTCATAATTTCCAATTTCATTTTTTCTAACTGCTGAGTAAAACTACACTGTGTAAATAATCTTAAGTCAAAAATTTCAGTTACTGTTTTGAAATTTCTACTCATGTTAACACTGTACTTTGTAACTATAGAGATCCTCTATTGTGTTATCTTAAAAATAGGATTTTTTCGAAAAAGGACACCCACTGCTCTGAGCCTATTGGACTTTGACATTGGATTTGTTCAGAATGGAAGTGATCCAAGGCCCAGGCAATTTCTTAGGCATGGATTCAAGGACAGTGTGGGTTAAGCTCTGTTTCTTCTCTCTTTCATGCCCTCGATCTCTCTCAGCTGCTCAATCTCATGTTTACACTCGGCATCCACAATTTCCTGGGAACTTCCCAACTCCTGTGTCCTCCATGCTGCAGCATCCACCAGCATTCCAGTGGCAGCCCTGGTACATGGGCCCTGCACAGGAACTTCCACACCTTCTTCCTGCCATGAACCCAGGAGTCTCCAGCCCCCAGCAGCCTTGCCCAACTACTGATGATCATCCAGATCCTCAGTGAAGACATGCAGAAGACTGTTATTCCTCTGAGGAAGAGAATTGTGCATGTTTCTAACTGCTGGCTTATTTCTCCCCTTACGATGAAAATAAATATGGAATTAAGTGCATGGCAAAAAAAAAAATAGGATTTTTTAAAAATAATTTCAAATGATTTTACTTTATTTTGTTTTATGTGTACAAGTGTTTTCTCTGCATGTATATGAGGGCATAATGTTTGTAATGTGTAAGTAAGCAGAAGAGCATTAGATCCTCTGAAACTGGGCATAAAAACAGCTGTTAGCCATCATGTGGATGTTGTGTACCAAATCCAGTCCTATGCAAGATCAGTATAACAGCTGAGCCATCTCTTTAATTTCTTAAAAATGAATTTTACTTGTCTACAGTCATAGTCTATGTGTTATCCTTTTTATTCATTTACTCTGTTTTTTGTTTCATATATTCTTTTTATTTTATTTTATTTTATTTATTTCTGAATGTGTATGAATGTACTGTCTGCATGCAAGTCTGTGCACCCGTGTCGTGCAATGCCGCGGAGGTCAGAAGAGGGTCTCAGATTCCCCTGGAACTAGAGTTCTCCTGGAATTGCAGTTTCAGACGGTTCTCGGCCGCCATATGGGTGCTGGGGATCGAACCCGGGTCCTCTGTAAGAGCGGTCGGTGCTCTTAACTGCTAGGCCATCTCTCCAGCCCCTGTTTCATATATTCTTAAAGTATTTTGTAATTAATGAATTGAGTTCCTCCATCTGTCCATTATTTAAAGCTTGTCACATAATTTGAATCTTCATTACTAATTTTTAGAGACTAAACAATTTGTGGCTTCTATGGTTTTAAATTTATTATGGCTTCGTGTTATGATGCATTAAGCATGATCACAGTAATGTTCCATGTTTACTGGATAAGAGTATGCATTCTGCCACTTCTGGACTGAGTTCTCTATATTCACCTATTCAGATTATTTTTATTGTACTGTGGAACTCTTCTTTACTTCCATTTGTGTTCTGACAACTGTCCCATACATCATGAAAAGAGACATCATATGTTATCTTTCTGTTTGTTTTCTTGGCACACAAAAATATTATTGAACAGAAATACCTGAAGTAGTTTGAATCAAAGGCTCCTCTGCCTTTTTGTCCTCTGTGTGTGTGTGTGTGTGTGTGTGTGTGTGTGTGTGTGTGTGTCTTTGTGTGTATGATACACTTTAGATAAATGCTGTCATGGCCTGACGTTTCAGTTTTTGGTGCTTCATTTAATGTGTGGACCGCCTTCATATTGCTTGTTTTGGCTTTTTTTCATGTCACATTCTAAACTCAAAATATACTTGCTATTTCCAGTTCCTGAGATTTGTATTTTGTTTTAAATGCCTAAATTCTGCATATGTGGAACATAATTGGAGTACTTAGTTGTTTAGAATACAAGGAACATTTTGTTTTCTTCATAATTTATCAATATGTTGTTTCACTTTGTGTCAGTTATTTGTGGAACTTATAAATTGAATTAACCAACTAAAGGAACTAAAGTTATTTGTTTTCTGTGTGTATTCAAGTCCTTCATATTAAAATCCACTCTGTGTAGTTGATCTCTCCCATCACATTATTACTTTTTTATATTTAATCATTTAAGTTATATTTGAGCAAGTGAAATTAATTGTATATTTTTACTTTTCATAATTTCAAATATTTTAAAGGTTATGAAAGTAAAAAAAGCGACTATTTTTCAGATTTTAAGTGAAATTCTAAATATTCTTTCTTGCACAAATTAATTACTACTTGCCTAAATAGAGTGATATTATTTTTTTACATTTACTTTCATTTATTTCATTGTTTAACAATAAGTATTACATTTTGAGTACAAGCATCCTTCATGTAAAACCAATTTGCAAGCAGTTGTGCCCAAACTCACACAGCCCAAGGCTCCCACCATCCATCTGGAGGGGCTTGTATGTACAATCAAGTTGATCAAATAAGGGTCCAGTCTATATTGCTGTAGTTTCACCATTCACCCCAATCGCAGCCCTTAAATTCTACCATGCCCCATCTTCCACAGATTGTTCCCTAGGCTTAGAAAAGGGTCACAGGTGGACAAGAAGCAAAACAGTCTACTTTCTCTAGATATGTCGTTTTGGACTCTACCGGTTCTGGCTGTTTCTTTTCATGGGCTGACAGTTTGTTCAGCAATAACCTTTCAATCCTACTAATGAAGCACAGGCAATTATATATATATATATATATATATATATATATATATATATATATATATATATATATATATAAAAAAAT